>JARFJB010000145.1:3065000-3400000 GCA_036346205.1 Vesta saturnalis | reverse complement strand
AAGGGCGCAAAATTTTATGTTAACAGCACAAAATGGCGGCCAATTGACGACTAATTACATAAGGTACAATCGATTTAAGTAGAAGCCCACGGCTGGTAATTTAGCCGTGAAAATATATTTTTACAATAACTTTTCCTATAAGGATTCAACATTTTATTTCTGCAGTACAAAATGGCGCCCGATTGAGCCTTAATTATGTTATAAAATATTATTAACGCAAAATTGTACGGCTATGAAGTTAGTCGTGTTAATACAATTTTACAATATCTTATTTCCTATAAGGGTAAAAAATGTTATTTCAACGACGCAAAATGGCACTCAATCTGGCGCCTAATGACTACATAAAAAATTGATTCACGTATAAGTGCACGACTGTCACGTTAACCTTGCCAATGTAATTTTACAATCACTTCTTTTTTATAAGGCCGAAGTACTTCATTTTAGCGGCTCAAAATGACGCCTGATACTTAATCAACACATATTTTTCCATATAACTTTACAATAACTTCTTTCCTGTAAGACTGTAACATTTTATTAAAATGGCACCCAATTGGCGCCTAATTACTGGATAAAAAATTGATTCACGTAGAAGTTCACCACTGTCAAGTTAGCCGTGCCAATGTAATTTTACAATCACTTATTGTGTATAAGACCGGAATATTTCATTTTAGCGGCACAAAATGACACCTGACACTTAACCACTACATAAAAAATTTCCCACATAATTATATAACAATACTGGTAGCCAGGTAAATGCAATTCAATGGGAAGTTTATGGATTAGAGTTTTCACTAAACCACCACCTGCACTCTTTCGCTTCCTATCTAACATTGTTTACCCAGATGGATAAAGCAGGGTATTTATACCTAAATCGAGATCATACAAAAACAAATCATAGTTATTAATATATTTATTCAGTAAATGCCATACATTACATAATCAGGACGATAATACAATATTTCCATTAAGCATACAGTGTTATGTGAGCTAATATTATACTTAGTATTTATAACATCTTCAATGTCTTTATAAACGCCATCATTACTACCATGGTATTCTTGCTCACGATGGTAGTCAACAACTTGTTGCATGAAATTTACATAAAAACGCACCAGATTGTAAGATTCAAGAAACTCCAATGTATAGCTTACTATATCCTTTAAATTGAATAGTTCTTCTACATTATGAGCATTTAACGTGCAAGAACAGCGGTTGTAGTTTTCTATCATAACAGTTTTCAAAATTCTGTCATATCCCTTAATCAATTCCCAATTGTAATAAGTACCAAGATTGCTAGATAGAGATTCATAACGTTGATCATAAATTATATCTTCTTCTTCGTTTACACTTGACCAATCAATATTGTTTTCAATTTCTTGGGATAGGGAAAATAGCAATTCTACATATGAATGCCATCTTAGAAGTTCATTCCATTCCTTCATGTCTAACACTACATTATTACTTTGATCGCAGTTGCCACACCCCATACGCACTACTGGTTCAAGGTTGAGGTGTGTAATGTATCCAATTTCAATATGTTTTGCATGATGAGTATCGTTCGATAGTTTATAATAAGTACAATCGATTAAATATTCGTTAGCTGCTCGTTTATACACTTCATCCTTATTTTGAGACCAGTCAGTGTTAGGAGAAGAATAACCTTCATCTTGTTTCTCTTTACTACTACTACTACCATCACTATTTTGACAGCTCCAACAGCACAAGTTACTGCAACTATGTAGGGTATCCATATATAGCGGTGAACTTCTGAGTAATGATTTTATTGCTGCTTGCATGACTTTACTTGCTCACAATTGTACTACGACTAAACACTATGGTTAATGGGTGGGGGGCACTATTAACAACAAAATGTTATGTTTGTTGTTTTCCTGCTGCACCCAAACTACTTACGAACACATCCTACGTGTTTAGCAGCGTTTTAAACTCTTCAATTCGAGTTTCTTGTTTGAAATACTCATAAAGGTGCTGAGATAATATACATTTAAAATCGCCTGTTTCCATCACTATACGTTCACCTTACTTAGTATTAATTACTGCCACATTTACCATTTTATACTTTTCGATAGCTCAAGGTAACACACATTTTTAAAGGGTTTGCAATAGGTGCTTTGGTTTAACACTGCTAACTCCATATTTGCTAACTCACTGATCTCAACGCACAGCTCGCTGCGGTTTATATATAAAGAAGAATTGTAATATGACACACACAAACTTTATTCGACCTTGACTCAACGACGATAGCATAGAGCTGGATCAGAACCGACGAACTCTCTTTTTCTCTCACTCACTTACTAAGAATTGTAACATGATACACACAAGCTTTCAATTTCGAGCTTGATTCAACCACACTACTTATTAGCATAGAGCGGTAAACATTCTCTATCTCTCTCACACACTTTTCGCGTGGATCAGGATCGGCCCTATATCTTCGTCGTGGAGATCAGGAGCGGCCCTATATGATTAACGAGGGAGTCCGCACGTTCATGACTGACTAACTGATTTGACCTTGAATGCAAAATTCGTATTATGTGGATCAGAACCGGACCTATATCACTACTGAAACTGAATAAGTTCAGTGTAATAACTGAAATGTGTGACCTATGACCGCGATGTAGCCCTTTATTTATATTAAAAACGCTAAATAACTGCAGTCAGCTGTTTCCTATTATTGACACTGTATTAAACTTTCCGAAACAATATTAGACTAGCTTTACTTTAATGTTTGTAAATCAATTCATCTAATTTGTTCATTTAATAATAACGTAATTTGCACAACAAAGGATATGTACTTACTTTTTTTACGTTCAATATAAAGATAATATGTTAAATCAAAACTATCTTATTTCAAAAAAAAAAAGAAAAAAATACCAGACGATACAAAATTTTATTGTTAGTGTTATGACATTGCAATTTTATGACCGTAGGTAGAAAATTATCATACGTCGCACTTTACACAGGAATCCCTTCTTAAGATAAATTTTATCAAGTATGTTAAAATCATTAGGTACACTTAGATACACTTAGCAATCTAACAATATAATCAAAGTTCATCGACCTTTCCATGTCCAACGTTCATAGTCTTCTTCTAAGTCAACGTTAATTGATCTCTAAGTATGTCATATTACAATTCTTGGAAATATCGAAGTTCACTAACGTTTCCAAGATCAAAGTTCATGGACCTCTAGGGGTGTCATTACAATACTCAGAAATCGAAAAATACAACAATTTCTTGGAAATGTCAAACTTTATTAGCCTGTAAAAGTGAGTCAAGGATAAGAGACATGAACTCTAAAAATAGAACCAAAATTCATGGACCAGTAAGGGTACTATATTATCATTCCTCGAAATCCAAAAATAAGATAAGTTCATAGAAATGGGTGGGGGTGGAAGAGTGGAAAGTTTATTGACCTCTTAAAGGTCAAACTCTTGCAAATCTAACCAGTTCTAGGAAAGTAGGTCATGAGTTACGTTGTGCTTTTTAGCAATCTAACCAGTTCCTAGAAACTACAAGGTGCACTAACCTTTTTCTAGGTCAAAAGAAGGTTGATCAATTCTTGGAAATATAGCCTGAACTGGAAGTGGAGATTTGATGAGAAAAATCAATTATCTACCGGATGTTAAGCGAAATAAGCACTGCTACTCAACGACTCAGGAAACTGGCTTTGCGCATGCTCGGCATTGCTCGGCTGTACTCGTGGGTTCAATTCATTTTTATAAGGCGATATTCTGTAAGCGCATGTCAGCCGCCTTGACATCATATTTTCCTAAAAAGTGCGTATGTGCACATTGTTATTGTCTACGTAAAATCGCTTACGTGTTTATTATTTCAATAGAAACCTAAAAATAAAACCGGAAATGGGAGTAGAGAGCTCAAAGCTTCTTGATCTCTGTAGGGTCACTGACATACCAAACCGGAATCAATTTCTAGAAATCCAAAAATACCACCAAAGTTCATTGACCTGGGGCCGGAAGAGAGGGTTTATTAACCTGGCCCAATGATATTTTCGAGGGAAATAAACACCTGCGAATGAATACTCTAGCGAATATGATTTGTAACTAATGAGTTATTCTTATTAATTTCTAATAATTAAGGTGTAACTGGTTTTACACATACTGTGTATTGTTCAAGTTCCCTAATAAAAAGAACAGCAACATACACCTCATAGATTAGTTCAACATGAACCTGTTAAGTAGATTTTTTGTAGCTCATTTACGGAACCGACCACATATTGTTAGCAAATAGTCTTTTGTTCTTAGGAAACTGTTATCCGCTATTAGGAAACCACTACATTTCTTAGAAAACCACATGTGTGTGTGTGTGCGTGTGAGCTTAGATAGGACTGTACTAGTTTGCAGCAACATTTCTTAAAGACAATAGCTGGGATACCGTCTGAGCCAGTCACCTTATTGAGAACAAGTCTACTGATTCTAGAAGACTGTATCGAAAATTAATTGGTATCATAGAACATGAAGAAGAGTTGACTAGGCGCACATCTTTTTCATAACCATTGAGACACGAGTTTACTGCTAATAAATCTGCAAGAGAGTTTCTTTTGTCTACAGAATCAGCAAGCTCATATCCGTCAAAAATGTGGCAGGAGAAAATGGAGAAGTATCAAGGTTACTACTGATGGCTTTAGTTAAATACCAAAGGGCATCTGTCTGGTTGATTGCGTCTTCGTAAATCCTTCAGCAATTATTGATGGTTGCTATTCGCAAAGTTGGCTTTGTCTACAGAATAAGAAACTACAGATCCGTCAAAAGGTGTCATGGTGGGAAATGAGGATGTGATAAGTTTTGACAAATGGCTTTAGCTGAAGACTAAAATTTACGACTGCCCAAAGGAGATGCAGCTAGTTCACTGCATTTTCGTTCTTCTAACAACTTTTTAGCAATAGTGATAACACTTTCACAGGTATTTCTAGCACCGACGTAGTCAGCATGACTCTCGACCGTTTTACTAAATTTCCATTTAATATAAGATTTACTTTTCAGAGATGTTGCATCACCACAAGCCCGATTTAACCAGGGTTGGGAACGAGAGTGACCTAAACGATTTTGTTTGTTGGAAATGTATAACTCCATGCCGATCAGGAGGACTTCAAATACTGAAAAAGCGGACGACTTAAAACAATATTCACGCTATGGAAAGGTTAAAAGGAAGTCCCGTAAATCATTCCATATAGCTGTCCTAAATCACCACAAGGTTCTGTAACAAACAAAATACACCCACGCACCACACAAAATTAAAAAACCACCGAACGTGTTTCGATAGCTACGCTATCATCATCAGCGGTCGACTAAGCGACCGGTGTATTTTGTTTGTTACAGATACTGCCACAGATCCAGTCTTCCAGATTTTTCACCACAAGCTTCTATTAATGTTGCGAACTACAGAGTAATTAGGGACAGCAGAAGTTATTTCTATTAGACAATGGTTAGATAGTCCTAGAGAGGAAAGAATTGAAGTTTTAGGAACAAGTGTGTTTGATGTAATATGAGTTGAGAAGATGTGGAGTATGGTTAGAATTCTCAAGGAAATAAGTTCTTAACCCACGTTAAGAACTTATTTGTGTGAGACCACACGAAATAGCAAATGTTTCTTCACTATGCCCAGCTGGATTAATAATAGATGAAAATTTAATCCAATTAGAGTTACGAACATTAAAATCTCCCGGAATTGATATGTTGCAAGATGGAAACTGAGACAGAAGAAGTAGGAAAAGTTACTGTCATTACGAGACATACAAAGGTAACAGCAGGATTTCATAAATTTAGGACCAAACTGTTTGAAGATCACGTTGAATTTATTATTCGGCCAAGAAGGAACCCTCATGCAAGCCATTTTGTCCTTGAGATAGGGACATACTCCTTCTTTGCATCAAAAGTTAGAGTAAAGCTTGCATTGAGGAAACTTCAAGTCTGGTGAATCACATTATTGAGATAAAAACAAAATGTCAGGTCATAACAAAACCTCAGGTTGTACAATATGTCAAGTTGTAATAAAAGAATAACTTTGTTATTATTAAACCAGCGGCGGCTGGTTCACAGTGTTTAAAGACAGTAATGTTATGAACCACATGGAAATTACTCGTGAAGGTTTTCGTTGAACGGCTTCTTACGATTCAACAACAATGCATAGAATAGCTTCGTTCAACTTTTGGTAATGAAACATTGCTAAACGAACCGTTAATAATTGGTTTTCAAAATTTTTCGTGAATCTACGTCTGTCAGTGATAAATCTTGTGAAGGTCGACCAAAAACTTGACTGTAGAAGATCGTCATGTGACTTACAGCGAGAAAAATGTATCTCTTAGTATATAACAGACTTCAATACATTCGGTTTGCATTAACAATTAGTTCTCAGAAAGACCTGTTCCCGGTGGGTTGCTCATAATTAGTCCGAAGCGCAAGAAAGGCTCGTGTTAAATGTTATAAAACAATGCTTAACAAATACGACACACTCGTGTGATCTGGAAACTAAGCAACAATCCACTGTTTGGGTCTTCCACAGAGAACCGCAAATTGAGGGTTTACGAGGCACTTCTAAGAAAGTGATTGCTTGTTTCTCCGAAAGCACTAGACATGTCACAACTATTGCTTTAGATGATCGAAGAACAGTTAACGTTAAATGGTATACAACAATTTTTTGCCAAAAATCATCGAAGAAATTAAGAAAAACAACCAAAAATGTCGCATCGTTTCCTATCATGACAATGCGAGTACCCATATAGCACTTCGAACAATTAATTATTTGAAGGAGAAAAACATTCAATTAAAGTCTCATTGCTGGTATTCGCCAGATTTATAGCCTAAAGACTTTTTTTTTTGTTTCCGAATGTCAAATAAAGAATGGATGGACAGAGATTTTCATGACCTCAAGAAGTCCATAAAAATCATGTTTTGGAGATACCAACTTTGGAGTGGATAAAGTATTTCGAGAGTTAATTTAAACGCATGCTTAAGTGTAAGGAACTTAAAGGCAGATATTTTGAAGAGCCATAAAACAGCTTCATCTCAATTTTTTTTATTTTCTATTTTTTATAACTACTTAAAAGGTATCCCTCTTGTGAATTTGATACTTCTTTTTATTTTGTCTATGTGAATTATGGAATAGAAGTCCTTTATTCAATTAAATCGTTTAAGTCAAAATAAATCAATTTAATTCTACACAAATAATCGTACAGATCACATAAATTAAAGATTTGCATGATTCAATTATAATTTAACTTGTAATAGATGTCACTCTGAAGGCTAACAATGAATAATTTAGATAAATATTAAATTAAGTACACACTTCAGGACTACATCACGGTAAAAGCAGTATGTCCAAATCCTTGAAACTTGAACCATCACATGACACTTCAGGTATGTCCTAACATTCAATGCGTAGTATAAAACGCAGTAAATAGAATTTATTACTCAATTGTATCTAAACACTCTAACAAAAATGAGGTTTGTATTTGCATTGTTAGTCTGTACTTCGATAATATCAATTCAGGTAATAACCCAAATAATTATGTATTATACCAAATAATAAATATTTGCAGTGCAGTTCTCCTGAAGAAGTGGCCAACTTGAAAGGATTGCACGATAAGTGTATAAAAAGCAGTCATGTTGATACTGAGTTGGTGGCTAAAGAATTGAAAGGTGAATTTTCGAAAGATAAGAAATTAGAAAAATTCCTATTTTGCATGTTTCATAATTTGGGATTCATGGATCAGAGCGGCAACATTCAATATCCTGTTGTTAAATCCAAAATTTTGGACCGTATCAAAAAGGAGGAGGCAGATAAAATTTTGAAGTGTGGTGATATCAAAGGGCATGATAAGTACGAAACTGCACGTCAAATATATGAGTGTTATAGAAATAGTGCGCCATCTCATACTTTTCTTAATTAATTATAAATCTTTGAGTATGACAATGTTATAATAAGTAGCTATCTATAATTCTAGTTTCACTGTAAAGGAGTATAGCCACTAAAATATACAAATTGGAATTATTTTATATTATTATTATTATTTATTTATTATTTATGATCAATAGCTTTTTCAAGATCAGGTGAATAGATCTTGGACGTTTTGAACCACTATCGGTTCTAAATCAATTAGTGGATTAATAAGGCATCATAATATTTAAAACTCAAACGGTTGGTTTAATGTATAACATAACACATTGACGTAACACACTACTTTTCTTAAGAACAGACGGCAAACGGATGTCATCCATCCTCCTAACTTACTAACGTCACCACTAGATCAGCATAGTAATAGCGCGACATATTTTAAATTTTAAAATGTGTACTACATTTCGTTCAAGCTGAACTTAATAAGTACGTGACATTGAAAAAATGTATATTAATGTGAATTTTGCTAATCAGCATTTGTCACTGCAGCTTATATTGTGGAGAAGTAGTCCCGATCAAGAACTTGCAACTTATGAACTGCAAACTGTTACATACGGAACCACAGCGGGTTCGTTTTTGTCTATTCGTTGTCTCATTCAACTTGCTAAAGAAAATGAAAAATCATTTCCAAGGTATTGTGATATAATTAAGTCGGATTTCTACGTAGATGACCTTACAGAGGCGCATAACGCTGAAGTAGCTCTTCGTATTTGTAATGGCGTTTCTGACATTTTAAGGCAAGGCTGTTTTAATCTTAGAATATTTGTATCAAACAGTTGTGAAATCCTATCTAAAATTCCAGGAAATAACGAAAACGTTAAAGTTGTGAACCTTAGTGAACATGAAAATTCCAAAACGTTAGATTTAGTTTGGAACCCATCTTCCGATAAATTTGTATATCAAATAAATTCCAAATCTAAAAATGAACCTGTAACTAAACGCGAAATTCTTCCCCGAGTATCTCAGGTATTTGATCCTTTAGGTTTGCTAAATCCGAGCATAATTATTGGAAAGACATTGATGCAAAAATGTAGTTATAAAAATGCTCTTGGGATGAGGGTTTACCATTGCACATACATACAGCCAGGACTGCCTTTAGAGATGAGTTGCCCCTATTAAATAATTTGGATATTAGCAAGCGAGTAATTTTTGGATAGTCCAGAAAGAATTGAATTACATGGGTTTGCAGATGCTTCTAAATCAGCATACGGTGGTTGCGTATAGATCCGTTCAGTAAATAAACAAGACGATGTACAGTACAGGTCAAATTACTCACTGCCAAAAATAAAATTCCTACACTGAAAACTGTTACAATTCCTAGATTGGAACTTTGTGGTTGTTTGTTACTGTCCAGACTAGTAAATGAAGTCACAAAGACATTAGGACTCTCATTTGATAAGATATTCCTTTGGACTGATTCTGCGGTAGCACTTGGTTGGTTGAAAACTGAGCGTAGTCGATTGAAGTCTTTCGTGAGCAATCGGGTTGCTAAAACTTAAGAGAATACTTCAACCTATTTTTGTAATTACGTGCCTACCCGGCTTAATGATGTAGATAGCTAGGGGTGTACGACCTAGTAACTTAAAGTATTCCAGTCTTTGGTGGCCTGGACCTGAATTTCTGTTCTAAAACAGAAAATAATTACCAGGTAAATAATTTACCTGGTGTTCGTAAACCAGCTACATTTTTATTTGAACAAATGCTTGAAAGTTCAATAATAAATAAGTTTTCACGCTTTAACAAGCTAAAAAGGATTGTCCCTTATATACTACGTTGGAAAAGCATTGTTAAGGAACCGAAAGAATTGGGTGATATTAGAGCACCAACTGTATTAGAGTTAAATAATGCTTTAAATGCTATTATTAAGATTTCACAAAACGAGACATTTTTATGTGAAATCACCAAATTAAAGATAAATAAATCTGTTGGTAGTAATAGTAAAATTTGAAATCTTAATCCGTTTTTAGATGAATTTGGAATTTTAGGCGTCGATGGGCGTATCAACGCCTCTAATTTTAGTTTGAGAAAAATCACCCTGTAATATTGTCAGAAAAGCATATTTTGACAAAATTGATATTCGGAAATGAGCATATTAGATTGTTACACTATGGTCCCCAGCTATTACATGCGTCCGTACGCGATAATTTTGGCTGATAAAGGGAAGGTCTTTAGCAAGAAAGGTGGTACATAATTGCATCTAATGTTTTCGATTTAATGCAAACATTTATATGCCAATGATGGGCAATTTGCCATAAGAACGGCTAAATTCAAGGCATCCTTTTGAGGGTTTAGGGGTGGATTATGCGGGGCCTATTTTAATTAAAAATACAGTGCGTCGTACGGATTATATTTCTAAGCCTTACATATGTTTGTTTGTGTGTTTTCTCACAAGAGCTATACACATAGGACTAGTGACTGAATTATCAAAAGATTCTTTTATGTTAGTGTTTCGTAGATTTTGAGGACGTCGTGGACGTCCTTCTGTGGTATGCAAAAAATTTTATAGCTATAAGATCTGAGTTACGAAAGTTAGATAATTTTATTACTAATAATCAAACATTCATTAAGCAATGCGCTTAGAAAGAAAATATTACTTTAAAGCTTATTCCACCATATTCCCCGCATTTTTTGGTAAATTTGGGAGTCTGGAGTACGCAGGGCAAGACACGATTTAAAACATATTGTAGGGAATAATTCTTTCACTTTCGAATGCTTATACTCGCCTTTAGTTCAGATCGAAGCTGTGCTCAATTATCGACCTCTCTCACCTCTTACATGTGATCCTAACGATTTCACTCCTCTTACTCCTACTCACTTCTTGGTTGGTAAACCAACGTCATTGCCAGAATATGACCTAGGTACAGTGCCAGTAAATCGTCTTTCTGTTTATCAACTCATCCAACAAATGAAATGCAATTTTTGGAAAAGATGGAGCAAGGAGTACGTATCGGAACTTCAGAAACGATTCAAGTGGAAGACTAATCAAAGTGGTTTAAAGGAAAATACCTTAGTACTGATTGAAGAAGATATCCTGTCACCTGCTCAATGGAAATTAGGAAGAGTAGTCCCAGTTAACGTTGGTAATGATGGAGTAACAAAAGTTGCAATAATCAACACATCTGGTGAAATTAAAAGGCGCGTTTCAAAAATTTTATCAGTTACCTATAAACAATGAACATTGATGATGTTAATGTTAAGTGTGTTGGAGCCTAGTGACTTCAAGTTGGGGGGTATGTTAGCACCCAGCGTTGATTAATTAATTTTGTAAAACATTATATATGTTAAAACAAATGTATTATTAGGCGAATGACAGCGGTATAAAAAAAATTAGTTTTGAATTGAATGTCAGAGAGATAGAGAGAAATTTTATAATACTTATAGTCTGTTTCCCGTTTTTTATAAAAAAGTTTTATTTGTTACAATTTATGCACTGGTTTTTATATATTACTGAACTTAAGTTAATTTACACCGTTGTATCCATAAATATATTATTATCCTTTCCGTTTTAGTAAAAACTCGAATTTATCCTTTTCTTTTTTTGTTGGTTTAAATTGTAAGTTTTCACAGCAATATAGTGGTCTTGTAAACAAACTTATATCGATAAATAATCTCCCGTTTTTTATTTTAATCCGCAAAATGGTCTTATAAACAAACTTATCCCGATAAGTCATCACACACGGTTCTGGATTCAATCAGCGAAGCGGAAAACTATGAAACATGTCGATAAATAATCGTCACAATTTTGATTTTAAACCGCATATATTAACCCGTTAAATATTAATGCCTAGGGATTAGTTAACGAATTATATTCAAGCGTAAGTAAGTATTTACATGTAGATTAAAGCTCGCAACAAGCAATTCAAAAAAGTAGTGTAACATAGAAAATCGTTCACTGCCTTCAATAAGTTACCATTTAATTATCACAAAACTTTGAAATCGCAGAGAATTGTCTGTCGGTAACATACAGTAGTAATGAGGTGCTAATTTAATTGCCAATACACTATCTCGCTAGCAAACTGACTAACTTGAAATTTGTTTAAAGGACCGTGTCAGTATTGTACGATGTCTCCCTCATCGCTAGTATGATTTGGCATTATTGATTATTTACTAACATTTTAATTGTTATTATTAACGATACCAATGTTAACAGACTTTAATTATTTCTTTTTTAATTATTGCGAGGAAAGTCAACGTGATACAAGCAAATAATTTGAGTAAGATAAAAATTATTGCCAGTAAAGCGAAGGTAAGTCTATAAGCTAATTTTACTAAGAATTATAATTATTGATAATAAGTTCATTATGCTCTTAAAGATTTTGTTGTTTTTTAAGTATTGTGATTAACTTCGTATTACGCTTTTAAGTACATTTGGGATTACCACACAATCTTATACTCTAGTGGATACTCTTGTTACAGTTGTCCTCATTGCATTGTTTCCGATCGCTTTATTTCTAAGTTGATTATGTTCGCACTAGAACAACTGTCTGAACTTCAATAAAATCTATAGTGACCCTGCTAGTTACGTACCAAGTAATCATTTAGATGGCATTTTATCAGACATATAAGTAAAAATGTTATTGATAGCAAACTCAACATCTGATAATACAAGGTCGCAGTGATTAGCGCTATAAAGTCACGCGCATAGGAGATTGAGCTCCTTGGTGGAAATATAATAATAGGTTCTATCTTTTGCAAATAAGCATTAATTCTTTATGTAATTGCAAATCTTCTATATAAGTAAAAAATCCACCTAAGAGAAGTACGTAGCAAATTTAATATTTTAATAACTGATATTATTTTATTACCTTCGAAAAAAATTGGACTAAGTTAAGCGAACTCATCAACAACGATACCTATAGATATACAAAAAAGAAAAAAAGGAAGAAATAAGCTTCATCAGTTGAAGATGAACATAAATTGGAACCAGCACAACAAAGAGGAGTCAATGCTATAAACACAAGAGGAACAGCTAAATCATGAAAAGTAGTAAGTAAAAATAAAAATAAAAAATAAGTGGGATGTAAGCAAACATCAATGTAATATTCAACCATATAAATATTCGACGCAGAAAAATAAAAATAATTAATAATCGTTTCTTCAAAGAAACAAACTATAGGTAGCATCTTTTACAAGAATAGAACGCTTAGCCACTTGTACGCATACCATTGAGTGAGGCGTGTGTATATTTGCTAGTACAATCCGCTGATAGGACATATCGTATAGAAGACTAAGCAATCTACATCTAAGAATAATTTTAGGGGTATTCAAATGACGGGTATTTGATCATCCTTTAGAAATGACATTGTTCGTATTGTAAGTTTTAATTAGGTATTAAAGATAATCAATCTCACCCACTACCTGTTATTTAGATAATAAGGTCTTATTTGGGACCTTCTTGGGATTTTTGTTTGTTTGTGTTGCTTCACTGAAACACTCAATGTGCGTAGACATTTTTGTTAGCACAATTGCTTAATAGATTCAGATTGCTTGATTAATTCCTTATTTATGTTATGATAAACCTCCCCTAACAGTATTAATGTAAGGTTTTATTAAAGTGGCTGATCTAGAGTTTTAAAGTGAACCAATATTACACTCTTAGATTCCTTTGATTCGCTTGTTTTTATGAGTGAAGTTACATAATGACCGCACAGTCTAAGATTAATAAATGTTCATAACTACTGGTCTGAGAATTGATTATCTTGGAAAAGACCGACTCCAAAATATAATTGCCTTTATGGAATATACAGTCATTAATTTGCGGTGGCTGTTTATAACAGTATTGGTTACGATTTATATATGTGATAAAAATAAGAGTTTCAGATTTGAACCAAAGTGATTCATACTTGTAACCGTTTAAATATATTTTAATGATAAAAATTGCAAACAGTATTTTAGAAAAATATAATTCATAAAGCACGCATCGATCGTTTGTTTCAATTTTGAGATAGAAAATAACTTAAACATTACTTTGTTTCGAATTTGTTTATTTTTTTGTTTAAGGTGCTTGAATTTGAATTTTAGTCATTTCGCGATTTATCTTGAACCCGCCTATCTCCAATGTAGTTAGCCAAGCAACTCGCTTGTAGTGGCAAGTCTAGTGCAGTGCAGTTTGGTGGTGTAACAAAGCAGCAATTAACATTGTCAAATTGACTCGGTGAACGAAGATTTTTCATAAACTTAATTACTAAGTTGTACAATAAACCAATTTAACTTTTCAGCATTTGACCACTTAACCGGTCACCTACCGGCCTCTTTTAAATTGGTTTCTAAATTAACTGGTATCAACTGGTTTTCTACGGTGCCGGGAGAAAGCCCTGGCTGTATCACCGTTCACCTAATTATATATGATTGCTTTTTGTTAACGAATATTTCGATTTCACGATAGACACTAAATTAGAATTTCCTTAATTAACTGTGTTTAGATTCAACCCTGCAGTTACACTTAAGTATCCACATAGAGCCGTGGACCAAAAATCCTCTACAGGATAGCGAGTGCAAAAATCTAGCGAACCAAGTTGCACAATAAAAAGAACAATATACAATATTTTCATAAAAACTACTTACTTCTCATTATAATCAATATAAAACTAGTCCACTAAAACATTTATACTCAATAGGAGTTAAATACACAAAAAGCTAAAATTACGGCTAATCACAAATTGATGTCTAAACGAAAACAAAACTATGTGAAAATGATAAACGGTTATCCACAGGAACGTAAAGTGATTGTATTGGCCAAATTGGAAATAATCTACAACTATTGGCCAAAAAAACTGTCAGCGACTTAAAACATGTCCCTTTAATCGAACACAAAATGTTGTTTTTACGAATAAAATACCACGGTATTAACCGGGCATTCGCCAGAGTTTCAGAGATTCTGCAGTTATACAAATCCTTGCGCGAAATGCATATTGCGCTTCGATGATACACGTCTTTCTACTAAAAGTAAAAACTAAAGCTCATCTTGCCCAGAATCGGTTAATGATACCTTTATGTGGTTTATAACTAGTACTCTCTTAACCACAAAACTAACAGAACAACTATTGGTCACACTGAACCCGACGCGTATAAAAATACGAATTCTAATAATTTAAAATGATTAGCTTCTTGTGTTTTTTAAATGGTGTATATTTGTAAGTAAATATACACCATTAAAAAACTCAAAAATTTCAGTATGTTAAACATGTGTTAGTGTAATAATGGTGAAAGTGTACATTTTCGCTTTCCAATAAGTTTCTAAAATTGTATTTTAACTCTCGACTAAAACTATCAGTGTGTACTGAACAAACCTACAAAGACAAAAGTACCACCAGTTCTATAATATGCCAGTAATATTTCTAAGTCTACACTGGAAGCGGTCTACTTTGCACTAAATCATTCCATTAAATATTACGGCATACTGATCTCACACACATACCCACGAACACACGCACACACGCATGCACACACACGCAGCCACGCGCGCAAGTACATACCCACGCACGCACGTACACTCACACGCACACACACGCACCCACACTCACAAACTCACACACTCACACACTCACACTCACACACTCACACAACCACACACTCACACACTCACACACTCACACACTCACACACTCACACACCCACACTCACACTCACACACTCACACACTCACACACTCACACACTCACACACTCACACACTCACACACACACACAACACACTCACACACTCACACACCACACACACACACTCACACACCACACACTCACACTCACACACACTCACACACTCACACACACACACTCACACACTCACACACACTCACACACTCACACACTCACACACTCACACACTCACACACTCACACACCACACTCACACACTCCCCCACCCCACACACACACTCACACACTCACACACTCACACACTCACACCACACTCACACACTCACACACCTCACACACTCACACACTCACACACTCACACACTCACACACTCACACACTCACACACTCACACACTCACACACTCACACACACTCACACACTCCACACTCACACACTCACACACTCACACACTCACACTCACCACACTCACACACTCCACACTCACACACTCACACACTCCACACCACACTCACACACTCACACACTCACACACTCACACACTCACACACTCACACTCACACACTCACACACCACACACTCACACACTCACAGAATCACACACTCACACACTCACACATCACACACTCTCACACTCACACACCTCACACACTCACACACTCACACACTCACACACTCACACACTCACACACTCACACACTCACACACACTCACACACTCACACACTCACACACTCACACACTCACAAACTCACACACTCACACCTCCACTCACACCACACACTCACACACTCCACACACTCACACACACACTCACACTCACACTCTCACACACTCACACTCACACACACACACACACACTCACACTCACACACTCACACACTCACACACTCACACACTCACACACTCACACCACACCTCACACACTCATACACCCACACTCACACACTCACACTCTCACATACTCACACTCACTCTCACACACACTCACACACTCACACTACCTCACACACTCCACACCACACTCACCACACACTCACACACTCACACCAACCACACTCACACACTCACACTCACACTCACACACTCACACACTCACCACACACCACACACTCACACACTCACACACTCACACACACTCCACACACTGACACACTCACACATTCACACACTCACACACACACACACTACACACACTCACACACACACACACTCACACACACTCACACACTCACACACTCACACACTCACACTCACCCACACCCACACACTCACACACTAACACTCACACTCACACACACTCACACACTCACACACTCACACACTCACACACTCACACACTCACACCACCTCACCACCACACCTCACACACTCACACACTCACACCTCACCCACACTCACACTCACACTCACAACTCACACACTCACACACTCACACACTCACACTCACACACTCACACACTCACAACTCACACACTCACACACACACCCACACACTCACACACTCACACACTCACACACTCACACACTCACACACTCACACACTCACACTCACACACTCACACACTCACACACTCACACACTCACACACTCACACACTCACACACTCACACACTCACACACTCAGATATATAAGCGTTAGTGTATTTAAGGAACAGTATGAGCAAAGGATAGAAGTTTGGCTCTAATACCTACGAGGAAGCATACATCAATAAGTTAGAAGGAAGTCAAGCACAAAATGGACGCTGAAACCTGAAATAATAAAAAATAATTAGAAATGAAAAACAATATCTTATCACATACGTCCGTTAATTATTAAGAAATAAATAAGGCTCTTAACGAATTGAAGCATTCATTAAGGAATCGCTTCGTTTCATTCGGTTTCTGCTGAAACTGTGGCACATAAGGTATAAAATCTATACAAACACAGGCGTCCACCATTAGCAAAGCGCGAACCAAAAATCACTACACTTCCCTTCTATCTGACAATGGTACCAACTTAAAAATCTTTTATGACTACATTAGATAGGAAATATTACCTATAATTATCATAAAAATTGTTTTTCCTTTAAGTCTGTTAGGAAAGCAGTTAAGCGAACTATAGCAACTCTGGTGGGTACCGGTAGACCCTGATTTCAAAACTTCCGAAGCATCTTGGTGCCGAAAGATTAAAGCCCACCGCGGTGCCCAAATATATTAAACGATGCCAATGGGGACAGATTTTGCTTTAATTTAAGTAAATTTAAACAAAGCAAAATAATGATTCCTTTCTGCTTTGTCACAAAATCTATTTAAACCGTACGTATGTCATTCCGTTATACAATCTTATCTTCTATGCGGTAATCTAAACCTTTTCTTAATACTTATTGTATCAGAACCAGTACAAAATATACAGCCTACTGATAACTTTGACTGTCTAAATCCAGAAATGTTACCAATTATTATGCGATAAACTGTTTGATCAAACTGCTGGTGAACTTAGGATATACTCCCTGCACAATTTTAAAAGTCTAATCTAACTTAAACTGCGTTTTACTCAATTGAAGAATTTGAAATAACGAATAGTAATTTATAATTTTCATGTTTCGTGATAATTGTATAGATTTTGGTCTTTAACACAAATAAAATATATCTATTACTTTGACAACGTATCCTGAGTGTTGTGAGCACGTAAAGTGAATATTTGCGTTCATAAATTTATTATATTATTAGTACATTACGACCTTATACGTGCTCTAATGGATACTGCCAATCTCAAATAGAGTTTAGTAAGCATAAAATGCAACAGGTAACATTTTATTATTTATAACTAATCTCATCATCTCCCCGTTATGCAACATGACGTAGTTTACCAGTAAATATATCAAGTGAATACATGCGTTTTTCCATCATAATTAAAGTAAACATTTAAGATTTATTAACAAGTATTACAAATATTATGTAAAGTTTATTATCTTTGGCGTACTGTTGAACTACGTTAACATACGTTGTTCCTTGAAGTTTATATGAGACAAAGTTCTAAATACAACATGTAAAATAATGAAGTAAATATGTAATGTGTATTGATTTTGTAACAAAAGTTGGGTATGGTTTGGATATGTTGACAGTTTCGTAAATTACATGATGGTAATGTTCTCTGAGAATAATTATTAATAACAATGTTTTTAAAAATTGTTTGAAGTTGATAGATTTGGGGAACAAAAATAGAATATTTAAGATCAAGATGACAGACTTGGCCTGTGTAGCTGTATTGGAGTAAGTTTAATGTAAACTTTAAACTGTTTTGTTATGAATGAACGCATATTTTGCTGTAAATTAACAAAAATTCCGCTCTCATGTTTATAATTTGTTGCTTATTGAAAATTTTTACCAATATGTTAAGTTTCAAAATAAAACCTGCAGATTGGTTTCAAGTTTGCATTATTTTCGATATCAATCTATAATAATGGTTGATACCGCAATTTAAATGGAATAACTGCAATTGTCAGTATTACTCTAAGTTAATTAATAATAGTAATAATAAAATACTTATCTTTTTTGGGTCTTTAATGGTCTATTTGTATATTAAAGTTATACAATCTAAACGTTTCGGTAACTCTTACAGTTATCTTCGTCTCTTGTAATATTATATATTAAAATTTTTAATATATAATTTTTAAAAATTAAAACATATACATAAGCCTGCTATAAATTAATTAATAGCAAGCTTATGTTTATGTTTTAATTAATTAATTAATTAATAGCAGGATTATGTTTACGTTTTAATTTTTCCTCTTGCACAAAATTGTTTCATCTTTAACAATTTTAATAGATAATATCACTATTGACGAAAATAACTGTAAGTGTTATCGAAACATTTCGATTGTATAACTTTAATGTATATAAATACACCATTAAAAAACCTAAAAAAGGTAAGTATTTTATTATGTGTAATAATGGTGAAAGCTTACATTTTCATACTAATGTTTAAATGACTAAACATCATTAACCCTTTAAGTTCGAAGTTTTTATTCGAATAATCTTTGCACTAGATGTTAAGGTTGGATATTGAATTGATTAATATGCAAGAAAAATATAGTTTAATAGTTTAATGTGGGTTGGGGGAATTTATAACGGCCCGTACCATACGGTAACGCCATTATTTGCATGCAGACTGTAACAAAAATATCACAAATTTTAATTTACATTATTATGAGAACAAAAACATAATATTAGCTTTTAATGTAAGATAGAACAGTTGTACCGGGTAGCCAGATAAGAATGCAAAGTGCTGTTTCTCGGAAACTATTCGTCGTAGAGAGTTTTATGACTACAGTGGCTAAAAAAGACCTGGAGAAAATATTTTCAAATTTGCAAGATGAGCGTCAGAGGGTTGTAACCGCCATCCTAAACTTTTAAAGTGAGTTTTTACTGAAATCCACCTAGTAAATTTACCAAATAATAATATACTTTTTTATTCGAGTAATTTTTCTTTGACATATTTATTAAAATAAAGTCTCGTTGGAAAAAGCATTTATTGCTCCATCAAATCCATCTTACCTGTAATATGTCTAATTCTTAGTGATGCCGCTAGAACGCCTTCTTGATATAATATCAGAAACTTGCAAAATTCTCTAAAAAATTAAATGCAGAAATATGACCTTTTTTTCATAAAAATGAGATGAAATCATCCCTAAATAGGTTAGTGAAAACCGCATCTCAATATCGTATTCATACCCTAAAATATCGAACAAAGAAAAAATAGTTATTATAAAATTTGAAAAAGTCGATATTACACCGGTATTTATTCTCATGATTCAATGAAAAATTAAATTATTTTATAATTTTTAAATAATAAAAGTTTTCATAATTTGAAAAATTAAATGATAATATTTATTTTTGAAAGGTATTATTCCAAATTCGCGGAATTCTTTTTATAAATTTTATTTATGGCCCTAAAAAGGACCGATTGTGCAATAATGCCTACTTAAGTAGGCATTAAGTAGACATCAAGTACCTACTTAATGCTTACTTAAATGATCGAATTGTCTCCCATCGACCTCGATGCATTGTTGGAGCCGCTCATGTGTGGATATTGCAGTAGCTTCAACTTCTTTTGAAAGGCCACGAATGGCTCCGAATTCGTGTTTTATGTCGTCTCTCGTTGTTGGTGGAGTTTCGTTAAAATATCTTTAACCGACCCCATAGATAAAAGTCCAAACTGGTTAAATCAAATTTGAAAAGTAGACTTCCTCGTCCATTATCCACCACTGGTGATATATTAACATTTATGTTCTAATTTAATATGAACAATGTCTGCAACCATCTAGTTGTAAATATCATATTTTTTGACATAAGATTACCTATTGCTGACTTTAAGTTATAAATTTTATTTATGGCCCTAAAAAGGACCGATTGTGCAATAATGCCTACTTAAGTAGGCATTAAGTAGACATCAAGTACCTACTTAATGCCTACTTAAATGATCGAATTGTCTCCCATCGACCTCGATGCATTGTTGGAGCCGCTCATGTGTGGATATTGCAGTAGCTTCAACTTCTGCTCTTGAAAGGCCACGAATGTGCTCTCGAATTCGTGCTTTTATGTCGTCTCTCGTTGTTGGTGGAGTTTCGTTAACAATATCTTTTAACCGACCCCATAGATAAAAGTCCAAACTGGTTAAATCTGGGGATCGGGGTGGCCAAGGAAGTAGACTTCCTCGTCCAATCCACCACTGGTGATATATTACATTTAAGTGTTCTCGCACATTTATTGAACAATGTGCTGGGCAACCATCTAGTTGTAAAAACATATTTTGTGACATAAGACCTTACCTATGCTACTTTAAAGTGTATAAATTTTATTTATGGCCCTAAAAAGGACCGATTGTGCAATAATGCCTACTTAAGTAGGCATTAAGTAGACATCAAGTACCTACTTAATGCCTACTTAAATGATCGAATTGTCTCCCATCGACCTCGATGCATTGTTGGAGCCGCTCATGTGTGGATATTGCAGTAGCTTCAACTTCTGCTCTTGAAAGGCCACGAATGTGCTCTCGAATTCGTGCTTTTATGTCGTCTCTCGTTGTTGGTGGAGTTTCGTTAACAATATCTTTTAACCGACCCCATAGATAAAAGTCCAAACTGGTTAAATCTGGGGATCGGGGTGGCCAAGGAAGTAGACTTCCTCGTCCAATCCACCACTGGTGATATATTACATTTAAGTGTTCTCGCACATTTATTGAACAATGTGCTGGGCAACCATCTAGTTGTAAAAACATATTTTGTGACATAAGACCTTACCTATGCTACTTTAAAGTGTTTTGAATAGTAGTTCGTGACATATCCAACGCGAGAGACATTGCTCTCGTACTAACGTGGGGATTCAATGACATGTATGCTAAGACAATAACAATATTGTCTTCCATTCTTCTAGCCGAGTCTCTTCGCAAATTTGGTCGAAAGCTTCCAGTATTACGCAAATTTTGCACTAAACGCAGAAAAATTCTCACATCGCGTAGACGCCGATCTGGATATCGAGTTCAGTATACTCTCTTAGCCCATGCCGCATTTTGAAGACATTCAAGATATACCGCAATCATATCAACAGCTTCATCATTTGTAAAAGTCATTATAGGTAGTTTCAAGGACTTACTTGTGCAACAAACATGAATTACACTGTCTGTCAAATTTTAATATTTGTTTACAATTTGATTTTGGGTGTTTGTTTTTTAGACATATTAAGTAAGATGGACTTGATGGAGCAATAAACGCTCTTTCCACAGCTACGTCGATTTTTGTTTGGAGCTGGAATTAGTAAATAATTCAAATCATTATACTTTACATTTTCACTTGTTCTACTACAGGAGACACTGCATTTTGATGTGGACGGACGTCCACCAACCTTTGGTAACACCCAATATTTTTTTCAAATGTGTGTTGTCCAATTATATTCGAAACTAGAGCTGATTTGAGTGCCGATGAAGCGATTTCCTTTGTAGAATCCACGCATCGCTTATGGCCACATCAATTACCCAAGTGAAAATGCACCAACACCTTTTCTGGCCACGTACTGAAATCCTGTACCTCCCCAAGTTTCCGCCCATTCGATCCGTTCCTCCTATAAATTTGTTATATTGTCCAATTAACTTTGGTCTCGGTACTTGTATAACCCTCGTCTCGGATTTTGAATAACGTTTTACATTTGATAACGGCTGAATACCATATGAAGTCGAGGATACCCATGTTACAAAAATTATTACAACATGACAGCAATGCTGGAGTCAATAGTGTCCCTCGGTTGGTTTTTCATTTCTGGGTTTGTTTTTAGTGGACACTCGTTTGGAATTATATTATCCCTTATGGTTCCAGTAGCTGAATATCCATTTTGCCGTAAAAAATTGTACAGCGAAATGACAGAGAACAAGTTATCGAGATACAATCTATATGACAGAGATTTATTGGGTAGATCTGATAACATTCCAAGAAATGGTGTTGTTGCTTTACCGAAAGGTCGCTCATGATTTTCGTTTCCAATGAATCGTTTTCCTTGGTAAACTTCCAAGTTTGATAGGTACCCCTCTTTTGTGTGCATACTTCAAACTTAGTAGCCGAATCGTATCGATTTCTCACGGATAAACTGTTTACACCTATGATGGCCATAATATTTGATTATAATCAATGTGCTGCTCTGGAACAAAGTTTTTGATGCAAGTTTCCAAAGTTTGTCCATTGGATTCATGCACGTATTAGCAGCGCAGTGAAGAAAATGCATAATTTGAAAAAATCCCTATAATAACTTTTTCATGGCAATCCGTTTTACCGACTAAGAACAAGAATGTCAATAAAGCATTTTAACTCTTTCAAAGTTACATGAGAACTGGAACAATTCAAGAATAAAGCATAGAGCTCTATTTCCTCTAATAATAAGTAATAAATAGAATCGTCGAAAAATAATTCGATTAAATCAATTGGCGATTTGTCTTTATATAATGAATAAACCACTGCATATTGCGGATATCGCAATTGTCATAATGAAAGATGTCTCCAGCGCCATCAAGGTCCGGTACGGAATTCACAATGCCATTATCGTCTGTTTCTTCGTCTTCCTAAACTTCCGTAACACCTGTACATCTTATTTCCGGATCAGATGGTAATTGCCTTCTAGTAAAATGATCGAGAACTAGTTCCGTTTCATCACCAGAACCTTGGTCTGTGAGAACGTGGGGTTCAGGTGGTGTAATGAATATGTCCGTTACACCATAATCTTCATCATACGCAATTTGGGCTTCTTCAAGACTAAGACCGCCCCTAAACCAAACAGAACCATATATATCACATCAGGTGGAAGTCCTGACGTTACCGTATGTTAAGACGAAGATATATAGCCATGCTGGTCAATACAACATAATTTTTTGAGTTATGTACAATTCAAAGCATACTTCCTAATCTATTCTGAATAATCTTGAGCAATCCTCTGACTAGAATATTGACAAATATAGTGTTTATTCGGACTTATGTAAAGCGAATGTCCATTCTTGTGGTAAGGACACGGTTACATATATTTGGTAATTAACTTTCAATAGGAGCATCACTCAATCACCATCCAGTTAAAACACGTTTTTACTTTTGTGTATAAGAAGTCGCCTTTGAGAGTCATCTACCAACATTACGCGTAAATACGTGTTTATTTCCTAATAGAATACTGTATTGCAAGTGCTACCATATGATAACGCCAGGACTTGAAAGGTTAAGTCAGTTCATCAGGGATTTTAAATCTTTGGTGTGGCTAGAGGAGAGACAAGGAGAGAGGACCTCCCCGGGTGGCACGATTTTTAAGGCGGCCCTATACTGATTAAACTGATTTCGTCCGGAAACAAATAATCATTTAAACTTCCCGAATCGTGGGACAGCGGCTATATCCGGGACTGCAACTCAAGTTCAGGCCGAATTTTTACAATAAACCATAATGTCATAACCACTTATGTCAATCTAAACTTATCAAAAACAAACAACTCTTAAACTCATTACTTTTAGATACAGGTGCAGACATTTGTTTAATAAAAGTCAATAGATTAGCAAATAATACAGTACATTTTGTAGACAAGAAAATATTTTTAACGGGTGTAGAAAATCCGTTAAATTCACTACCATACAACATAACGTTAGGTTTTAGCTGAGTTGGCTGGCCCATTACCACAGTTGATTTTATAGAGCGACGTTTCTGTTAGTTATGTATGTGGCTTCTTTGTTTCCGGCGAGTTGTATTCTCGTCCTTTGCTGCTATCTGTATGTTACATTGTCAGAAGTTATAACAAATAAAAAATTTGTGGTTGTTGACTGTTATATTTTAAAAGGTAAATTGCACCACGGTCTAGCTCAGTGAGGTACAAACTTATGAAACTTACTATAATTGAGGGCTCATTGATCTTCAGTTGTGGGGGAAACAGAGATTTATCCGTAGATGTAATCATTATTAGCATTTGTTTTATTGGTCACCACTAAATTTCTAGGTTTAATAATTAAAATACAAGAAAAATTGAGAAAGGTTGTATCTCAAGCCGTAATAGGTAATCTGAATAAACACTAAACAACTGTATTTATATGTATATTTAATAAAGCAACATGTCTGATTAATATCAGCATAAAATAACGAAAACGATATTTCTCGTAAAGCTTTACAATCTAAAAATTACTAAATTAAACACTGTACTTAAGCTTGCAATCTATGTTTACTTAAAATTCAAAATGCAATATGATCAACACTGTATTCAATAATGTAACGTGTATTGACCTATGTCAACAAATTACAGTTGCGATAGGTTATGAACTCAAATGTTTCTATCTTAGGAGCAGGACTCATTTAGTTAAACTGCACTAAAAGGGATAAGTACTTACTTGTACAAAATAACTATTTTAATCTTGTCTTAAACGAACTGTAGCTTGAGATTTTTCATTTCCAATTCTAAGACCAATATACGATAATGTAAAGGTAATTTCCATATATGTTCAACGTACAAATAAACGAAATATAAACGTACGGGAAGGCACTATAACCTTCATCTGTCTTCAACATAAAAATAGACGAATGGTAGCATATGGTAATATTAGGTAATTGGCAGAAAATGTTCCACCTACAATAATGGAAAGGTAGATTAAACGACTAACGCAGATTCAAACGACGAAAGCTGCTTAGAACGACCAACGCGGAATGTATACATAACAGCATGTTTGATTTATGCGAAACAAAGGTATCTCCATTTATGTTCATAAAGATGACATTGCATTATCATCGCCACTTTAACCAAGTAAAGTTCGTGACCTAATACCACGCCTTTCAACGATACGAAAATTTAGCAAAATAAAAGCTTTTTCTTAAGATAAGCTGTTTTCGTAATATACAGAAAATGTAATTGAACGCCTTTACATACCTTATGAAAGGGAATAAAAAGCAACAAAGGATATGGTACTGAACGATAAGAAACACATTATGGAAATGCGTAAGCGTGTTCAATTCACGTTACGCATAGAACTAAAATTGATGTTTAAAATATACACAGGGACGTTCGTAATTATGTAACCTCCAGTGAATATATTGACATATACTAAAATTTAATTATGGGACGAAAAAAGGAATGCTTTACAGGTACTAGTGTAATGTAAATATATTTATGAATAATAATGCAAATTTCGAAATTTATATTAAGGTAACGATAGACAAGAATTGGCACGTTACAAAGTTCCATTATTGTGTTTACCGAAAGTCGGTTTTCCCGACTAAATGTGTGATGATGCCTAGCAGACAGTGTGCTAATGAGTGATTCAGTGAATTTCTCGAGCTCATAGTTGGTCTCAGGGGACTTACTTCACTATGGACTTTTGGTAAGCCGTACAGATGCGGAGGTTTGCTGCACCGTAGGGTAGTTTAGTTCTTTGGTAAACGGAGAACTCTCACTTGTGTTTTACTAGCGTCTGGCATATACGTCTTCCGAATTATGGTGTGGTGTCTTTTGGTATTTGTTTGTACTCGTTAGGCTATTGAGATAGTTTAATTCAAGACAAAACATATAAACATATTTCTCAGTGTGCAAAATCGAATTTCTCTTACGCTTATGAAGGGGAATTATCGGAAATGATATTTTAAAAATTACCAATCCAATAGTCGGTTATGAGGGATAAATTAATAATATGTATCATGTAAAACCAAAGATTACTAACATACATAACTTATTATTATATTAACGTAAATTCTAAACACTACTGTAGATAAGTCAAAATTAATCAAATTAAAGTTTTCCTAGAATCCTTACAAGACAACCAGCTGATTTACTCCTTAAGCTCAAATCCAATGCCAAACCCTAGATCAAAAAGGCTAAATCAGAAGCTTGCTCCCAGTAAAATGGAGAACCGTCACCGATTTCCGTAAATTAAGTGAGGTAACGATAGGTGATAACTGATAATTATTTATCCCATGCCGAACATAGCTGAAATACTTGATCACTTAGAAAACGCGAAAAATGTTTCTTGCTTCCGGATTTCACTAGATAAAAATAATCGAAGACGCTAGTAAAACTACATTTTCCGTTCCATTAGGACATCACGAATTCCTGCGAATGCCATTAAATCTCAAAAACGTACCATCTACGTTTGAGAGCATGATGGAGATCGTCCTCGTCCGATTACAAGAGACACGTTGTTTCATTTACTTAGACGATACCGTTATTTATGCTGATGCGCTAGAAAATCATAATTCTAAATTAAAATAAGTTTTTCAAAGATTATAATATCTCAACCTCAAGTTACAGCTTGACATATGCGAATTTATGAAACATGAAGTCACGTACCTAGGTCACTTTATCACAGAATGCGGTGTAAAACCAGATCCCAATAAAATTAAGGCGATAAAAAATTTTCCAGCCCCTAAATCACCTAAAAACATCAAATCTTTCTTAGGAATTACATGATACTACAGGCGATTTATCAATCAATTTAGTGATAAGACTCAACCCTTAACTAAACTTTCAAAAAATAATACTCCTTTCGAATGGACAAGTCTTCAACAAAATTCATTTGAAGCGTTAAAATAAGAACTAATTTCTGAGCCAACCCTCCAGTACCCAAATTTCTCCTTAAAATTTAATCTAACTAACATTTCGCAATAGGAGAAGTCCTTTCACAGGGAAATGTTCCTCAAGACTTTCCCATAGCTTTCCCTAGTCGAATTCCAGTTACAGTACCATTGAACGCGAACTCACATGGTTATTCAATATTTAAAGGTCCAGAGTATGTGTTAGTTAGATGGAAACTCACTCTAGAAGGGTATGAATATGACCAGGTAAACTCAACGCTAACGCAAACTTTCTAAGTAGGCTCCCTAGTGAAAATCACAGTTAAAGATTCAATTATTTTCTTGAAATAACTAACCTTAACAATTTCTATCTTAAACTGAATTCGCACAAAAAGTTGATTCAAGTATTATTCTTAATTCAAACCTTACAGAATCAGAAAACATATGTCTACTGCGAAAGATAATCTAGCTTCCTGCATATCTAGCTACTTCCACGTGTAAAAAGAATCAACTTTACCGTCCCGTAAAACTTTAAACATTTATCCGAATTTCAGTCACAAAAATTACTAAAACACGATTTAGGAGTAGTACAAGAAAATCTTGATTTATTATTTAATAATTAAAATAAATTATTGGGACGAACCCACGTATGAAGATATGTTTATTACCCTAGTTAAACTTAAAAATCACCTCATCCAAAATACGCTAAATAACATTAGTATAGCTAAGTCAGGCTGCGGAAAAGCTTTATTGAAATGGCACAGTTAGATTTATGATTTGATATCTTTTTCACAATACCGGACTAAATACCAACGTGTTCCATAACAACCTCACAAATCCAGACCAAGACCAAATTAGTCAAATTTCGTTATAAAAACATAGCACCCAACTTCCGGTCATACCGGATTCCATAAAACTTATCGTAAAATAAAACAAACCTACAAATAGCCAAACATAAAAAAAGATATTTATCAAAAATTGCGAATACTGCCAAACAAATTATTAGTCCGCTTATCACCCTCAAAGTAACTTTAGAAAGGAGTCATTCAATGTTAGCTGATTATCTCAGGCATTACATTAATTATCAGCAGACTGACTGGGATCAATGGCTTGATTTTGCTGTATTTGGTGTAAAACCATCACTTCAAGAACTAAACATCCCGCGTTTAAATAAACGTACGATAACTACTTCGATGAGCTACAATTAATATTCCAGGAAACTAGAGAAATTGCTAGAAATAATATAAATAAAGAATACCACGACAGTAAAATCATTAGAAATGAAAATTTCAAACCCTTTAGTTTGGGGAATCTAATAGAAAAATAAGTATCGAAACCCAAGAACAGTACAAACAAGATGAAGAAAATTCAACACGGGACTTTGATTAGCAAATTGTGACATAAATGTCAGTAAATGTCAAATTACTTGAAAAAGTACGTAAAAGCCTATTTCTTTTAAAGTATGAAAATTGTATTGTTGCAAATTTTTTGTAAAACCCAAACATTGCAGAAATTTTAAACTTCTGATGGAAATTGTAGGTAAACCAAAGGTATTGTCACCAATAGAAGTTCAATTCCAAATTTCAATACCTTTTAATTCATTTTTACCGTTTTCTAAATAATTCAATATAATATTAATAAAATACTTATCTTTTTTGGGATTTTTTAATGGTGTACTTTAAATTATACAATCTAAACGTTTCGATAACACTTACAGTTATCTTCGTCAGTAGTAATGTTTGTTAAAAATTGTTAAAGATGTAGTAAACAATTTTGTCAAATTTGAAAAATTCAAACATAAACATAAGCCTGCTATTAATATAACAGTTTGAGAAACGTATAAGCCAACTATAAAATTGTAGTAAAGAATAACTAGGTCATTAAAATTAAACATTGTTAAACTACCTCAAAGATGACAAACCAGAACACTCTCTACGACGAAAGCTAACAATGAAATTTGCCAGCCAAAAAACACATTTAACAAAATTTAATCGAGTTATGATGTAAGTGTAAAGTTGTGAAAAACTTCAATTTTAAAATGATAGAAGCATTCACAAATCCAAACATTACATCAAAAAATAACCCAGTTAAATCTAACAAAGAGATATCTTTATCGATAATTGGAAGTGTTATTAACAATGAAAAGCACAATGAAGAACGTTCTTTGTAATTTTTAATTTCAATTTAATTTCAACTACTTATGTTAAATTATAGTGCTGTGGAAATTTAACATATAATTGGTAAAGCATTTGCTTCAAGGTCTAGGAAAAACACAGCAAAAAACCTAGACATACCAAAAGTTGAAAACAAATTAAAATCAAGGCGTATCATTATGCTCTTTTTTAATTATAAGATGCCAAAACCTATTTAAACGGAGATTTTCTTCTTGTCTATTAAAATTATTCGGGTGTTTATATATTTCAATAGTTTCACGTTGCAAACGAACATAATAATGGGTTTGTCTTGACAATATTTTCATATTGTCAAATTGAATGTCATGATTTAGATTATTCAGGGCATGGTCAGCCACAGCAGACCTCTCTGGTTGACCCAATCTACAAAATCTCATATGTTCTTTGCGTCTTGTATCAAAGCTACGTTTTGTGGTCCCGATGTATACTTTTCCACATGAACAAGATAACTTATACACTCCGGAAGATGATAAAGGGTTTGACACATCTTTAGGTGATCTTAAATGTTCTTTAATTTTTCTTGTAGGTTTAAAAATAGTCCTAATGCCATATTTGATTAGGATTTTTTCAATTCGATTTGTAACATTAGCTATAAAAGGAAGAAAAGCAGTACCAATATTAAGAACTGGTTTTTCTTTAAGGTTACGCCTAGAAGGTGTAATGACATTATTAATATCTGTAAGTGAATATCCATTATCTTATAAGGATTTTCTTAAATATTTATATTCATCATTCAAAAACTCAGGGTCACAAATTCGTTTTGCTCGATCTACTAAAGATTTAATTACACTAATTTTTTGACGTGGATGGTGGTTGGATAATTTATGAAGGTATCTATCAGTGTGTGTCGGCTTTCTGTAAACCTTAAAAGATAGTGAATTATTATTTTTAGATATTAATATGTCAAGAAATGGTAAACTTCCATTAGTTTCTTTTTCCATGGTAAACTGAATACTAGGATGTATACCATTTATAAAAACCAAAAACTCATGCAGTGCTTCTTCTCCATGTCTCCAAATAACAAATGTGTCATCTACATATCTATACCAAACTGAAGGTTTTTTAGGTGCATTTTGTAACGTTAATGACCTAGTTATTCTTTACTACAATTTTATAGTTGGCTTATACGTTTCTCAAACTGTTATATTAATAGCAGGCTTATGTTTATGTTTGAATTTTTCAAATTTGACAAAATTGTTTACTACATCTTTAACAATTTTTAACAAACATTACTACTGACGAAGATAACTGTAAGTGTTATCGAAACGTTTAGATTGTATAATTTAAAGTACACTATTAAAAAATCCCAAAAAAGATAAGTATTTTATTATGAGTGTTAATGGTGAAAGTTTACATTTTCATATCAATATAATATTGTATGAATAATTTTCTTTAAATGAATTTAGTCATTTAAAGATTAATCAAATCAATCATTATACACGCGCTTCCTCTTCTTGCATTGCATGTGCTAAATTGATATAATGCAGGGCAGATAACCACAAATGTACTTTTTTAGTATCAAACCATATCCACAGACGCCAAATTTTTTCTAGTTAAAAGGAGCGGCCGGACGTTAATACGTATATTATCAATCCCTATAAATATGAGTAGGAAGAGTGTTAGAGATTATTATTATTACTATTATTGTTGTGTTAACGATTATTATTGTGTTAGGTAGATAGTAGGTTGCGTTAGCGAGAGTAGATTGAAGATCAACAGAGTACCAGTTTCTAGTGTGCAAGATGATCATGTTCATGTAAGAATTCTATTTCCTTTATTATATTATTTTCGATTATTTATATTTGTGTATTGCCATATACTAACTACAGCACCTCTCTCTTATCTTTCCTTTTTACCAGTTAAAGATCTTGGTTGAAAGTCACATCCCTCTCGTTATGCTAAATATCTGAGCTACCCCAATTTTAAACCCCCGAGGTGTGACAGTACGATGATCACAATAATTACAGACTGGTAATTTTTGTTGTTGATTAAACTACAACAAAGACTTATTATTTCATAAAAATGTCGCACAATAAGCAATCCGTAATACAACCTAAGACTGTCAATAACTTCTCATCTATGAGGTTAACAGCAAATTGGTATAAGGGTTTATTTCTCCATTTTCTATGCAGAAGGTGGTATTTCTATTATCCGCCATTTAGGATTCACCTTGTATAATAAAAGCAAAAATCTGTGTTCAAATTACACAGGGCCATATGAAATAATTAAAATTACTTCAGTAAGATGTCAAAACAAAACTCGAAAAGGTAAAATTGTTAACGCTCACTATGATCTTTTAAAGCACGCATATGTAAATTGTGTCATGCATGGGAAAAAATGGGTTTCATTACTCTTCTATAGAGTAGTGTTATACGTAGTATTTATTTAAAAATATTATCTTAAATTGTTTTGATTAAATCTAGCAATGGAATAAAGCTATGGTCAACCAAATTTGTTGAACTAAGTAACATAAGTATCTATAACTATTATTGTGTTTGTATTGATTGCATATTTAAATTTAAGTATTTTGTAAAAGTACCTTTAAAATTAAACATGTTTGCTAAAGTACGTCCGAGAATATCAGAGAGTAATAAATCATCTTGACAGCGACAGGTCAGTGACGTACTTGTTATTTTACTTGTATTGTTACCACATTTTGTTAACATATTAGAAACCTTCGTTAAACCGACATTAATCATGCTCAAATAAATATCAATATAAGAAATCACTATTTATTTAATTTCTGGTGTGAAGCCCCATTACACTGGTCACCAGTGGCGCAGTCAGGGGGGTAGGATCCCCCCCCCCCAGGAATGGCAAAAAGGAATCTAACAGAAAAACCACACTTGAAGTAAATGGTGGAATTGGATATGACTTTGAATTATACACTGAACCCGGAAAACAGAACATTTTTATGACATCCCTTAAATTAGATTAAAAACAATTGAGGTACGTTTTTTAAATTTGTCTAAGTATGACTTTTACATATACTAAAAATGATTTAATTTATATTTTAGTAATTTTTTTTTTCACCTACATTGCCCAAATGAACAAAAGATCTTCTTGAGAATGCCTAGACACCGAGTTTTGCTTTTTATTTTTCAGCCTCCACAAAGAGAAATCTAAGGTTCCAACTTAACTAGATCTCTTGTGAGATGATTTTGACGTATTGGGTATATGAAGTCTTGTGTTGTGAGTAGAACGTATATTGGATGGTAAATGAACGCGAGTTTGCTCGAGAAAATATTTGTTTTGTGTACAGAATGTAAATTAGTATAAATGCTACGCCAATCGAATTTTATCAAAGCGTTGTGTATCATGTAAAAGACTATTTAAATGTTGTATGAAGATCTTTGAGTTGAAATTATTAAATTTGAATAACAAATAATGTTTTGGTAAAACCGCTAGTGAGACAATAATGGTGAAAGGGTACTGAAATTCGCTACTGTCTGCCGTAGTATGTGTTATTAAAATTGAATTTATTATGCGCCGTTGTATTAAAGTGTAGAGAAGAATATGAATGTATATTTTTGCTTGTATAAACGTCGTAACATTGTGCAATAAAAAAATTGAATGCTTGCTCAAGGACAAGAATGGTGTTCGAATTTGCTAAATTGCGCAGAAGGAAAAATCACGCGTATGTAAAGCTTTCATAACAAGTTGAACATAGATCTGGGCAGTATATTGAGTGAATTTGAATGTAAACTAGGGTTTTTCGGAAGAATTGTGAGGATGTTTGTAAAAAAATTCAAGATGACTGCGTTTTTATCGTTCCGGTTGCTTTGGTTCCTTTTCAGACGTCCACTCGGCAAAGATGCGCAGTGGACAGCTCCTTTGGGATAGGTTGATTGTGATTTTATGATGACGTTGGGCAAAATGATGACCGCAGGTATATAAGGGGTATACGGCCAGGGTACACAGAGAGACGCTCGACGAAGAGCTACACTTAAGAGGCGATCGCCCGCGAGTATTTTGTGATGTGATCAAAATGATCTGTGCTGGTTTTTATTTGTAAATAATTAGTGTAGCGGTGTATGTTAGTTGACTGCAAAAACCCATTTTGGGGATGAAGTATGCAAAACATTTACAAATGAAAGGATTAATTTGCGAATTGAAACAAAAGTACTAGTGAGTTCTTTTTTCAAAATTCAAGAACTGTTGAATCAGATTTAAAGTGAACAGCAAACATCGAGTTAGAAGTATTGTGTATACAGAACCACGTGATCCAATAAGAAACTCAAGGTAATCCTTTAGGTAACAAAATAAAGGTGTGTTTGTTAAGTTCAACAGTATTGGACATTAGTCATTGATTTTAGTGCTTGTGCGATTGTTAGCAGCACTAAATTGACTGTGTGAAAGCATTTATTTTGATGGGCATATAGCAGATCGAACTGCCCAATTCTTATATACGCGTAAGGCGTTAACAAACTCGGACATTTAACTTAGCGAGTGGTGCGACGGTCGAATTAAGTGATTACTTGTGGCTGCTTGAAAGCTTAGTCGAAGATATTATCAAGCTTACGAGAGATTATAACAAAAATGATTACGTAGTTATTTAGATTGGTATAAATAATGCTTTGAGAGGTAGTATGATCAACAGTAATATTTCGAAAACTACTTTAAAATATACATACAACACAAATGTTATCCTAATGTCCATTCCGTTTTGTGTAAACGAATCTCGTAACCTGAATAATAATCTTAACAATTACATTTTTAATGTAAACCTACAATTGTTTGACACGATCTCCGGTAGTAATCTAACCTACATTGTCGTTAATTCACTTTTGGCACAAAATCTCGCAACGAAGGGGATGCATTTAACTAATCTTAGGAAAACTACGATTATGAATAGTTTAGCCAATGAAATTATGTATATTAGTACTTTAAAAATAAACATAAGAAACGTAGTACGTTCATGTATCAACAAGAGTTAAATTAATTTAATTGAAGTTGTGCCGTTTACAACTTCGTTATCAAGCATTGCTATAAAAGTACGCAACAGTAGCTCAATTTTCATAAATAATTGCACATCTCAAAAAAAAATTAAAAACGTTTTTTAGCCATAACGAACTTAAAAAGTTTCATCAAGCTCAGATGGAATCTAACGGATTCTACATCATAATGTACGTTCAATTAAATATAAAATAAATTTATTTGGTAGTGCTTTAGATCCCACGAATTGTAAGCATGACTTTAACGTGATTTGTTTGAGTGAACTTTGTGCTCAAAGATTCATATTCAATTTTATAATATCGATGGTTATACTGTTGCCTCCAATTTTTGTCGATGCTAAAGCCGGGAGGCGGCCTGGATCTAAAATATAATGGTTTACCTAAAATTAATAATATTGCCTTAAAAAAAATGTGCATGAAATGGCTGCTGTAAAGTTAATAAACTACAATAGAGTAAATATTTGCATTTATAGACCTCCAAGAGATAATTTTGTAACATTTATTGGGTATTTATCCGAGACTCTGAAACATTTTATTAATTGTAATAAATGCGTGTTAATTACTGGTGATTTAAATGTGGAACTTTTAAGGAATAGTTTTGAACGATCCGAATTAACTGATCTGATATCCAATTTTAACTACCATTTCTTGATTAATAAAAGTGTACGTGGAAAACCTGTATAGGCAATATAATTGTAAATTGCATGGATAATGTTTTGGATAGCGGTATTAGTGATTTGAATTTATCGGATCACCTTGGAGTGTTTTCCTCTCTAACTATATATCAAATGAATTAATCAAATAAAGTAAAGTCTTTAAAACCTATTCGTTCTTATACTAGGTCGGGATCTACAAATTAGAGTTTTGTTGAGTCAGTACATTATGACATCCATTTTAATTTTCATAGCACCTTGACGCAACCCAAAATAAATTAAAAATAAAACGGATCTTCAAAAGGCAAGTCCAGATAACCTATACTTTGCTCTAAAAATTAGATCCTTGCGTGTAAAATATAAATCAGAAATAAACAAGAGCAAAATCTCTGCTACTCAAAATTTTATTGCCAATTCTAAAAATCCCAACAGAGCAAGGTGGTCAATAATAAAATATCACTGTCAGCGGGTGTGAAAATTTTAAGTAAATTACTTAAGATAATTTTTTCTTCTCGTTTTTGGAAATTTTGGCTTTAAAAATCATTATATTTAAAATGTTTTTTTTGCCAACGGTTAATGTATTGAGAATTGAAGTTGTTTAAAAACTCAGAGAATAAATTTTCATGTCGCTTAAATTGAACCCAATCTGAGTAATACAAGATAGGAATATAAAGTTGCTTTTGCTGCTATTTGAGGATGTTAGAGTAAAGAAGTATAGGATAATAATGTTAATTCCAGATTTAATTACGTTTCATTCACAGGATGTGTTTAAGATAGGACGTGTTTAAGGTTGCTCCGCTTCTAGCTTTCGGTAGTAAAAAAAAAATACGTGTTAAAATTACAACTTCTAAATGAATTAAATAAGGGTAATCTTTTGAACAGATTTTTATACTCAGCAGTTTGAATATTAATAATAAACAAAGGTAATAATAATCTAACCAGTAGAAGTTCTGTAACGTGTAAATGGCCCTTTAGTTGAAATAGGCGCGAAAATAACGTTTAGGATTGCTATAGTATTGAATTTCTACGAAAAAATGCGGCTCTTTTAAACACATACCAGATGTGATTGTTAAAACCGGTAAAATTGTAAAGTAAACTTATAGCGTCAATAAATACCACCCTTTTGTCTAAAGATTGAACTCAAACAGGTAAAAACCTTTGCAATAACAATGAATTACAGATAACTAATAAAAAATAACTTATTTTATGCCACAGTAGCGCGGGGTAAACAAAGTAATCATAAATACGTATCGTTAGGAAAATACCAGATGTGACTCATCCTTGTAATGAACCCCTCTCTATAACAATTCCAAACGTAAGCATTGTCATAGGAACTGCTTTATTAGCTTACATGATAAAAATAGATAACTAGATCGAATCCGTAATCCAAAGTAAAAAAAGCTAATAAATACATAAAATAAGCAAATAACTGGCTATAATTCGTAATCAAAATTCTAAATGAAAGTAATTAAATAATTTCTTTTCTCAAATAAATAATAGCAAGTCGCGTTAGGGAACAATCTAATCTAAATACAAGTAGAAAGGTACTGCATAGATTTTATCGGTTTGAATATTACTAATAAACAAAAATAAGAATAATCTAAGCGGTAGAATATTGTCAAATATAAAAATACAAAGGTTGTGACTATACAGGGGAGATCCGTATTAAGTGGTGAGTTTTTGAACATTTTTTTCTTTGTTTTCAAATTTGAAGGTTGATCCCATTTTTATTGTCGGTACTGCATGTGATCAGAAGTTTAATTATAACAGTGTGTTACATATTTTCTTACACAATATCTTTCCTTCACTGCAAATTCAAAACCTAAGCTGACTTCTACCTTTGTTAATTAATTAATTAATCCTACAAGTAAACAATTAATGTCGGGTGAACTAACAGGGTCATTATCGTTATTTATTTTTACCCTTCAATTGAATAAAAAAAAGAAACTTAGAGGATGGAAACGTTTAAGTTGACACGGTTCGCGACAGTAATAAAACAGGTTTGATAAATAAATATTAAATTAAATAAAAAATAAATAATTATAACTTGGAAAGCTAAATTAAAAATAATTGAACCATTTGATCGCAAATAAATAACAGCAAGTCCAGTGACAGGCGCGAGTGCCAAGAATCGCGTACGAAGCAACCTGGTTGAAACGTTATGTGATTGCCTCTGTCTATATTTCTACTCCTGGCTTTCTTACGTGTCGAGGCAGTAGACAAATAACTGTCCGGTAGTAGGACGATACCGTTAGTGGGGAATGCTACATCGTCCGGAGCACGATTTGGCCAGTAACTGGTCTGCTCACTATGGTGTTACTCAAGAAAACAATACAATTGCCTAGGATCGACCTGGCTACAAGGGGCGGTCAAGACCCCGTTGCTGACGACTATACAAGGAATGAATTGCGAGTATATACGTGGAATGCTAGAACTATGCATGCTAAAGAATTATAAATTGCGAATGTAATGTATGAAAGACACCTTGATATTCTGTATGTATCGGAGACAAAGCGCAAAGGAAAGGACGCCGTGGAGATGGAGGATGGCAGTCTAGCACTATGGTGAGGAGTTGAGACTGAAGTGCATGGCGCAAAAGGATTTGGGGTGATTGTAAGTGAAAGAGCAAAAGGATGTGTTAAACGGTACGAATTGGTATCTCCCCGGGTAATATGGGTTAGAATGAAAATGGAGTTTCGTTCTAGGAAAGTTCAGAGACCAAAGAGTTAATGAGAATGGTGAACGTCTGGTGAACATCTGTTTGTATCCAATACGTGGTTTAAACATAAAAATGTACATATGTATACATGGAAAAGGGGTGAATCTAAAAGTATGATAGACTTGATAGTGTAGGATGAACGGATTAGGAACCTGGTGAAAGACACAAAAGTGATGCGCGGATTGGAGTGTGGATCAGACCACATCTTTGTTAAATCAAGAGTGTGTTTAGGGAAAAAGTGGGCCTGGAAGAGGAAAGCAAACGTAGTGCGATCGTCCAGAATTAGGGTAGACAAACTAGTGGAGAATGGTGCGAGAATGAAATACGCAGATGCTGTGAGTAAAGAGTTGAATGTGAATGAAACAGTGTGGAACGAACAAATAAAAGACACTGACGTTGAAAGTGCATGGATAAGCTTGAAAAACTGTGTTGTCAATTGTGCCGTGCGGATATGTGGAAGGGCGACTGAATAGTGTGGGACATTGTGAAGTGAGGTAATGCTAGCAAGAATATTTCGGAAAGCTGTATAGTAATGTGGAAAAGAAGAGTGCATGGTTAAATAACGAGAATTTAGAAGTAATGGTGAATGAAACTGAGGATATAGGGATAAATGAGATAGAGAAAACGGTAGGAAGGTTGAAAGCGGCAAGGGAACAGGCGTAGATGAAATCACTGGTGAAATGTTAAAGTATGGGGGTGCAAAGCTTATTATTCAATGTATGCCTTATGTGTGGAAAAGTGCCGAGGGATTGGAAGAGCGCGATCATTGTACCACTGTATAAAGGTAAGGGAAACAAGAGTGATTGCAAGAACTACAGAGGAATAAGTTTGATCAGCGCGCCTGGTAAAGTATTTGGAAAAATACTGATTGATAGAGTACGAGAAACTACACAAACTAAGATTTGGGATGTGCAGGATGGCTGTACTGTTTGTTTGTATATCTGGAGAAAGCATACAACAGAGTGAATAAGGAAAAGCTTTGGGAAATATTAAATGAATATGGCGTAAACAAAGGTCTAATAAATGAAATAAAGGCAGTATACAACGGTAGTAGGGCATGTGCTAGGGTGAGAGGAGGTGTGAGTGAATACTTTAATATTGAGTAAGGAGTGCGAAAAGGCTGTCACCGTCGTTCTTCAATGTACACTTGGATAAATGTGTTAGATAAGCATGTACCGATACAAATGGTGCAATGGTTGGTGTATGCAGATGACACAGTGTGATTAAGTGACAGTGCGGATGGAAGTTTGATACAATCTGTGAGAGCATGAACCTAAAGGTAAACGTGAACAAAACTAAGATTGTGGTGCTCAATCGGGAAGGTGGTAAGGAGAGTAGAGTATTTACTCTGAAAGATGAAATAGTGGCTCAAGTGGATGAGTGGGTACATCTGGGTAGAATGTTTACTGCAGATGGTACAATGGAGGGCGAGATTGGACGAAGGGTCAATGCTGGAAGGAAAGTGATTGGAAGTATGTGGACGATAATGAGAAGCGAAAGCATCAGCTTAGCTGCAAAACGAGTAATCTATAATGGCGTGTTTGACCCATCAGTACTGTATGGAAGTGAGACATGGGTATGTCAAAAAAAGCACAAAAGAAAAATAAATGCGGTAGGTATGAGATTCCTGAGAAGCGCATGTGGTAAAACGAGAAAGAATCAGATAAAGAATGAATGCATAATGACGGAGTGTGACCAGGAAAAGACGATAATGGATAGATACAAAAGTAGTACATTACGTTGGTTTGGTCACATTGAGAGAATGAACAACGCAAGATTAACGAAGCAAATACGTGTGGGTGGTGCTTGAGGAAAGGCCCGGCCTGGTAGGCCGCGTACAACTTGGCTGAATGAAATAGAATGTATGATAAAGGAAAGAAAAATAAGAAGTTTTAAAGATAAAATGGCATGTCAGAAACAATGTATGAATCTTGCGAAAGTTAGGGAGGTATGCGGAGATAAGAAAGTATGGAGAAAGATTGTGAATGAAAAATAAATAAGAGACAGGGATTGTTTTGTCTACCCCGCAAGGGAATGACGTGAAGGTTAAGTTAAGCTAAGTGATACTGGCGTTATGATAAGAGTAATGTTAGAATAGTGATTTAAATGAATATTCCCGTTATTTTAAATTTTGATGCATTTTGTTAAATGGATTTGAAATTGTATCGAGTAAAATTATATTAAGTATAAAATTATTACGTTGTATGGTACATCCTTTGCGAATTTAAATTGTAGCCGGCAAACTGACGCCTTCCTTTTGATAACATTTTTGGTCTTTAAACGTAGAGTTTGGGTTTCATATACGTTATTTTAAGGTTTATTATCGTGGAGTTTCGTTATCTTAAGCACATCACATTGCAGAGATACCTTTGCGAACGCAATTTGGACTGATGATGCAATTATTTACCGATTTAGTGCCGAGGGGCTATCGTTTTCCGCGCGTATGTTAATTTAAGGTAACGAAGGTGCGTAATTGATTATTTAAGATTTAAGGGGATTAAAATCCAATGTGGCTAATTCTGGATGATGTTGGAGGCAGTCTTGTGTTAGAGAGGTAGTGATGTAGACTCCTGTTATCGAGGCTCCGGCCGCGTACTCGAAATGTGTGTTGTAGGCAAATGAAATTTTCTTACGTCTATACCGTGGTCAAAGAGTTTTCTTTGGGGTAGATTCCCTGTTAACCCTTCAAGGGGGATAGTGTATAGACTCAACCATTTCGGTAGAATAATATAGTAACGTATACCGTTGTCATTGATTGTCAGTTTCAAGTTCAAAGAATGTGGTTACTTGTTTACTGCTAGTGCGAACCTCGTTTCTTTTGGATGAATATCGCCTTTCTGGCGGATTATTTCTAAAGAGATTCTGGTTACAATATGTTTGTTTCGAGTACATAGCTGGCTATGATAAAGAACAAATTTGCTGTATATAGTTACGATTTAAAAAGTTTTAAGTAACTAAAGTTATTTGTTACCGTCAACTAGATGAAGAAGTGATCGTAGAGAATGGTTTTCGGTTTAAAATTTGCCGTTAATGAATGTTGCGTAAAGATCAATCAAATTTGTTATTGGTTCACGTCGATTAAATATCAAAAGGTCCATTGCCGTGCCGTTGTGCAAAAGAAAAGGATGTTCAATTGATTATTTTGGTGCGTGAAGGCAACTGCATATTCTTCTGAATTTATATGATTTGAATAAAATGTTTGTTTGTACTTATGTCCCTTTTGTTTGAGATTATTTAAGTAACTTTCAGATATCAATTCAGTATCTAAAGCGTATTCATTCGTACGTGATGTGCTGCACTTTATTTTGATTTCGCTAACTAGAATTACATATTACCGATTGTCAAATGTATGTATTCAACGAAACTATTATTATTGTTACTATTTATTTGTGGTGTTATTTATTTAAATATCTAAGAGGATAAATTTGGGTTATCTGAGCTTGCAAGACTCTATTAGTTTGCCAAACAGGTAAGCCAATTTTTTTTTAATTGTTATGGCCACTGTGTATTTTGCCGAAATTAGGTTCCCGATATCGACGTTTAGTACATTTTAGGGCTTTGTAAATTTTCGGTCACGTTTGGTTTTGTTTTGACGTATTTTTCGTTACAAATTGATTAATTAATTAACGTATTGATAAGTTTTTTTGGATATTTGAGATAATAATTTTGTCGTGGAAATGTTTAATGAGCTTTATTATCGCAATTTGGCGGCTTTTGTATGAAGCTTAAGATTTTATTGGGGTTTGGATGAACTTTGCGTAATTATTCTTGGAGTAGAATTTTAGTAGAGATGAGGGTTTATTTTGAGTAAACATTATCATTTCCTGTTAGACCATTATTAGATCTAGTTCTTGACGTTTTCCTGCTATACATGTATTTAACAGGTGGCGCCTTTTTGACATTTCGCCTGATTTTGAAGGATTCGGGGTTTTGAAGAGTCCCCTTTTGCAGCATTACTCCGTCAACACCACTGAGCTATGCCGTGCACGCAAATTGCCTTCAAGGGCTGATGCTCTAATGAGTATTTTGCCTGTAACAACACATCATAACAAGTGAGAAATAGATATAACCTCTGATTGTTTCAATAATACATTCATACAAATCGTTGCTTCAATAAAGTGCAACAAAACTTTCAGCAAGAATTATTTGCAAAACTTTAGGGTTAGTTCATCTATAACATTTGCTTTTGTTGAAGTCAGTAGTACCACTGAAGAATATTATAACCTCACTGACAGACTTATGAGAAGCATAAATAAGGTTATTATTGAACCTCTAAGCTTTGAATCAATCAATAAAATGTAACACTTACCCAGATCCATTAAAACTGTCAGTGGTTATCCCTTTACATAAAAAAGACGATACCAACGAATTACCGACCCATTTAAATCACATCTATTGTCGCAAAAGTATTTGAATTAATTTTAAAAAATCAACTAATTGCATTTTTTGAAGGAAATAAGTTAGTACATACCTCACAACAAGGATTCTGGTAATCAAAAAGTACTATAACAGCATTAATGAGTTATGTCACGCATATTTTCGAGTCATTTGAGCAGAAGAGGTGGAAACAACGTTGTGGGACGTAAGTATGGCTTCGAATCAATAGATCATAATACATTTATTGAAAAACTTAGATATTACAATGTATCAAATTCAGCGTATGAAATGTTAAGTCGTTATTTACAAAATAGGTACCAAGCTGTCAGATGGAATGAAGTAATTTTTTCTCAAAAAAATGAGTTGTCGTGTCCCTCAAGGTTCTATATTAGACCCTTTTATCTTCTCAACTTTCAAGAATCATCTTCCCTCTAATGTTAGCCTTTCTCACTTAATACTATACGCTGGTGACACAACCACCATTAACTCAAGTGACACATTAGAAGATATCCTAACTTCTGCAAAGAACCGAATCTGAACTAAATAATTGGGTGCAGACGAATGGTTAACAATAAACAAGAACAAACACAAAATATTCGTCACAGTTTGTGTCCCGTGTCTGTCGATACTGAAAGTGTTAAATTTATCTTGATTGCAAATTAACTTGGTCTTTCCATGTTGACTATCTGGGAACAAAATTAAATACAAATATTTTTTAATTAGGAAATTAAAAACCATACTTTCCTTAGATAATGTAAGAATGGCGTACTATTCACATTTCCATTCCCTCATAACCAATGCTATAACACTCTGGGGTTCATCAAGTGCAGCTTGAAGAGTATTCTCTTCACAAACAATGGTGATCCGAGTTATGACGAATCTTCAATACCGGGCAGATTGCTGACACATTTTTAAATTGTTTAAAATTTTAACATGGCCTTGTTGTTTTACCAATGCATCAAGATTACGTTCACAATAAAAATTTACCAGTTACTCACCAAACCTTTCACATCCAGGATACAAGAAATAAATACAAATTGTATTTTGCTTACTTCCGTTTAACAAAGTCACAACAATATGGAAGTTTACCTTCATACAATCATTTGCCTCAAAATAGACGTTCCTTAAAAAGTTCACTCTTCAAAACAACAATCGAAAATCTACTTGTGAATACTTCATATTATTCCCTGGAACAGTATTTTAACTCACCAGTAACCTTGATATAATTGTATTAGTTGTGGTGTTATGGTATAAACGGACAGTAAATCGGGATAAGAGGTAAAATTGGTTTTCGTGCCACTGCGCAGTGGCTGGGTGTGGGTTCGGTGTACTAAATTTTGCGCTCAATAGGATAGGTTACAGTAAATACGTCAAAATAGGGGTTGAAATTAACATAAAAACCGGAAAACAGTGCCAGAGTGTTTTAAATGACACAATACGGGCTGAAATGTCTAATTACGCCAGTTCAGAGCTCACTCAAAATACTAAGATAACTCGTTTACCTGAACGTAATCGCAGGTGGTCCTGGGACCAGCAGATCTTCGCTAATCAGAAAGGCTACAAATAATATCGCACGTTTCTCTAAAATTATTGCGTGTCGCAAAACAGTCAATCGGTAATCTGATGAAAAAATCAATAATTCTTTTGTTACGTTACTTTACTCAATAATACTGATTTTCAATAAACTTTCACTTCAATAAAAAGAACTTACTTTAATTCTGTTAAAACCACTTGAAATTAAATTCCTCAAACCGCAATAAAATACACTAAAATTGATAAAAATAAGGTTTTAACTCATAAACCTTTACAGGTTACGTTATAATTCAATAATCAATAGCTAACGTTTTCGAACGTCATTACTTTTAACTTAAATTAAACACCAGAAATAGTAACGTTAATGCAATGATCTAATTCAAATAAAACAAATACTTGTTATGCGTGTAAGTATTGCGCTGTACAACAAATAGGTTCACAGCTGGAATCACATTTAAAAGATACAACAGTTTGTTAACTTAAAGATATGTATTATAATAATCACACAATCCTTACATTAATTTCTCTTCCAAAATTAAATCATATAGTTTATCTTAATAGGCGGTGATACTAGCTAGTTTGGGCTTTTACTAAAATTATTGTAAATCTGCCGGCACAACAAATGGTTATAACAAATAAATTGCGTTCTCCTTGTAACGCATGAGACATATAATTTCGATACATATCGTCAGAATAATAAATAAAAAACCGATATAAATTTTGGTCAAATCACGGATAAATACGCGTGTCTAAAATTTAAACGATAAAATCATAATAGGTTAATCTCAAAAGACAGCGTTGAAACACACAAAAATAATTAAATACATAAACAAATTTATTAAAATTTGTCAAACGCAGCAAAATATGGGCACAGAAATGATTACCTACGGCCGTTTTTGTTGTACAGCCACCTGGTGGAAACCTGAAATATAAGCTCTGGAGCAGTATCAGCAAAATCAACGAGGTTGAAATTGCGCTCGAAACTCTAACATGAGTCAACTCGTGAACGTTTCGCTTCCAAGTTACGTTTGGATTAAGATTATAATTGGTTGTACGTTACGATGATAATTATACTTCCACGTTACTTGTTATCTTTACTCATACCATAACTACTGCATGGATTCAGCGAAAGTACTAGGTTAACACACTTAACACCTCCTCGTTGGATTCGCGGCGAAGTCCCTTCGGACAAACTGCACTTAAAGATAAATCAAGCTTGTGATGACTTAATATGATCCACGCAAGGGGATGTTCGGAAACTCTTTCAACACGGATTAAGGATAGCGTCGTTCCGCGGTACTCACACATTGCCGTAACTGTAACCCGTTAACGCCTCTGCATCTATATTAGCCTTGAACCTAGTAAAAAATTCATTTGCCCCCACATTGGTTTTTTATGTCCCTACCATTAATTAGCCAATCATAAAGAGATTACTCAAATTTTTTGAATAAGCGCCAATACGATTCAACTTCGTAAACCGTCAGGAAAATTGCATCATCAAAAAAAACATTCCTCAACGAGAGAGCCTTATCGATGTAAGCGATATCTTGTAAAATGAAGATTTCTTAGCGACGCTGAACCTTAATGCCTCGTACCTAAAAGCTAAACACTTTGTTTAAACCCAAAAAATCTTATCGAAATACTCCGCCAAATCGTCGCCTCTAACATCTTAACTAAATGCGAAATATGCTTTCTACATTAAATTTAAATACAAAGTGACAATTTTAATGTGTTCTGTAATTTTCCCGTGATGTGATTTTAACGTAAATGACTATATTTAACGATATCTATAAAATTACAATCAACTTTTATTTACAAAGAAACTAATTAATTCTTCCTCTCAAAATAGTAAAAGGGTATTACTAACAGCCTATATTTAATCTTCCATCTGAATTCCATGAGTAACCGAAACTTTATTTTTGTTTCTAGAAAAAAAAAGGATTCTAAAGGCGCTTGATATCTGTGAAAATATTGAAATCTTTTAAATCCGTAACAAAGGATTAAAACGTTACAATCAAAAGGATTCCCAAAGAATTTATGAGTTATTAAGTTCCGCATGAATTTGTACTACATTTCAGACGTACTGTATTAACAAATAATTTACAACTTCAAAATTAACGGCAAACATTCGATAAAATCACTGCCACATGACAGTGGATGTATGTATGTTACGTTATATGTTTTTTTATCACCGGAATTTGGTCTATTTTGATATATTTTAATGTTTTTTTTGGACAACTGGCAAGTACAAACTGAACAATAGCAACCTAAATAAATAATAATAATAATAATAATAATAATAATAATAATGATAATGATAATAATAATAATAATAATAATAATAATAATAGGGGAGTAAAGTCGAAACAGCACCTCCACGTGGTACTCCCTGGGTAATGCTAACGCTGGTCGCATACTATTTCGTAATATACTAGTTCCTTACGTCCATTGCCTACATTTGTGTTTTTTTTTCGGAGAATAAACTCCACTATAAAAATCAGAAATCTAAGGTGTTATGCGATCCGTGCCAAGAGATGAATGGCTATGAAAAGTTAGTCGCTAACGGATCCCTCTAGATACCTGGCTACCTCTATTTGTAATTAGTTAAGCCTTGCTACGGTATGGTACCACTGCCGTAGTGGACCTGTCGTTTTCGTGAGAACTGTATGGAAAGTTTTAAAATAACCACAGAGTCGTCGGCCTCTTTAAACGTGGACACGGTAGGGGATCCGTCCAATATCCCCAAAAAAGAAATGGAGCTGTTGAGGGACAGCATAAAACAAGCCCTACACTACAACATAGTAGAGATAAGGAGGTTCTTACTTGTTAAAAGGCTAGATGGAAATGACTTTACTAGAGTCAGTCCGTTTTTAATAAATAAAAGTCTTTTTGGATTAGTTGGTGAGTTGAGAAATATTACAAAAGTTAAAGATGGTATTTTAATCAAAACTAAGTCTAATTCCCAGTCCGGTAAAGCCACGAAAATAAGTTTATTGTACGATATTCCGGTACAGGTAGTACTGTATGGTACTCTTAATGTCAGTCGATGAGTTGTGTTTCATAGAGACCTATTAAATGCTACAATAGATGAAATTTTTGAAGACTGTCGAGAACAAGGAGTTACTGCAGTTAGGCGAGTTCGTAGAAAAAGGGATGGTACATTTGTAGATACTCCTACACATATACTAACATATAATTCACTCATACTGCCTAGCAAGGTAAAGATGGCCATGTATAGATTAGAAGTACGACCTTACATACTTCCACCTATGCGGTGCTTTAAGTGCCAAAAGTTTGGACATGTATCTGATAAATGTAAAGAGCAGAGGCAGCTTTATGTCTGCGGAAAGGAATGCATGTAGGTAGACAGTGTGACAAACCGATTGAATGAGTGAACTGTTTAGGGTCCCACCCTGCTCGGTCGCAAAAGTGTCCTAAATACCTTGAAGAGCTTGCTATACAGATTAAAAACAATCGAAAAAATTTCATATCTAGAAACTAAAAACAAGTCTCCATTCAAACACCTTCAAAATTGACATATTCAAACATAGCACACAGAAAAAGCCCAACTGCTGATGATACAATTTGAAAGATTACTCCTAAACTACTTGAAGCCATTTCTACAAAAATTGATAATGCGATTGGAAAAATATTTACTCAGTTAACAGATTTTAGTAGAATGCCACGCCCCTCGCTCCGAAGGAATTTTATCCACATCTCAAGATGATATACTTGCCAGAGAAGAAAGGAGAAGATCTGAACAGCTATCAAATTCTCTCTCATCCGATGGTGAATCTGAATCTAGCCAATCTGGCAGAAAAAAGAAGGTATCGCCAAGAGGCGTTCCACGAAAGCTTAATCCACAGCCTGGCCAACACAAAACAGAGACTGATACTTCTGGTCCAGGCTCATTGGTAACTTAATTCTGTGATATATCTTTTGTGATAGAAAAATTCTGTGATATTTTTAGTGATACAAAAATCCTTTGATATAGTTTTAGTGATATGTATACAAATATATGTTCTTCTTTGTGGTAATATCACTATGCGAATTTATAGCTAATAATGATTGATAAATCACTACTACTTATGTGCATACAAGAGACACTTAAAACCGGATGAAACCTTCTCTCTTAGAGGTTATAACGTTTACTATCATTATATTCAATACACTCAAAGAGCACACGGAGGATGTCTAATATATGTTAAGGAGAATGTTCCATGTACATTATTAAGATTACAGACACAGCTACAAGCGGTTGCAGTACTAGCGAAATACCCTTTGGAAATGACGATCTGTAATGTATATCTGCTGGACCGAAATTGGTACGAAAATGATCTAAGGAAAATTTGTACTCAACTACCAACACCCTTTCTTTTACTTGGCGATTTCAACTCCCACAACTCTTTATGGGGGTCAAAAAGTTCCGACTCCAAAGGAATGATCATAAAAAAATTAGTAGATGAACTGGATCTGGTAGTTTTAAACAATGTACAGGGAACATATCTGAACAGTAGGTATAATATTTTTTCAGCAATTGATCTCAAGTCCTGCTCTGCACATATGCCCCTACATTTCAATAGAAGCTGTTATTGGGAAATGGTGACTGAAAAGATGATCGTCTATATGTAGAATTACCAACTTCGTATGAAGGTACAATTTGCCCACAAAAGTGGCCAATTAAGAATGCGGACTGGGATAACAAGATAAAAAAATCTCTACGACAGTTTAGAAAATTCCCTAACACCGAAAATTTGATAAACTTTAAAAGACTACGAGCTAAAGCACAAAAAATTATATATATCAGTAAGCAATCATCTTGGAAAACCTATGTCTCTACCTTAAACACAGCAATAGCCAGCCTTCCGAAATGTGGAAAAAGATAAAAAATATTGCGGGAAAAACACACAAAACACAAAACTATCATCTCCGATAAAGGACGTATTATTTCTGACAAACACGAGGTATCAAATGTTTAGTTAGTGATACAGAATTTATCGCCGCGAAACAGGAAATGGAAAAGACTTTGAACTTCTTACTATAATGTTAACTTTACCGAAGTTGAACTTGAGAACGCCTTAAGCAAATGTGGTAAATCCTCTCAAGGTGCAAGACCTGGTGCACTATGATATGATTAGTAATTTGCCTAAAGTAAGGAAACAGAAACTATTAAATGTGTTCAATTAGATATGGAAAACTGGATATTACCCTGAACAATTGAAGAGGGGTTGGGTAATATCTATTAATAAACCAGAGAACATCGGACAGAACTCAAGTGATTATCGACCGATTTCAATAACTTGGTGTCTAAGTAAAGCCCTAGAAAAAATGGTCAGCTACAGACTAATGTGGACGCTAGAGAATGGGGGATACCTATGCAAATCTCAAACGGGATTCAGAAAAGGCAAATCTACAATAGACAATTTAGTTCCACTTGAACTTCGCATACAAAAAACATGTCGTGGGAGTTTTCTTCGACATTGAAAAAGCGTTCGATATGACATGGCACTCGAGCAATTTTTTCGATGGGGACTAAGAGGATGGTTACCAAAATTTGTATCTGCGCCTTTAAAGGACCGGTCGTTTCAGGTAAAAATAGGAAATGCAACATCACACCAAACTAGGCAACAAAATGGAATACCCCAGGCATCCACTTTAAGTGTGTCTCTATTTATTATTGCAATAAATAGTTTAATGGAAGGAATCCCTTCAAACATAAAATCTTCTCTATATGTCGACGATATGGCTATCTTCTTTTCACATGACAGAATGATCTACCTACAAGGACATCTACAAGCAGCAATCAATATAATCATAGCAAACTCCGGTAACAGAGGCTTCAAACTGTCTACCTCGAAAACGAAATATGTTCACACCTGTCGAAAAACTACAGCACATGAAGATCCTACATTAAAACTTTATGACACTGATATAGATTGTGTGGAGGGTATAAAATTCGTGGGAATGATATTCGACAGAAAAATGTACTGGACTGAACATCTCAAACAATTGACCGCTAAGCTTAAGGAAGCACTGTTATAAAGAGTGTAGTGCACATTGGATGGGGAGCCGAGAAACAAACCTTGCTTTATATGTATAAAACACTCATCTTATGGGTGTACTGTGTACGGATCGGCAAGGAAAATTAAATGAAAAAATCTTGACTAAGGATTAAGACTAGCTACTGGGGTATTTCGGACAAATCTTTCGTTACATTGCGACGAGGGGGTACTCCCACTAAACTACAGAAGAATGTCTCTACTAATTTCATACGTAGTTAGGCTCCACTCTCAACGCGACCATCCATACAAGAGCGAGTTTTTCAAAGAAAATAGCTCATATGAAAGTAGGTCAACTACATACTGCCCGGCATCAATACAATTTCATCAATTTATGGAAAACAATAACATACATATGCCCAATATAATAAAATCTGAACAAAAAAACTGTACCTTCCTGGATTTCTAAAGTTCCCATATGCAATACGTAATATTTTAAGCTACGGCAATCTGAAAATAAGCTCACTCTATACAAAAACATAATTCATAATTTATAAGAACGTTTATGAAACGAAATGCGAGATACAGATAAACAACGCGACGTATAGATGGTCTCTACATCCGTCAATGTCATTACTTAGTGCCGAACTGTATGGATTATGGAGAGCCGTGCAATTTCTAAAAAATGAGGTTTAACGGTCCGTTATGATATGTACGGAATCAATGACAGCACTCAAGGTAATACGCAACGCTTTTGGGGGTATCACTCTAGTAATCAAAATTTTAGAAAATTACAATCAGATGGTAGAAAGCAGCAAATCGGTCGTATTCATGTGGACTCAGGAAACAATCTCAGTCCTACAGAAGCTTATACATCTAACCTGTACAGGGTTTTCCACGGTAGGCGTTCGTTAGAAGTTTATGTGGTTAGAAACAATTTAGAAATCTGAATTTTTGGACTTAAGGGTTATTTAAGATTCTCTTTCATTCTAAAATATTTTCAAGGTCATGTTACTTCCGGTTATACCGGAAGTCGCCACTAACTTCCTTATTTTAAATGGAACACACTGTATATTATTTTATTTTTGGATTCTTGACAAAATTTTAGGATAAGTCTTATAAGGGTTTCCTATACCTTTTTTCAACTGTTTCTTAGATATCTTGATTTTTCCAAAAATTTTGAAAGATGTAACCCTATTTTCAACACTGCTTGTCTTACTTATTTTTGACTGATGGAAAGTGCTTCTGGAGTAGAGAGAAGCATAAGAACTATACTTTTGAAATACTCATTGACAATTGATTTATTGCATACATGGTGTTCAAAATTTGATGAACTATTAAACAATTTTCAAAGTTGAAAAACTTTGTTAATTCAAATGTAACACCCTGTATATTATTGGATGAATAGATGCAGCATTTAGTTATGCATCGTTTGGCTATAACATTACCCATACCTATTATCGACAATTTTCTTGTTAATTAATATTTTCTACTTTAATGTGATTTTTTACAGAAACTGAAACGTTTTTCAAAAATAAAATGAACTTAATTCAAACTACACAAATTCTATTTTATTAAAACAATGAAATAAAACAAGAAGATAACAAAATTGAGAGCATAATAACAAATGAAAAACATAAAACAATTATTTGAACATAACTAGAAGAAAAGTGATAAAAAAGATAAAATGAATCATTACAAATGTTCCACATGACCGCCAATTTGATTTAAGCATTTTATAACTCTATCATATACTCCTTGCGAAATAGATCGCCGAATTTCGTGTGGACACATACTATTGAATCCATTGTGAACACGATTTAGCAATTCCTCTCTAGTTTGAACTGGCCTAGAGTACACTAATTCTTTTATACGATCCCAGAGGTAAAAGTCCAGGGGCTTCAAATCGGGTGATCTCGGTGGCCAGTTCCAAGGTCCTTGTGGGCCAATCCACCGATCTTCAAACATCAATGTCAACTGTTGGTGTACAGCTATAGTGGAATGTGCGGGAGCACCATCCAGCTAATACCAACTGTTTGCCCTGTCACATGCAGGTAGAGTATTTAGAAAATCCATAACAAATCCACGGAGAATTTCAAGATATCTCGCCCCATTCAAATTTTCATCGTACACTTGACATGCCATTCTATTGTCCATAACTAAACAAAAAACGTTAAAACTAAATTGGAACTGGTGATTACGCTCTCTTGTTACATGAGGATTATCTTGTGCCCAGTAATGATTATTTCGGCGATTGAAAATTCCTTCTCTACTGAATTTTGATTCATCGGTCCAAATAATGTTGTGAAGAAATATCGGATATTCGGTCATTTGTACAAGAATAAATTCACAAAAGTTAACTCGTCGTGCCTGATCACCAAGATGTAATCCTTGCAGTTATTACCGAAAAAGGATGCATTTTATACTTCTTTAATATTCCGTGGATTGATGTTTGTGAAATATCCAAATCCAGTGCAGCTGCTGTAATTAAAGTTCGTGAAAATAAGCTAACACGTTCACCTCGTTAACTTCATTATCTATTACTAGCTTTAAATGCGTTCGAGTTGCCCTTATACTTCCAGTTGCAATAAATCGAGCTTCAATTCTTGCAAATTTTCCAGGTGTCATTAATGGTAGGTGTGGATACCGTTCGTTAAACAACCTGCATGTTCGCCTAACAATTCGTCCACATTCACCATGCGTGTAAAACGAATTTAATAAATCATTGTTAGAATATTCTTGAATACATTCCGTTATAAACGGTACTTAAAAAAAATACTTAAAAAATTACAAAATTACTTAAATTGTACTGATTTGACATTAAATCAACAACAATGTTTTAATGCGTGTCAAAATCAAGGCTCACTAGATTGTAGTTTTGGATTTTAACGGCTTTTATAAAAAATACGGAGTTATACGAGTTATAAATGCTTAAATCAAATTGGCGGTCATGTGGAACATTTGTAATGATTCATTTTATCTTTTTTATCACTTTTCTTCTAGTTATGTTCAAATAATTGTTTTATGTTTTTCATTTGTTATTATGCTCTCAATTTTGTTATCTTCTTGTTTTATTTCATTGTTTTAATAAAATAGAATTTTGTAGTTTGAATTAAGTTCATTTTATTTTTAAAAAACATTTCAGTTTCTGCCAAAAATCACATTAAAGTAGAAAATAAAAATTGTCGATAATAGGTATAGGTAATGTTATAGCCAAACGATGCATAACTAAATGCAGCATCTATTTATCCAATAATATACAGGGTGCCACATTTGAATTAACAAAGTTTTTCAGCTTTGAAAATTGTTTAATAGTTCATCAAATTTTGAACACCATGTATGCAATAAATCAATTGTCAATGAGTATTTCAAAAGTATAGTTCTTATGCTTCTCTCTACTCCAGAAGCACTTTCCATCAGTCAAAAATAAGTAAGACAAGCAGTGTTGAAAATAGGGTTACATCTTTCAAAATTTTTGAAAAAATCATGATATCTAAGAAACAGTTGAAAAAAGGTATAGGAAACCCTTATTAGACTTATCCTAAAATTTTGTCAAAAATCCAAAAATAAAATAATATACACGGTGTTCCATTTAAAATAAGGAAGTTAGTGGCTATTTCCGGTATAACCGGAAGTAACATGACCTTGAAAATTTTCTAAATTAAAGAGAATCTTAAATAACCCTTAAGTCCAAAAATTCAGATTTCTAAATTGTTTCTAACCACATAAACTTCTAACGAACGCCTACCGTGGAAAACCCTGTATATCAGGAGTCAGTATGTAGTGGAGATATAAAGCAATATTTCAAAAAGATTATTCATGAAAAGTAGCAAATGCAGTGGAATAATGAGAATACAAGACTAAAATCCATAAAGAAAACAGTAAAAGGTTGGAGATTCCCTGAAAATATTGAACGTAGGAACAGGTTGCTATCACTAGGCTCAGAATTGGACACTGCTAATAAACCACTTCCTTCATTCTACTCAAAAGACGTCAAGCTTTTTGCGAAATATGTAACGAAAGACTAACTATACGTCATATACTATGTAGATGTCTAAAATATAGAGCGAGCACTAGGGTAGAAATACATTAAATCTGATAACACTGCAGAAATTCTAAGTAACAACGTACAGGCATTGCATAACCTCACTGCCTTCCTAAAATCAACAGGGCTATCAGACCAAATCTAACCTTACAAACGTACATCTTCTAAAGAGTAATTGCGGCAAAATGATCATAGTAATCGAAGTCGCGGTAAAAAAAAAATTAATAATAATAATATTTAGTCTAATTATACAATTCGTCTGTTTGTCAAGGCGATAATTATTTTCCCAATCCTCCCATACAATTATGCAGTATTTTAAATTAATTCTAGTTTTTAATCAGTTTTAACATTCTAGTTTTAATGATTGCTTGTACCTCCATGCCACCACACAAAGGAACGAGCACACTGTTATGCCCATTGTTACATATTTGCGTTTAAAGGGTGCACATAAATAATAATATGAAACAATATAATAAATATATGAATAAATTCACACTTTTTTATGTACCTAAAGGTAGGGAAAAATAAATATTTTTTATTTTTCTATGTATTGCTATGTTGAACATTATTATGTACATTTAGTAAATAAAAGCAATGGACTATAATTTAATCTATTCCTTCATACCGTATAATAAATATTTCTGTAAATGTGTAATCAATACAATCGTAAACTATACCCTGAGACCTGTAGTTAGGTTTATTAAAAAAGTGTTGAGTTGACACACATATAAAAGTATATTATTTATGGAATATACATTACGAGCACCTACCATTACAATAAAATCAATGTTCTATAATAGTGCATTATACAGTTATCTAACTCCTGTTTTTATTAATCCATCGACTACTTTGAATTTCTTTCAAACTGTATGCAGAATCCATTTAAACCGACTTGGTCCAACAACAGGTGGATTTTCTATTACTTAATTATACGATATAGACTAATTGTGAATATTTAAGCATTATTTTTCTACGTATACCTATGGCTATATATGGACTTATAATTAATCAAAATGGACAATCTCATTTGTATTATTTCATGCCCTTATTTTTCTACAATCAATCAATACTAGGACAATGAACTAAGAAATGTTTACATGAACTTTGGTCAATACTATTACGAATATTATTACTTTAATAGCATTTTTACGTATACAATACTAATTTACTGCATTTTTTTTAAATTTTATGTTAATTACAACTTGCGTGATGGCATGTACCTATCTACGTTTAAATATTTAGTACATGTATCTAAATAATGGATAAAGATAAATATTTCCGTAAACACAAGAGCAAAGTTTTAGGATTATACAGTTTTCTCTGCTTTTGTAAAGGTTTTAATTAGAATTATTTTTATGATCTTAGCGTGTATGAAGAAACCCAAAAGTATCAAGCAAATCTAATAGTATTAAGAAAGTACGCGTGTTTTTCAACTGGTACGTTACATAATCGAAACTTTCAGAGAATACATTTTGTGGTACATAGGATTGTTCATTTAATTTAACGCTTGGTCGTAGGATTGCTATAATATAAAATGAGCTACCGCTATAACCGGAACTAGGCCGGATAATGTTTTGAACTCTAGAGAAGCATTTCCATTTACTAAATTATACTGTAGTATGAAGCGCCTTTGTTAAAAAAGCTCAATTTTGAAAGAAAATGACGTTTCATGTGGAGAGCTTTAATTGCATAAGAAGTTTTATGACGGTTTCACCTATAATGATTGGAAAATTTAATTCTTTCATCAAACAGTAATTAATCATAATGTGAAGGAAAATTCTTGTGTAATTTTCCAGTATCACCGCCGATGATATAAATTATGTATCTAAGCCTACCTACTAAAATCAATAGATCATGAATGTTCTTAAAATAAAACACTTCAGCCTTATCCACAGCAAAGCAGCATAATTTTTACCATAAATTATGTACCTTAAAAATATCTTATTACGTTATAGATTCATTTATTTCTGTCTAACTTGTTTGATTGCTCATAAAGTTATTTTTCATTTCTCATAATTAATGAATATTTTTGTGCCTGATAAACTCATTTCTCACGATTATATTTTATTGATGATAGAAAATACCGTAATCAATACTGAACCCAATGCATTATATTGAGACCACAAGCTGTACAGGCACGTTAGTATTATAATACAGGTGTAACCCGAGTTTGATTAATTTGATCTAAAACTTAAATAACCCTACCGTACATCTAATTACACGGAACCAAGAATAACAGTTACAAATTACATTTTTATTAATTACAGTTACATATACCTGTTACCTGCGACACGTTCATGCGTCACACTTAACATTTTCTCTTATTTGTGATTCCCCCGAATCACTACATTAATACACTCCTTTCATTTAAACTGTGACAACTTCCTTATTAATTCACGCTTCACTCATTGTGTTTTGCTTCTGATGTGTCTTACGCATAGCACAATATAATAATAATAATTAACGAAATAATCCTAAAGGCCTTATTCACGTAACAAGGTTTGAGCATCTAACATAGGCACTCAATACCTAATGTATAGCCACTCCCCCTCAGAAAACGTGCCAAAGATAGATTACTAAAATGTCATTGCTATAAGTTACGGTTCTACAAGTAATTCATTAAATAATAATTAAGTGCTAGAAGACACACAAATATCTAAGTTTATCAATATATCTAATGCCGTACACCTCACAACCATTAATAACATGCATTTTCTCTCATTATTTCACATAGTTCCAACACTTTTAAAACAAATAAACAATTAAATAGTAAGGATATAAGGTAAGGAAAGCGATCAATTTATGACTAACTTCTATGGGAACTGAGTCTTTACACTGAAACATCCAAGGTGTTTATTCAACTGAGTCGTTGGGCACCGTGATAACACATCAAGAATGAACTTAAAAGTATTGAAAATAAATGAATAAAACGTGCCAGTGTTATACCCACTTGGGCACTGCAGTGTATGATATCTTAGCAATACATTCTCACAAAACAATAGCACTTAATATAAAAAAAGGCAACTTTATTTAGTTGACAATTTAATGCACTTTTAATTTGCTTTGCCGCGGCTTTAGGTCCAAGTCAGTTTTCTAATTTAGTAATTTAGTAAGTTATATTTCAACTTCATGTGTTGGAGTCACTGGTATATATCCGTTTGACATTCGCATATTTGACTTTTAATTTCATTTCCTTCCGGTCTGTGCTTGGCGAAAGAAAAGCCATTTTGTGTGGTTCCTAAAAGAAAAATGTAAATTTCTGGACTTTATTTAGCCGATCGACGGTTGTCGGTTTTATAACATTTTTCTAAATTTTGTGCCAAATCACTATAATTAGTGGGTACAAACGATTTATATCGGATACATAGGAAATACTGAAAACAGGTGAGATTTTGTCACGCTTGTTTTTTTTTTGTTCTTCTACTACGTTTTACTTTCAGGCAATCGATCTGGTTCGATTCAAGAACTAAATCCATTAAGAAAATCATTAAACCAATTCGCGAAAGGGGTTAAACTTAACCTCACAAATTTCTCTAACCACGAAGTTGTTTTTACACTTTAGATTTGCTGGTAAGAATGTAACAACCTACATAAACGGTTGCTAGATTTATTTTTATTTTAGGGGAAAGCCATTACTATTTAACTGTTCGAGACAGTTATAAGCTGTTCTGTTCTATACTTTTTTTATTCTTTACCTCATTGAAAGTAAGATTGATATTCATGCTTTCATTTAGCTGTATATATTTAATTTTAGAGGTACTTTTCGTATGCTATACAATATACCTTTGGTACGCCACATAATATACTTTTAGTACAACATCTAAATATACTGGCATTTCGCTGAGGAAGGGTGTTACTTATTACATAATTAGCAAGAAATTTGACTTCCACATCTGTGAAAATTTAAAATTATCACTTTCCGACAGGCTGGGATATGAAAGATAAGTAATAAATTACTCATATTCAGACTCGTCGGGTACCTTAATGCTTTGATTAATCTGTAACCAATCCTAAAAGTTGTATTGATTTATGTACATGTTTGTGATAAAACTTTAAGTGTTATTACACAAATTTTGCGCTTTTACAGTAAATTGAGTTGGGTAAAATGTTTGAGTATAAAAATCGCATGTCTATTGGTAATGTATGTATTTGAACACTGTTTTGTAAGAAACTGTGTACCTGGATGCATTCAGCTCAACAGATTCGAGTTAAAGGTTTTATTAACCACCTGATCATTTCTATTATGTTTGTTTACTGCAAGTTATTCATATCAATTGTATTATTACTATAATCTATTATTTAATGTGCCTTTACAACTTGGGGAATGCTTAAATTATCTGTTTACTGTATTTTATTAAAGACTATAAACCTATGTTTTAGCATAACTTAACTTTGCAATTCTGTATATTACTTTGCCATTTTTGGATGTAAATTTAATTTAATTTCATTTTCTAAATTCTAGTATTACACTGTTTGGGTGGCTTGCTATATTGTGTATTTAAGAGCACAAATATTTTATGTATTCTCTGTGGTTAACACTTTGTGTAACACGAGTGAATTACTTATTTATTTAGGGAATTATCTCCCTTTTACTTTTTTTTGGGGAATGTAAATTATATATATATATATATATATATATATATATATATATATATATATATATATATATATATATATATATATATATGTGTGTGTGTGTGTGTGTGTGTGTGTGTGTGTGTGTGTGTACATACAAATGCAAGCTATATACTGCCATTATTAGAAATTAATATACCGCTTTTGTTTTGGGGACTTTCTACTTTACAACTATTTTTTTCCTAGTGCTCAGATCCTTGCACATATTTCGTTACTTGGCTAGAAAAGTGGCAAATTAACTAGTTATCTAGGGCTGGCTGTTTTATCATTCTGGCTGGCGCCTTCTCTTCTCTTTCAGCTACCATTACCATCTGTATCACTGTGGGACCCTTCATTTCTACCGTGACCGAGCTACCGACAAGTCCTATATATATATATATATATATATATATATATATATATATATATATATATATATATAAAGGTATCTCCTCTGTTGGGTAAGTTTTAGCACAAAGTTGAAGCACGTAACAAATTAATTACGACATATTTTGTATACGAGTAGACCAACATACCCTTTTTACTGTAATGGTATTCAGATTTGGTAAAGTGAGAAGAAAAAGATAATTTGACGCCGTCTTGTCAATAAGAATTGTGCCATCTTGCCTACTAAGTACGCATACTTTTGGTTAAAGTTCTATTTTGATAAATAATAATTTGCTAACTAAAAATGCTAAATTAAGTTATTAGCAAAAGCACAATGTAAAATCCGCTTACAAATTAACTGGCATATAGGCATTTCAGTCAACTAGGGGTTTTCGACTTATGTGGATTAATTTCAAGGGAAGGCATTTCATAAATAATGCACGCATAAAACACACGCACATCGCGAATATGCACATATGCGCACACACATACGCAGGCACGTGCGGAGCAGTGTACTCGCCCAAACTCACATACACAAACATACACACACGAGTGCGCGCGCGCTCAAACACACGCCCACACTTCCAGAAGCACGTACGCATGCAGACACGTAGATATGCATTAAAAAATTAACCAGAACTATTTTTTTATGTGACACTTGTTACTCGCATCACACATGCATACGTAAGCACGCTCACAGCCACATAAATGTTCTTATCCATAAGAACACACGCGCGCGCGTACATTAACTCGTACACGTACGTGCGCTTATGCACATATTGCGCGCGCACATGCCTATGCAACACGCACGCGCACTCGCACCTATATACACACGCGCCCATACACGAACGCATCTACGCATGCACGTTCCTACGCACACAAACAGACACGCATGCATGTACGCACAGACACACACACACACACACACACACACACACACACACACACACACACATCCAAACATGCACACGTGCATGCGCATACGCTCACATTTGAGCACGTTGTGCACTTACATAAACACGCATACGCACAATCACACTCACATGCACTGAAACACACGCGCATATGCACACGCATACGCACAAGAACACGAACACGCACAAACACAGGCACACGCACACGCTCACGCACACGCACACGCACACACGCACCCGCACCCGCACGCATACGCACACGCACAGGCACACGCGCACGCACACACGCCGTCGCACGCGTAAACGCACACGCACTTGCGCACGCACAAGTATACGCACATTCACACGCATAAGGGTAGGCACTCACACTCACAATCATACCAGTAATTACATATGGCCGGCTCTGGACTACTTAGTTCAAGTTCACTCTCCATCTGATGGTGATCATGGAAACATCTTTGAAGAACAGGTTGTAGTTTATGCTAAAAAGTAGGTCAAGATGAAATGGTTCTTGTATTGGCTAAATTGAATTAAGGTCAAAAAGTTGTCTAAGTGTCCTAAGTTGTGGTCTGACTAGAAATAGATAAATATAAATTATTTTTCAATGCTACGTACATGTCCACGTGTCTTTTTCATGATTGGTGATTTCAAGGATGCGGATTTATAATGAAAGGCTTCCTTGGGTGGTGACTTTTTATCAAGAAATATGACAAAAGTAATACGCACAACACGAAGCGAAAGTAAAGAAAAATTATGAAGTATAGAAGAGAGAAGGAAGATGCTAGAGGAATCTAAAAAAATTAAAGAATTAAAACTAGATTTCGAGTTGTTCGAAATGATTCGGGAAATAGAGAAGCATTGGCTTTAGTAATGCATGAAAGCAAGAATAATTATAATTTATAAAGCATTTGTAATCTTTAGTATTTAGTGTTGATGAAGAATATGCAGGAAAGGTAAAATTTAGTGAAATTATTACTCTAAAATAATAATAACCAAGAAAGCGTTAATTGTTAAAATAAGTTGTATAGAGAGGTACTGCATATTTACAAAAATGTAGATCTAGTAAAGGCTGTGTATTAGCAATAAGTGTTAAATATAAATTTTTATTGTTTGGTATTGATATGTACATAACGAATGTACGCTCAGCGACACAAATATTATGTTACACTATGGATAATTTTACTGACTTCAGTTAAGTGGATTGTCTCACAAGGAAATATTTCAACTATGTAAATTATATTTATAAAATCAGCTGTAAAATATACGGTATTCCGAAAAAAAAAAATTAGTTTAGTTCATTTACAGATGAAATTAGTGATTATCTAAAATCTACAATACCCACAAAAAAGTTTGTAATTGGAATAAACAACATTTAAATGTGAGATGAAAAGTTCATTTGAGATACACTTTTAGTTAGCTGCATCAAGTCCCACTTTTTATATGAGGTACAAAGGTTTACGATATGTAAAAAACATAAAAATTTAAATATTTGTTTATTTAAAAGTACTAAACATATGAAACATGAAACACTAAACTACACAATGTTAACAAGTATTAACTGGATTAACCCGCTTACCTTTACAAGAGGAACGATTTCGGTCTATATACAACTGCTACTTTATATTCCCATTTTATTTGACTTTAAAATTTGAATTTGCTGATATATTACAAATCTAACTTGTAAACCTTTTAGTTATTTCCATAATGTATTTTACAAGTTAACACTTTACTTTTTAGGGTCCAGTTTCACAATTTCCTGCACATATGATATAAATAATTTAGGGCTAATTATATTTTTGAATGAACATTTTATTAAACTGATTGATTTAAAAAGTATGTTTGGTATTTAAGTGATTTTTTATGACAAAGTATAGAGACTATAACTTCACTGAATCTTACTTTTAATCTCATGTTAAGTAAAATTTGCATTAAGAGTGTTAAAACTAACTTTTTGATTATTAACTTTCAAAACAACTGTTGTATAACTCACACTTCCGCGTATTATGAGTTATTTCCTTAACGCATGCTTTTTTCACCTATAACTGTCCTTCGTCTTACCTTCATATGAGAGAGGGGTATATTAGGATAAATAATAAAGCATAAGGAATTAAACATTTATATATATATATATATATATATATATATATATATATATATATATATATATATATATATATATGTATATAATAAAAAATAATAAAATAATTGGGCGGATTAATAATATATTTATCAAGTAAATCACTACATCAAAACAATAAATTAAGTAAGATATACTTACTGTTTAAATAATCTTGCACAATCATCCTCAACATCACTGTCTCGTATGAAAATGATTGATATTTCATTTTCATCCAAAAGTAGCTCAACTGGTTCTTTTTGTTTCGCCTCCCCTTAAAACGTCTTCTAGTATGTTTGTTTTATTTTTCAGTGATAGTTTTGATCTTTTTCTGTATGATGCCGTTTTTGTTAGTATGTATATAACGACTAAATGTTGAAATAAAATTGTAAAGTTACATACATGCAAATCTGTTAACGTTAATAAAACTGTCAATAAGTGGAAGTGGTTTGTACGATTCACTGACACAATAAGAACCGAGCTAGTAGAGTAGTGGTCACACGACCTGATTAACATTCGGGAAGTAATGGGTTTCATTGCCGTTACCGTCTACCTTGTATGAGGTTCTTTAGTGGCTTTTCCCCATACACATGTAGCGGAATGGTCACTGCGTATATTCACACCTTGTGCGGCTACTTAGGTGAATTCTGGGGTAGTATCTTCGCCCTCAGAACCCTAACTCCGTTTCTTCTGATCCTATCCTTACTACACCCATTCTTAATCCCACCATGCACATATACGTAATATATTTATGTATGATGGGAATCCATGATTATGGCTGAAGGACCTTGGAAAGCTCATCCCACGCTCTCCCTTGGGGAGCGAATGAGATACATGACCTCATCTCTCTCCCTCGCAATAAGAATTAAGAATGAAATCCCTTTGCAGGAAAGTTTATGAACTCTAAAAATGCAACATAATCTAGATGTAGCAAGTTTGGACGTGTGAAAGTATCTCATATAATTCCAGCAAGGTTAAGAAGAGGTAGATATTCTTGATAAACGCCAGTAAAGATAATAAACAAGGTGCAATGTATGTGTCTGTCTAACATAATCAAAGTCATTGAATTGAAGTTCTTGTGAATACTATTGCAACGTAACCTAAAGGAAATGCACTAAGGCTTGCGATAGTATTCTGTAAGCATGATAAAATAACATGTGTAAATGTCAATGATCCTAAGAAAAAAAAAGGCAAAATTCATAAAAGTGAAATATGATACCAATATATTATATATACATAAACCAAAAATATAGCTTGTGGGGTCACTGACGTCCATTTTGGCCAATTTTGGGAGTGAACAACCTGAATTTCTGAGTTCGTTTACCTCAGTTTTGGGCAAGTCAATGACTTTTGCGGAGGGTCCAATGACCGTGCAATCTCAGATCAAAAACCACGACGCTTCGGTTATTTACCTCAATTGTTTTAAGATCAATGCCCCTAAAAAATTTGGCAATTTTTCGAAAGACCAATTACCACAAGACCAGTGAGTCCCAAAATGTTCGGCAATTTTTGACAATCTTTTTGGCAATTTTTTGGTAATTCTTAGCAATTTTGGGGGGTTATGACCCCTCCAGAATGGAAAAGAAACGCAAAATTTTGTCTAGTAGCGTTTACGTTAAACGTTAAATATCTGTCTCGTGCAAAAGTAACCTTGACAATTTATGTATCTGTTGCTATGCTATATTCCTTTATAGCCTTGATCTGTTTATATCCAAAATTTCTCAAGTGAAATACAAGTACAACCAGTTCGTGATGTTTGACCTTCAATGCTGTTTATGTATGTATATAAATAGATAAAGAGCAGTTTCATACCAGTCTATATATTACAATCGTGACGAGAAGTTTGTAAAGAAGTAAATCTAAAGTACTTCTATAGTTACTTAAATTACTAATTTACCAGTGGAGAGCAATTAGATATTAGTTATAATAAATAAAATATTTACCTAAGGTGCATTATTATCACCAGTTACACGAGTGTGTGCTTCAGATTTTTACATTATTGGATACAGTTTTGAAGGTAGGTAAGGTTATGCCAAGTAGTAGTGATATCGTTAATCTAGCAAGATGTATTATTCCGTTGTTGAAAACAAAAAATGAATTTGTAAAGCATATCCGCATAATTAACAGTAATATTACGCTATTGTAAGATATAATTCAAAATAAAATTTATTTAGAGGTGTATAAAAATTTGCTTAATCTCGAAAGCAATTTATCATTGTTAAAATGTTATCTTGTAAGACTTAAACAGCAAAAGAACAGAGAAAAAAGGCAGTGGAATTGTTGATGTCGCTAAAAACCTGCACGCAAATTATGTTGGTACTCTAGATTCAAATTTTAAGAGTAGGCTACTTAAAGGAATTCTAGCCAATATAGCAAATATCAAGGATCCTCTTATTTGTTCTACAAAATGAAATCGCAAGGTTAGATTAACGTTAAGGTATGTGTTCTTTTAGCCTGAAATTTCACTCAACTTCAAAATCATGTTATGGAGTTGAAGTCTTTTGCCATAAAAAAAATGTCATTGGTATTGCAATAAATTAACGTGAGTGGTATAACAAAAACGTGTATTATAATTTACAAAATAAATTAGTTTGTAAAAGAATTGCGGTTGGGCATTACATGAAGTTTTACATTTAAAGGAGAATACAATAGCTACACAACCATTCAGAGGTGGTCTTTCAACTTACGTTAAAGTTCCTTACTTCATAGCAGTAGAGCAAACGGTAGTGAATATTAAAATGATGAGTATTGCTTCCTGTGGGCTGTTGTTTCAGCATTATATCGCGAGTAACGTCATACAGATAATACAATTTACAGTTATCCTCATTTTAGAGATGTTATAAATTATGATTCAATTCACTTCCCCGTTAAACTAGTTGTAAGGAAAATTCGAAAAATTAAACAACCTCTCCATTAATTTGTTTTGCATTTAGGGGAAAGGTATATTACCATTTGTATTAAATGGAAATCAAAATAGTGTCAAAGAACCTGTACATCTTTTAACAATTTCTGCTAATTATCATGCCGCAGATTCTATTGATGATCCTATTAATACAAAAAAATACTGTTGATCATTTCACGTTGATTAAAAATATATCCAATCTTCTTTCTAAACAACTAACGAATAAGGAGCATGAGAAATTTATTTGTTATCAATGTTTGAACTATTTTTATTCAGATCGCCTTCTAGAAAAACACGTCACCTACTGCCATCAACTTAATCGCTGCTCTGCCAGACTGCTTACCGAAGCAGGAATGTTTCTGCAGTTCAAAAATTTCGCATTTCAGGAAAAGGTACCGTTTGTAATTTATGCAGATTTAGGAAGTATTTTAGAAAAGTGTACAAATTTAACATGTTCATACAATTATTCCTTATCTCGCTTTAGGATTTATAGACGAAGCATTACAAAGCATTACGCATTGGCCCACCGAAATAATCAATAAAATAATTCCTATGGATACATTAAGCCCCAGCCAAGTTAAACACTTTCAATACGCCACAATTGGTCACATTTGAGGAAAACAATTTACTGATTATGATACAAAAGTTAGAGATCATAACCATTTTAGTGGAACATTTCGCGCAGCATCACATCAGAAAAAAAACATCAGACATGGAACCTAAACTATAGACTCCCACATTCTACCAGTTGAATTTCATAATTTATTAGGTTATGATTCACATTTTATAATTAGGGAATTGGCTACTATTTCCAATTCGGCCAAATATGCTTGCTGCAGGTCATTAAAACCTTTAATTATTCGTTTGTGCAATTCGTTGACGAGTTCTAATTTAATTTTATTTAGATTTTGCTCCAACTCTAGATAAGCGATATCGTTTCATTTAAAAGTTTTCTGAGCTGTTTGTAGACAAAAATCAAGATATCGTTTACTTATAGCATTTCCATCTTCTTCCGGGTCGTCCAACTGTGTCAAACCTTTTACGTCCAAATTGAACCTTGTTTATAAATATATAGTATTGCTAAGTGATGACATCTTGAGGATGTTTGGGATATGCTACATTGCTGAGCCTTTTATTCTCGATATCAAATTGATTATCATCAATGAGGCGTTAATTTCTTGATACTGGACATGTGAACGTCCAAATTTGTCAGGGGGCATTTTAGTTATGATATGTCAATATCAATGTATTCTTATTTGTACTTTTTAAAAAACGACTGGTTGGTTTTTCAATATATCCATCTTGATATAGTTCTTCTACAATTGATATTATCCTATTTCTGACACCTGTGTTTCACGCCACCTCTAGATCACGAATTAGTTAGTGTATATCATTCTAATATTTATATTCAACCGGTCTGTTTGTTACTTCCTTAAAAACCCAGCTCCACCTCCTTTATTTGCAAGTGATGATGATAGCAAGGATTTGACTATCTGTGTATACTTTTTGCTGAGGCTTCCTCGAATTTGCCCACTTGCGTCATAATCTCCCTTGTAACATTCATAATAATCAGATCGTATAAATCTGCGGTCCCTTTATACGTGTTGCCTTTAATAATCATATCATTTTGTTTGATTGTAATCGGGAGTATTAATTGTCCATTTATCTGTTTTGGTATCGTAGTGAACTCCATAAGTGTGATCAATAGCACCTTCAGAATCCCTCGTTATACGTTTAACGTATATACGAGGTAATTAATTGTACTGCTCGAGAAATTCTTCTGCGATGGGTTCATTATGGACAGTACAATCATCTGTGATAATAAGAAGTGAAGTGAAGCCGGGAGTCCTTCGAAATAATGGAACTTGAGCTAGAGGCGGGGTAGTAGCGTGCTTTCTTGGAAATATGAGAAGGGGTGGTTTTTTGAGTTTAACGTCCAGGAGTCCTTTTTACGTGTTTTAATTTATTATTTGGATGGATTTTAGTTACTATTTCAGTTAGATGTTCTACTAGGGGCTTATAAGTACTCTTAAATATTCTTTCATTATCAATGCGTGCAGTTTTTGCTTTAATATCATCTTCTTGTTATCCATTATATGAAAACTGTATTTACTGAACAAGTATCGATTTACTCTAAACATATAGCTGTTTACATAAACGGATCAGTAACCACCATACTACAGAAAACAGTTAAAGGTATTATATATTTATCAAAACTTCTCTTATAGCGACCATTATCAACTTCGACATTCTTGTTTATGACCATGAAACCAAACAGATCTACCCAACACTTCCTTTGGTGACCACTCCTAACGGCTTAGTGCCTTGGTCTTGCTTGACGTATAAAAACATGTCCTTTAAGTGCAGACATTATGCCCGGATTTCTGCAAACTTCCACTCTTTGTCCACCTAATTCATAATTTCTTGTCATCCTCTTTTTTGAGCTCAATCTTTCCTTCCATATACAGAAAACTATCGTTGGTAGCCGTAATTATATCTTGACTTTTAATTAAAATGCGCATGCCTTCAGAAGGTCCATAAGGATAAGTGTGAATGCCTGATTTAATTATAGTATCGTCAAAATGTACCTTAACCGCAATGTAGGTTAATGACTAATTAACGACTTACTGTAGGGATGATGTCTTTTATATCAATTTTTAAAAGTTGGAATTGGCCCTTGATTAATTCTCAGACCAATGTTCTTTTATTTCTAGGCGTACTGTGAATGGTTTACTTTCAACAGTCTATTTAGTTCAGCCTTTTGATTAGTCAAACTAATTGTTATATTAACAATTATGTCCGTGTTTACTTCTAAATATTGAGTATTGCTGGAAGTTTTATCTAAACGATAACCTAGTGGGACTGAAAGGTCAGTCTCATATAATGCTTTTGTAGGTTTCCCGTTTCGATAATATCTTTTTATATAACTGAGAAAATTCGACATTATGTCGATTATTTATATAAAAATTGTATTCATAGGTGTTCGTAAATAATTATTAGCCTTGGTTGTAATTATAATATATTTTACTTCCCCGAAAGTAGTTAACTACTTCGATTGGTAGTTGAACATTACAGAAATTATCGTAATACCACACCCTTTTACCTCGCTTTTTGTAGCAAACCCAATGCGTGCCAGGTTCGCTTTATCAATCCAAGTTAATACTTCCACTATCATTTTTCTATGGTAATTTAGGTATCTCTGATAAAAGTATCCCTAACGTACGGTAATTTTTTTGTGTATCTCTTTAAATTAATATCTGTTAACGGTTTTTCGGGTAATCTATTTAGTTTTTTGGAAACGGTTTCAAGTATAACGCATCACCACCGGATTTGTATGGTTTTAGGTAAAGTACCTTTCTTACTCACAGTAGCAATAGATTCCATCCCTTATTTATAGCTTGTCTCTATCTAACATTGACATTGCAGCGTAGGGTTAGAAAGAAACAAAGTCGCCCTCAAGTGAAGTGCTAACTGTGAATTTTATCCTAAGTCTACAATCCCGAACATTTTAATCAAACCCGAAAAAAAAAATTTCAAAGTTGAATGAATGTTTGAATGAATTTTTTTCATGTATCTTCAAAAATAAAGGTAGTTTATGTCAACCCAATTTTTTTTAATGTATCTCTTCAACACCCGGTATACGAGCAATTTGGCTGATATACGGCACTTCTTAGTTTTAGACAAAGCAGGAGCAAAAACCAGAAGATGAATATCTGATTAAAAATTTTTTTGTTATTTTCACCTATTCAAGAGTCCATCCGTGGATACATAGAAATAAAATAAATAACAATAACCAAATAATAAAACAGTTTTAACAATTTGGAACAGAGTAAAAAACAATTTAATAAATATTACGATTATAAAAGATGTTCAAAATGAAATCCGTCTGCCTCAATACACTTTTCTTGACGAATGTTTAAATGTGTAATGGACTTTCTTAATTTATGAGTAAACATTTCTTGGGCTTGTTCATTTCATTCCGATTAAAATAATTACACATGATTTTTTCTCAAACAAATAAGAAAACTAGGTTATTACAAACATTTTTTATCTGTATTCTGTCTATTACGGGTGGAAAAAGTTACATACAGGGTGAATTTTTGAGATGAACCAGATATGCCAGATTTCTAAATCCGGCCCTGTAAATCAATTCAAATTATGGTATTTACCATACTAGAGCACAGTGTGTGTCGTTACTGTTTATTTTAAAGATTTCTTTTTAATAACTAAACATTATTATACAGTAAGATATTTCATTATTGCCAATTTTCAATTTGACTCTAAAATGAATCTTTAATTGAAAATGTGAGGTAAGTGTAACACAAAATTCAAATACCCAGGTTTAACTGTCTATTAATGCGTTCTGAAAAAATTATATCAGATTTTAAAGAAATCATATACAGGGTGATGTATTGGATATGAAGCAGTCCCACAAATTTTCACGAAGACGGTCCTGGATTTTTTAAATTCTGAATATGTCAGTTAGTTGCTAGACACGAATACACACTTTCACCAAAAAATGAGACAAATTGACTTAATCGTTGAAAAGATACGACGAAACATTTGGTGTTCACCCTGTATAATAATAAACAAAATAAGAAGACATTTTTTAATGGTCATTTGACAATCCCCTAAGGTGCCTCTACTTATGGTAGAAGTATGTACAGTTCCTCGTAACTCACCCTATATATATATATATATATATATATATATATATATATATATATATATATGCAGTGTGACCTATTTGTTGTCGGGTCACTGTAAATTTTTTATTTTTCCTCCAACCACATAAATAAAACGCTATGTTGTAACAGTATTTCTTACCAAAGGTGGCTGATTTCGGAATTCTTCGATGTCTTCATGGTAACTGTTCAAAAAGTAATTTGACCTTCTCTAAATATCAACCTCGCGTGGATGACGTTCATGGGAAGCCATTACTTCAATAAATACAATTGTAAAATTTTTGCAAGAGAATTTGATCGTAGACACCCAGATAGAAAAGTAAGTATGAGTATAACGAATTAATAACGTCTTTCAAAAAATTTGCTTAGAACCAGACATAATGGTCACCGTGGAATTTTTAGACATAAAAATTTTACAATATTTTAACGACAACCCCCGGGCGAGTATTAGACTGACTGGTGTAAACCTGGGTATTCCCTAGAAAGCATTAAAAGGTGTCTTGAAAAATCAAAACAAAGCCAAAGGTTTCAAGGTAAAATTGCCGTTATTGGTTAGATGAGAATGCGGAATTCGTCATGAATGAAAAAAGACAGTATTCACAAAAAATTAACGTTTGGTGAGGTATACTAATGGAAATAACTATTGCTGCTTCCCTTTTTTAGGGTAATTTTAATGCAAATGCGTTTTCAAATTTCCTAATAAACGGATTTACGAACGCATTAGATGATTTACTATTAATTACAGTAACTGATAAATTTAAAGTTTCAATTGCATGGTTCTCCTATTCATAACGCTGCTTCGGTAAGAGAATGGTTAAGAAAAATCTTGAAAATCTTTGCATTGAGCAATACAGTCCTTTGATTGAGTGGCCGCCGCGATCCTCAAACTTAACGTCACTCGACTTTTTCTTTGTGGTATACTAAAACAAAAAGTTTACAAAGGACGGTCACAAACTTTAGTTGAACTGCGGGATAATACAAGCCTGTGATGAAATTACGAGAAGGATTGACATATGTGTTGAAATAAATGGTGGATTGGTAGAAGCTTCCAGGATCATATAGTCTATGAAACGGAAGAGTTTATTTCTTTTTGTTTTAAGTAGTTATGTTCCTATAGTTTTTCGTACAAGTTTTCCTTTCCGAATAAATGTATGAAAATGATATTTATTGTACATTCTTAATTTGACTACAAAATCATTATTACTTCTAATTATTTAATGAAATTTAACGCATGTCTATTCTAAGGGGTAGTGAGTTCATTGGCGTATACAGATTTCCATAAAAAATCGCATAATAAATAAATATTTTATAGTGACTCGAAAATAAATGAGTCACACTGTACATTAAATATATATATATATATATATATATATATATATATATATATATATATATATATATATATATATATATATATATATATATATATATATATATATATATTGAGATGTTTGGATGGGAGTGAGACAAGGATCGGACGGTTTAACTAGTAATTTCTTTAAAAAAAGGGGGGTGATTTCAAGCATGATGCATGTGCGAGACATTTATTTGATATAATTTGGTTCACGATGGGTTTAAAGTGGATTTGTTTTGGGCAAAATAATCTGAATAACATTTATACAATTTGATTTAATCATAAAAAGCATTGTGCGACCAACAAAAATGTCAGGAATGTTAAATAAACTTATTTCCGTAAATTCAATTTAGTATTTTAGTTTGTTTCAATAAATTTCAATTTTTCGAAAATATTTTAGCATGTGAATATTTTACAGGTGTTTAACGCAAAGTGTAAAGATAGATTTATATTAGGGATATTTTATAAATAGTTTAGAATGCAGGAAATTTGATAAAATTTAGGAAAGGGTTATAATATGGACTTAATATGATCATTTCTCACATATTTTTGGAATCGATTGTGTGACAAACTTAGTGATACAATTTAAATAGTAAGAACAGTGCATAGAACATATTCACACAAAAACATTTACATGTAGATACATTTTTATAGTGAAATTTCAAGAAAGTGTGTTAAACGATATGATTTCTTAATGCAACATTAATTTATACAATGCAAGTGAAATGAACATTAAATAAAATAAAGACAGTTATTACAAGTCATTAGGATAACATTTTGAGTTACATAAACGTTTTTAAGTGTAAGTTATTTGTAATTTTAGAATTAAGTTTGGTTATGCTTTAAATGTTATGTTTTTTGACAAATTTATAGTTTTTTTGACAATATTAGGCTTAAATTATATTTTTAAAGTGATTAATAGGAGGTCTTCCTCAGTATTTCATAGTATTATAAAGTATACATTGCATTTCAGCGCAAAATTTCATGAAATGGGGGTTGAATTTATAATTTTTCTAGATAAACATAAAATTCCTTTGAATTTAAGATTTCGAACTTTAAATGTGTGTTTTCCTATGTTAAATTTTATCAGGATTACATATATGTAATTAAATTAAGTGTATTTTGTAAGCTTAGGTAGTTATAAGCAAATTTAAATTAGATTAGGTCATTTCGCATAATGTTTAAAGGAACCATATCTTGTTGGATGTCTATCTATTCGCAATTTTACACAGATTGCATTTCTGTCATTAAATTTTGAATCCGTAATTGTATAAGAAAGATATGGCTGAATTTCTATTTTGGTTAAATTTGTAAAATTTTTCAACCAATCAGAAACATGGTTACATAGTTAGATTTGCTAGAAAAAAAATTGAAGATTTAGTAACAACCAAAAGGGTATAATTGCCCTGGAAGTGGATCCCTCTCTATAATTTGTCAGTTTTTTTGAAAAGGTTAAAATAGTGTTGTGTTTTTGTGTTACAAGTAAGTTTTCCTAACCTAAATAATCATCGGGAAAAAGTTATAACTACCGGAGAGACGAGTATTCAGGTGCAATTGTTTTTATACCGACATTAATTTAAATATTTAAGTTCGGTTACCGATACCTGTGCGTTTTCGTAAAATTCATTACGAATATATAATTTTTGTGACGATTTATGTTGAACGTTTAAATTTTTCGTTTTGTTGAATTTGAATTTGGTTACGTTATACCAAAATAAATTCGTAATCATTTTTTCTCATTTGTGTTTTATTTCTTGCTGCGAATTTCTTTTAATAATTTACATTTGAGCTGGAACCTAAAATAAAGTGACATTAATTTAAACCTTGGACAACCTTTAAATATTTTATAAACGATACATTCAGAAAGCATTAATATATTTAAATAAAATATTATCGAGTTAAAATTTGTGGTTGGAGTGAAGACGTATTGAAGGAGAAATATTACCAGTTACGGAAGCGAACGTGATCTACAACCCGAGCACCAGTTAGCAGCTTGTGGGTAAATGGTAGCAGTAAGAATTCATATATAAAGATCTTCGAAAATATTGGAAAGTGCCTGCATCTAATTGGAACAACCTGTATGAAGACATCACTTTGAATTTGGAACATTTATATGTGAGTTACTTTTGAATATAACCCTATCTATTGTGTTCATTGTTGTGTTTGATTTCCTGAAATTATTATTTTTGGTTATAAGTATAGGTGTATATTTTCAAATAATGCTTGTGTAAACACCTGCAACAGAAACAAAATTTTAAATTATTTCCAAAATTTAAAGTCAATTAAAAGCATAAACATAAAATCAACAAGTCATTGTTTGACAGTTCTGACATTTAACAATTTTATTCAGTAACGTTACAACGCATGCGTTAAAAGTATAAATTGTGTTCAGATATATTTTTTTTACATATATGATATTTTTCATAAGGGGCAATTCACAAATCAAATATAATTTCCCACTAAATCCTGAACTCTATCCCCACATTTTCCCCTAATAGAAATAAATAATAACTTTATCATCCCAAATATATATATATATATATATATATATATATATATATATATATATATATATATATATATATATATATATATATATATATATATATATATATATATATATATATATATATATATATATATATATATATATACAGCAATTTTTTTTGTAAAAACCTGAGTGAAATTTCAGTAAAATGTAAAGACGAAAAGTAGGTGATATAAAGTTAAGTTTTAAGAAAGTTTTAATATAGTTCTTGTCAATTATTGTAATGAATAATGGTTTTATAGTTTCCGAAAGCTCGATTAGTATCAAAGAGTTTTGAATAATTAGCCCTAAAAAGATTGATTGCAACCTCAGGTTTTTACAAAAAAAACAATTGTTACACAAATAAATTATAGTCAATGTTACCTATCTCATTTATATACTATATATATATATATATATATATATATATATATATATATATATATATATATATATATATATATATATATATATATAACACACACACACACACACACACACACACACACACACACACACACACACACAGGGTGGTCTATTAGTGTGTGGACGTTAAATAATTTAGAAAGTATTAAAGATAGAGAAAAACTTTCTTCACAAAAATTGTACAATTTTTAGTGATGCACAATCGGAAGATTATACAGGGTGAACAAGAATATCAATTTTAAGATCTTTCAATTTTATCAAATAGAACACCCTGTATATTATTGCATATTTGCCATCAGATATCTATCGTGATTCTAAAAATTTATGCATTTGATAATTTATACCGTAGGAATCAGAAGTTATGCCTTTCTTTTACGGAAATTGCGGCAAGTTAAATATTAATACATGTTAAATTGTTTCAAGTTTTAAACAGAACTACTTGTATGCATGTAAAGAATCGGTGAAACAAGTGCGAAAAAGACAAACTTTAATTGAAATAAACAAGTTAAATCCAAACTGAAACTTTGCACCATGAATTTAAAATAAAGTCATTACTAAAATAAACTTTTTCTCCAACCACCTGAGTAAGACGCTATATTGTGACAGTATTTGGTGATTTCGGGATTCTTCGGGTCTCCATGACAACTGTACAAAAAGTAGTTTAGTTTTCTTCCTAGTACAAAAAGTAAGTTAACTGTCACTAAATATCATGTTCGTGTGAATGACGTTTATGAGATTTCATTACTTCAATAAACACATTTTTAAAATTTTCGCATATTCATGACAAACAACGTTTTCAGTTATAAATAAGTATTGATATTTAATATAATTTTGCTTTTTATTTTAATTTTAAGCAAGTGTAAGTTTATTTAAATGTTTTGAGTGAAATCTTCTATAAACACAAATCAACTTTTGCTGCTGCGTGGAACTATCTATCTTTACATTATTTCGCTATCTGTTACATGTGAATTAATTTTATATAGGTAAAATCTAATGAATATTAATTAAATACTACACGGTAATTATTGTTCTGAGCAAAAAGTAGTATAATACTCATTCTGTATAAAATATGATTATTAATGTTTGATACTGATAGCGACATAAATAAGGGGTTTCCAAAAACGTAGTGAACTACAATTAAATGACTGAATATAACGGTAAAAGAGGCTGAAGCAAAAGTTTTATGTTTTATTCGTACAAAAAATGTATTCTCGGGACTCGAAAGATTGCTGGACTCCACTTTGCGTCGTCCCGAAAATTGACATTTTTGTACTAATGGAACAAAAAACTATTTGTTGCGCAAATCAATCTTAAGTGACTAATTGAACTAATAGAAATTAGGTACTAGTTAGCAAGCTAAAAAAAAGTTTGAAAGGGGAATAGCAAAAAATTGGGTGTACTTATAACTACTAAAGTAAGCGTTCAAATTGTAAATCAATTTGAATAGTAAGCCTTAGATAGCCATATTGGCAAACATTTAAACAAAATAAAATGAAATAAAGTCTGTCAAATTGGTTCATTGGCATTTAAAATTCATAAATTTTCTTTACGTTTTCTTAGTTAGATAGTTAAGTTTGTTAGAAAAATTGAGTTTGATAAAAGTGACTTAATTGACATGATTTTTATACTGGGTGAGTGTTAGAAAAGTTGTTTATTAGCCAGCCGAGTTTATAAGGTAAGATTTTCCAATAAACTAAGATATCCAAGAGAAGAGTCGTTTAGAAACCTTTTGGAACGTTTTAAACGAAGTGGAACTGTGAGTTACGAAAAACATGAAAGAGTGAAACCTGTGACATCTGAAGAAAATTAATTCATAATTATGACGGCGGTTGTTGAAAATCTTCACACAAGTAGTCGTCAATTAAGTACTGATCTCGACATCCTTCTTACCTCCATTCAAAGAATAATTTAAAAAAGTAAGTTTCACCCCTCCATATACAACTTCACCAGGAGCTTTTGGATGCTGGTTATCAAAAAAGAATAATGTTTTGCCAGTGGATACACGACAGCTTGCCGATCAGGTTAATCTTTTACAAAAAGTAATGTTTTCCGACGAAGCAACATTCCATAAAAATTGAACTGCAACGTATAGGCTGGAATTTTAGATAGGTACCTTATTGGACCCTATTTTTTTGAAAATAATTTAAATGGTGCTCTTTACTATGAGTTTTTAAGTACTCAATTTTTTGCTCTTCTTCAACTTGTTCCGGTGCATATTTCCGAAGATATGTGGTTCCAGCAAAATGGTGCTCCCCCTCATTTTGCTAGAAACGTTAAAGAATGGCTGAATCAATAATCTCCTGGAAGGTGGATAGGTCGAGGAGACGCTATAAACTGGCCAGCACGCTCTGCAGACCTTACACCACTGGATTTCTTTTTATGGGGATACGTGAAAGAAATTGTATACAAAGAAATCCCAACAACAAAAGATGATATGAAAATGCACATTCATAATGCATTCGCATCCATAACGCCAGTTGTACTTCAACGTATCAAGGAATCATTTTCTAAACGCATCAACAAATGTTTGCTACAACTCGGAAGACATTCTGAACACTTACTTCAGTAGTTATAAGTACACCTAAATTTTTGCTAACTTTTTTTTACTTAGTACCTAATTTCAATTGGTTCAATTAGTCACTCAAACTTGATTTGTGGAACAAAAGTTAATTTAGTAATGACTTTATCTTAAATTTATAGTGATAGGTTTCATTTTGGATTTAACTTGCTTATTTCAATTAAAGTCCGTCTCTTTCATATTCGTTTCACCGATTCTTTAAATGCATACGAGGAGTTCTGTTTAAAACTTGAAACAATTTAACATGTATTAATATTCAACTTACCGCAATTTTAATAAAACAATGGTTTGCATAACTTCTGATTCCTACGGTATAAATTATCAAATGCGTACATTTTTGGAATCACGAAACATAGCCGATTCCAAATACATAATAATATGCAGGGTGTTATATTTGAAAAATTGAGAAATTTTAATATTGATATTCATGTTCAACCTGTGTAAAAAAACAAAGATATCTCAAAATTTGAAAGTAACTTTGAAAAACGAAGCATATATACTATTTTGATCAGAACTATTGTTTAGTTAAAATTGTTGAAATTGTAATTAACTGAATTAACCTTAGTTGCAATAAAAAATTATTATTATTAAACCATTCGATATAAGGTATGACAACCGTATATTTTTTGAATCAGGAAAAAAGCCGAATTTATAAATAGAAAAATATATAGGGCGTTTCATTTAAAAAGTTGTAAGTTTGGGATGTCATACGTTTTTGGACGACCCTGTATACTTACTAATATTTTCAGATTGTGCATCACTAAAAACAGTACAATATTTGTGAAGAAAGTTTTTCTCTATCTCTAACACTTTTTAAGTTATTTGCCGTCCACACACTAATGGACCACCCTGATATATATATATATATATATATATATATATATATATATATATATATATATATATATATATATATATTTATACGGAATTTTAAAGGATGAAGTCGTGCGTCCGTTTACGGGTATTAAAATAGGACAATTTATTTGAATTGACGGACAGCCCGGTCTTTTTTTGGAAATTTTAGTGCAGATACACGTTTGAAAACGATCTTGAACCATTAATTGAATAGGTTAGGTGCCGAAATTACTTTTTCATCAGAACTACTTGTATAGTCAGAAGTGCCTGCGAGTGTGGGATGAAGAACATCTGTTAATGGATCAAGTTATATGACAAGAATAGTATAACTGTGTGTGAGTGTGTATGTATGTGTGAGTGTGTGTGTGTGTGTGTGTGTGTGTGTGTGTGTGTGTGTGTGTGTGTGTGTGTGTGTGTGTGTGTGTGTGTGTGTGTGTGTGTGTGTGGTGTGGGTGTGCGTGTGCGTGTGCGTGTGCGTGTGCGTGTGCGTGTGGGTGTGCGTGTGCGTGTGCGTGTGCGTGTGCGTGTGCGTGTGCGTGTGCTTGTGCGTGTGCGTTTGCGTGAGAGTGCGTGCGCGCGTGCGGCGTGTGCGTGTCCGTGTGTGCGTGTGGGTGTGCGTGTGTGTACGTGTGCGTGTGCGTGTGCGTGTCGTGTGCGTGTGCGTGTGCGTGTGCGTGTGCGTGTGCGTGTGTGTGTGTGCGCGCGTGCGTGCGAGTGTGCGTGTGTGTTGTGTATGTGTGTGTGTGGGTGGGTAGGTGCGCGCGTGAGTGCGCGGGTGCATGGGTGGAGCGTGCGTGGTGGTGCGTGCGCGTGTCCGCGTCAACCTTCGCGTGCGTGTCCGCCCCGTATGCGTATGCGTATGCGAATGCGTCTGCGTCTGCGTCTGCGTCTGCGTCTGCGTCTGCGTCTGCGTCTGCGTCTGCGTCTGCGTCTGCGTCTGCGTCTGCGTCTGCGTCTGCGTCTGCGTCTGCGTCTGCGTCTGCGTCTGCGTCTGCGTCTGCGTCTGCGTCTGCGTCTGCGTCTGCGTCTGCGTCTGCGTCTGCGTCTGCGTCTGCGTCTCGTCTGCGTCTGCTGTCTGCGTCTGCTCGTCTCCGTCTGCGTCTGCGTCTCGTCTCCGTCTGCGTCTGCGTCTCGTCTCGTCTGCTCGTCTCCGTCTCTCTCGTCTGCCGTCTCCGTCTGTCTCGTCTCCGTCTCGTCTCGTCTGTCTCCCTCGTCTCGTCTCTCGTCTCGTCGTCTCCGTCCTCCGTCTCCGTCTTCTCTCTGTCTCGTCTCCGTCTCTCTCTGTCTCTCTCGTCTCCGTCTGTCTCGTCTCCGTCTCCGTCTCCGTCTCGTCTCCGTCTCCGTCTCCGTCTCCGTCTCCGTCTCCGTCTCTCCGTCTCTCTCGTCTGTCTCCGTCTCCGTCTCCGTCTCTCCGTCTCCGTCTCCGTCTCCGTCTCCGTCTCCGTCTCCGTCTCCGTCTGTGTCCGCGCGCATGTGTGTGTTGGATGAGCGCGTGCGTGCTTGCGTGTGTTCGTGCACGCGCGTGCGTGCCTGTGTAGGCGTCCGTGCGTGCGTGCGTGCGTGGGTGGGTGGGTGGGTGAGTGCGTGCGTGCATGTGTATGTCAAAAGTGGGTGTACAATTATCTTGAACAAATTTATTATTAATTTCTTATAATTTTCACTTTGTGTGTTTGAAGGTCGTATGTCGATCTACGCCCATTATTTACTAAAGTATGAAAATGTAATCTTTCACTATTATTATACATATTAAAATACTTATCTTTTTGTTGTTTTTTTGTAGAATTTTTATATTTGAGTTATACAATCTAAACCGATTGTATGTTAAATTATTACAACAGTACAATTTAACATATGTAGTTGAAATTAAAATTAAAATTAAAAATCATCTGAGACGTACTACCTCATGTTTTCATTTAATTTTTTAATGATCTAGTTCTTTTTTTACTAAAATTTTATTCCATAGTTGGTTCTATACGTTTATCAAACTGTTATGTTAAGAGCAGGCTTATGTTGGCGTTTTCAATTTTTCAAATTTTTTAAATTTCGCATTCAAACGTTTAAACAATGTTGAAAGATAGTATTACTACAGACAGTAACTGTAAGTGTTATCGAAACGTTTAGATTGTATGATTTAAATATAAAAATAAACCGTAAAGAAACCCAAAATGATTAGTATTTTAAATATTTACTAAAGTGTTACAACAATGACACGTTAGTAGTAATCATCAGTTTCACTACGGTCTAAGTTTACAAATGGACTTTCAAATAATTTTTAAAGTCAGAAATCTGAATAATTAAAGTTAATTCGGAATGTATTAAAATTTAGTATATCATTTAATTATGCTTTTGTTCATAATCTTCTATTTGCCTTCACTAGTTTTATTTTGTTGAAGGACCAGGTTGCAAACAGTAATGTGACATTCGAAATTTATAGATCACTTTTTATTATTTGTAAAATTGTTTCTTATTAACAAACAAAATACACCCACGTACCTCTCAAAATTAAAAAAAATCAAACGCGTTTCGATAGCAACGCTATCATCAGCGGTTGACTACTGATGATGATAGCGTAGCTATCGAAATGCGTTCGGTGTGTTTTATTTTTGGGTGGTACGTTGGTGTATTTTGTTTGTTACAGATCTTGCCACAGTTCCAGTGTTCCAGATTTTTTATGTTTTTTATTAAGTATTAGAAAAGATCTCTTTAACAGAACTTTTTTATTGATTTATTTATATGTCTATCATTATTCACAATAACAACTTTTTTTTTATCACAGCCATGTACAATTTTTGGAATATAACAGACTTATTAAAAAATGTATTGTTTTATTTACACCGCAGTACGCATAAAGCAGCACAAGTAGACGTGGTGTACATGCTAAATATATCTGAGTAACCTTTTACATTATTACCGTACAATTAAATGTGGTTTGTTATTCTTCCAGGTACATAATGGGTTATTATTCAGTAAGTAAACTAAAATCAGACTTGCTTTGTAAGTAGGGCCACGGCTAAACGGTTTATACGCCTTTTGCCTTAGATTTTATCGACATGCATATGGCATACAGCCGCAACGTAAAATGCATCATTCTTCTTGAAACTCCATTAAATTAAAACATAAGCCTGCAGGCTTATGTTTATGTTTTAATTTTTCAACTTTGACAAAATTGTTTACAACATCTTTAACAATTTTTAACAAATATTACTACTGACGAAGATAACTGTAAGTGTTATCGAATCGTTTAGATTGTATAATTTAAAATACACCATTAAAAAAACCCAAAAAAGATAAGTACTTTATTATGAGTGATAATGGTGAAAGTTTACATTTTCATATAAAAAGATTTGTGATTGTAAACTACCGTTTCTGAATTTACGAATAAACTTTAAATAATTTATGCAGTTTCGAGAACAATATTTATATAAAACATGTCATGAAAATTGTTTTGTTAGGTCAAGATTACGGTTTTGCTAACTTTCGCTATATAAACATGCGCCTTGGTTCAGTAATAAATAGCTTTCATGACTCGTTATGTAAATAACTCTTTTTGAACCCTAACCTTCACATGTACTGCAAATTTAGTTATACTTAAGCAAAAACTTAATTTTAAACTACTTCTATTAATTGTAGGTAAAGTAGTTATGCTCCTACTCAAGCAAGTTTGCTAATTTTACAAGCAATGACTTTGGCTAATGTACTGTGTATATTACATCAAAATTTAAGGTTACTCCTGCATGAAGAATCTAAACGTGTTAGAATTCTTGATAAAATGCGCGTGGACCTTAATTAAAAGAAATACAGTACAATTCTGTATTAAATAGATCAATATTAAATTTATTGTAAACGACAGAACGTGTGCCTGCACTAATACAGGCTGTAAAATGCCTTTTTACCTTCCAACCTACATATACATACGTAGGTACCGAAGGATATGCAATATCCTTTTTTTCACTAACACTAAATCGACTTATTAGCTCATTTTACAACGTTTGGTAAAGTTTCACCAAGATCCTCCATGATGTCTGTGTATATTTCAAAGATATACAAATATCGGTATATAGATGTTAATCATATAGATTATGTTCTATGCAATTTAGCAATTTATCTGCAAAAAATCCTAAGGTAGAATTGTGCTAGTTCAAATTTTTTCAATGTCTGAATAATGATAATTTCAAACAAAAATGAGTATACATATTATTTAAAGAAAGTTTAATTTTACGTAACATTTCTTTATACAATTTCTTCATATGCAACGAAATAATGAGGGGGTTCATATACATAGCTAGTAGAGTAGTGGCGACATGGCCTGCTTAGCATTCGGGAGGTAATAGGTTCGATTCCCTTTACCATCTACCTTGTATGAGGTTTTTTCAGGGGTTTTTCTCGTACACATGGTCACTGCACATTCGCACACCATTGCGGCTATTTAGGCGAATACTGGGGTAGTGTTTTGCCCCTCAGAACCCTAACTTCGTCCCTTCCGATCCTATCCTGACCACAGCCATCGTTAATCTCACCATGCATATATACGTAATGCATCTATGTATGCTGGAAATGCATGATTGTGGCTGATGGAGCTTGCAAAACTTAAACACCCCGCCTTCCCATTGGGAAGGAAATGAAAAACGTGACCTTTCCTTTCCTTTTTTCCGGGGTTTCATATGGAGCAGATTTTTGTTTTTATCAATTATTTCTGAAACAGCTGTGTATTTCAAAGATTCATTCTAAAGTTTCTTAATATAAAGCAAACTAGGTCTAAAAATTAATTAAATAGGACTTAAAATGCTTTGAAATTTTTTCAAGTTAGCATCTATGTCTATTAACGTCTATCTCACATATAGTTTTAAACGTCCGTCTGACACAGATTATTGTTCCTGTTTTTACAACGTTGCCTATTTTCATCATGATCGTATTAAAACGGACGTTGCATAATACTTTGCAGGTTGGACGATTGTGTGTTCATCCACGCCAGATATTTTTATAGCAGGAAACATGCATTATTTATTGTAGATTTTTATACATTCATTTTGTGCACTCGTAACTTACGTTAGTATTCAATCTCTCATAGGGATTCAATACTTTATTTTTACATCAGCTCCATTTGTGGATTATTATAATAAAAACTTTAACTTCTTCAACTGGTTTGTGTCACCTGAAATAACTCTATGCCTCCCCGGACACATAACTGCCGCTAAACAGTTTAGATCTCAATGAATCGACACCAAGCTGTTATCATAAGTCCCTTTTCAGTATGCAAACCGTATCCAGTTTGAGAGGTCGTGCTTTCCAAATAATTCAGAAATTTAAAAAAAACAAAAGGGTAATAATTATTTAAAAATAGTAATTACAACAAAAGAACTAGCGTTCTCCGTTAAATCAACTGCTAACCATGCATCGCTGTTCACCGCTTCTAAGTTAGGTCTCTCACTACTTACATACAGACAATACAAAGAAGCGGTTACCATCCAAGATAAAACTACAGCCTGTCGCAGCAGCCAAGAGCGAAAGGACAATAACCAGAAAAACCACATAAGGATACAGACACACAGAAACACAGAAGACAGCAACCACCGAGGACAACGGTAAGAGGACTTACATAAGGATACAGCATACAAGAACACAGAAGACATCCAGACACCGCCACCATCAACACTTTGGAGCGGCGTCGGACAACAGAAGCAGTTTAGCAATTAATAAAAACTTTTTATTAATTTAGTTGTTTTATTTTAACATTTGCTTTCCTCCTTCGGTGTAAATCCTTCCTTCTGCAACACATATCTTCACATTTCCGTTTCCAACCCCCAAGTAACAACCATGGTAGTAAAACACAGTCGCCACCGAACTTGACGTTGAACCACAACCAAGCTTAGCTCCTAGGAACCTCTCCTTTCTTGCCGGAGGGTAAGCGGCTACAGCTGCGTTATCACTTTGCTATCCCACTGTTACTCTTACCCAACTCCTCTAACCTCGCACCTCCAAATCCACTCCTAGACCTCCCTCCTTTCTTTGAGTGATAGGTCAAGGGTATCCAGGCCCAAGAGGTCACTTATATGATAGCTTTTCCATCTGTGCGCACAGCCATCCATATTATTTGAAAGGCCACCAACGCTCCAACTTCCTTGATCCACCTCATCACCCTCGATTTACTCCTCGCAAAGGGTATCACCATGTTCAGACGACACTACTGATGCGGAACTTCTTCCCCCCGTCCCAAAGTATGGGTACTAATTGTTCACGAACGCGAACCTTTAGCTGCAAAATCTCGATTTAACGTTTAGGGTTTTACTGTGCAATTATCGGGGTTGTCATTTGTGCCTTAATTTTTGTTTGTAACAGCAGTAACAGACTACCATTTTCTTTGGTGTTGCTTGAAAACCTACGCTTAACTTTCAGTCGTTCGTGTTAATTGCTTTCAAGTTTATTTTTTGTTGTTTGAGAAAACGCAATGGTAGACATCTGACTGACATATTTCGGTTATTTATATCTGACTTATGTTATGTTTCGGTTGAGTTAAAACCGATACGTAAGTTTTAAGAAGAGCTTTTCTAAAACTACGGTCTCATTATTTATTTTGCTTTTGTGTTGTGTATTTTATTTGTAGGGTCAACTCTGGATGTCGAACGGTGCATAAAAGGTTTTGTCCATTGTACGGTACTTTATGATTCAATTTTTTTTTTATATTTTGTTTAGAGGAAGCACTATAAAGAAAGGTGAGTGTGGTACTACTAAAACGATTAGTCAAATCATTGTGGACATAAAATTCTTGAGCTGTTTGCTAAATTTACGATACTAGTTGTTTTAAAAGAATTATTCATTCTGGCCAGTACAATTTTATACCTACATTAGTGTGACTTTATAGAGATACCGTTAATCATATTCGGTGTATATCTAAGGTTTGAGTTTATTATTATTAGTTTTATACGTATGGATTAAACCGAATTGTGCTAAACTGCCAGTTACAGTGCAGTTTAGGAGTTAAATCTTCTTGGACTGTGTCCAGCATTATTTTTTTTAATTGTAGCGTACCTCTTACTGTGTCGGAGCACTTGTCTTGGTCTAAGGGCGATATAAATATAAATAAGATGGTGCCCTTCTAAAGTTTTATGTGTAAGTACGTCAGCCACATGCCCACACATCCAAGTTCCTAACCGACCGACTGAGCTCCCGACCATACTCCTACTAGCTGTTAGGGCACACCTTTTTATTTTGTTACGACCATACCTTTGTGCTTGTAACGCCAAATTGTGATGAACAGTTTAACGGTAGCTTTTTACGTTTACTAAAACTCTGCCAATTCTAAATAATTCATTATTCACATACCCGCACAAAATAAAGTAAAATACTGTACACGACCATAATGTGAACTTAACATCTCGTGAAAGATAATTCGCATCCTTCAGCATCTCTCACTCGACGTTAAAATACCCATGTACCATCTTATATTAATACATTACCATTAGTGGTGTAAACTATAGGAGATAAACTTAAAAAAAATTAGTTAAATATGTGAAAACTGCAAATCAGTTACTTTACAGTGTAAATGTAATGTAATAATGGAGTAACAAATGAATAAACCAGCTTCACTCTAATAAGGTACGGTACGGCACTTAATTATCCAATCGACAAGCGAGTATAAGAAGAGAACTAAGAGACTCACGTGCTGATCATCTTCAGACTAATGACTAGGTTGCTTTACCCTACCCTGTGTGGTATTTACAAGCATAAATACTTGGTAAAGGTTATATCGACCACGAAGACATCATTCTGAAAACAGTGTGCATAAGCAAAACCATAGCACCAAAAATGTGTTACTAATATTTGATTCTAGAAATAAATTCATTAACTTTAACACTAGAATTGCCACGGTGGTCAATTTGACCGCGCGCCTTCTTTAAAGTGTTGTGTCTTTGTTGTGCATGAAGATATTATGACTTTTTCTAGATTTTCATGTATATTTACAATATAAAAAAATATATTAAAAAAATTAAGCCGTTTTAAATTTTTTGTGTAGTATTTGTGTAACTGCCGGAACCGTCATTTTGACCGTTCATATACTCATAATCATTTTCGAGGTTGTATAATAAAAATAATTACAGTTGAGATAAAACAATGTATCTTACTATTAATGTGGTAATTTTTAGGAGTTTACTGCAAGTTAGAACTTGTTTAGTCGTGTCCGAAATTAGGAATAATCTTCACTATTTTTACCTACGCGCCCGAGATATGAAAAATCGAAGTTTTAACTTGTTTCTATAGATATATTCAAGTATTTTGAGATTTCAAATTATTTGCAAGTGAACGTTCTTGTGAGATACTTATTATGGGGTTAATTTCGTAGTAAATAAAATGTGGGCGTCTCGCGATTTTACACAACAACAGGCTTTAAATTATCTTGCGGAGTTGGAAAACTTATCTGGATGCGAACCCGAAAAATCAAATAAGAGACTTTATTTTCACTCTAGCCAAGGAACTAAGAAAAGAGTATTTCGATTCGAAACAAGATTCTGATGCAAGTACCAGCACATCTGATACAACGAAACCTAAAAAACGTCATCAAAGCCAAATTAAAAAATATGAGAAAAATAAAACTGCTGATGTTTGTTCAATGTGGAACAAATATGTTTATGGAAAATGTGGTAGTGTAACAACGACCGTTATTTGTTTGAACTGTAGAGCATAATACAGCATGTAAAACTGTACCGAATTCTAAATGTATTAGAGTCAATTTGATTTTTATTTAATTAAAATGAATATTTTAAATGCATTTTTTTATGTTTCCTTCTCAGTTAATGTAAAATATATAAAAAAATCTCAAAATTACCTTTCTTGTCCAGAGGTCAAAATGACCGGCCACGGCAGTTTCAAGTATTTACAATAGCCGGTGGTGCTAGTGTTAAACTCTTGATCGATGCGCAGAGATGCAAAAAGCCTCAATCCGTGGTAAGCGCGGGGGAAATATGAAAAACTTCCTATTTAAACCAGTAAACAATCATAGCATAAACTTTTTTAATAGAAAAGTCTAAAATCGTTTAGAAATTCAAAATTTTACCTGTTTTTTTAACCTCAGACAGGTCGAGGTGCTACTAACAATTCCTTCTTTTATAATACTGCATTCCTAGTGCAACCATTTCCTTCTCAGAATACGTCGAATAAACTATGTCTCGTATTTTATGTTGTAGACCTTCACATATATCGTCTGTTTCTACGCCAGGCGAAGTTTCTCGAAAGCTTTCTACAACGAAAGGTTTTTTTGTAGATCTAAATTATTGTTTCTCAATGTAGACACATTGATCTTTAAAGCATCCGTTGCTCTCCATTGTGCTGCATCAACAGTACGCAACGGTCCAATATTATCTTCACCTTGTCAAAAAGTACTTGTATACATTAAATATCAGGTCTTAGTAAGATTGGTTCAAAAATTTTCCGCATATTGTTACATAGATTGAATTCACCAAAATGTATCCGTCAGTAAACAAGAGTACTATTCTATCATAATTTATTATAAATTTTAGATACCTTTCAATTATATTCTAATTACCCTATTGAAATCACACCTTCTCTATTAATCATATACACATTTGCAGTTAAGTAAAACCTTTTCGCAAACGTTTTCAGAAATTATCGAATTTTTATATACAACGAGAGTCACACATACACATACACACACGCACGCACCCACGCACGCAAACACGCACCCCCGGACTACCCCCACCCCCACCATGATTTTCCCCATTATTATCTCGTTGGCGCAGGTACCGCAATTTAAAACACCTGTAACGTAACACGTTCTTTTCAGTTCATCGTCCGCAGACAGAAAAGCTGAATACGTACTTACATTCTAACTCAAATGCGTTATGTTAGAATGACAAAAATTTTTTGCCCAAGGAAAGTGTTAATATGTACGCTAATCCGTTTTTGAAACGTACCCATTTTACGGAAGAAGAGCTACCGTAAGTATACAAAACTATAAAACTTTTCATCATACGTAAGCACAAAATATAAGAAGTAATTAAACTACGTTGGAAAGAAAGAAATACTAAATAAACAAAGCTAATATGATCAAATCCAAACGATATTATGAACTACTAATGTACATGTTTAGTTTTTAACGATTTTGTACGTTTTCAGCAATTTTAAAACCATGTGTGTGAGCATGTGCATGTGCATGTAAGTGTAAGTATATACGTGTGTGTGACTGTGTGTGTGTGTGTGCGCGGGAGTGTGTGCATTAGCGTCTATGAGTACGCGTGAGCATGTGGGAGTGTTCATATGTGCCTTAACACGTGTATGAGCCTATATATACGACCGCGTGTATCTGCATCTACCTACGTGTGTGGGTGTGTGCATGAGCGCGTGTGTGCATGTGTGCGTGTGCACATGTGTGCGTATGTGCAGGTGTACGTGTGTGCGTTTCTGCCTGTGAGTGTGTGTGTGTGCTTGTACACATGACTGCGTGTGTGCATGTGCGCGTGTGTGCACGTGTGCGTGTAGGCATTTGATCGTGTGTGAATCTGTGCGCGTGTGAGTGTGTGCGTGTGTGAGTGTGTGAGTGTATGGGTGTGTGAGCGTGAGACTGTATGAGTGTGTGAGTGTGTGAGTGTGTGTGTGTGTGTGTGTGTGAGTATGTGTGTGTGTAAGAGTGTGAGTGTAGTGAGTGTGTGAGTGATGGAGTGTGTGAGTGTGTGAGTGAGTGGGTGTGTGAGTGTGGAGGTGGTGTGAGTGTGTGGAGTGTGTGAGTGTGTGAGTGGTGGAGGTGGAGTGTGGTGTGAGTGTGGGAGTGTGTGAGGTGTGAGTGGTGTGAGGTGTGAGTGTGGAGTGTGGTGTGAGTGTGTGAGTGTGTGGAGTGTGTGAGTGTGTGAGTGTGTGAGTGTGTGAGGTGTGTGTGAGTGTGGAGTGTGTGAGTGTGTGAGTGTGTGAGTGTGTGGGTGTGTGTGTGTGGTGTGTGTGTGAGTGTGTGAGTGTGTGAGTGTGTGAGGTGTGGTGAGTGTGTGAGTGTGTGTGTGTGAGTGTGAGTGTGGTGTGGTGTGTGTGTGTGTGGTGTGGGTGTGTGGAGTGTGTGAGTGTGTGAGTAGTGGGAGTGTGGGTGTGAGGTGTGTAAGTGTGTGAGTGTGTGGTGTGTGTGTGAGTGTGTGAGTGTGTGGGTGTGTGGAGTGTGTGATGTGTGGGTGTGTGGAGTGTGTGAGTGTGTGAGTGTGTGAGTGTGTGAGTGTGTGGGTGTGTGGTGTGAGTGTGTGAGTGTGTGAGTGTGTGGTGTGTGAGGTGTGAGTGTGTGAGTGTGTGAGTGTGTGAGTGTGTGGAGTGTGTGAGTGTGTGAGTGTGTGAGTGTGTGAGTGTGATGTGAGGTGTGTGTGTGAGTGTGTAGTGGTGTGAGTGGAGTGTGTGATGTGTGGAGTGTGTGGTGTGTGAGTGTGCAGTGTGGGAGTGTGTGGTGTGTGTGAGTGTGTGAGTGTAGTGTGAGTGTGTGAGGTGTTGGTGAGTGATGTGTGAGTGTGTGGGTGAGTGATGTGAGTGTGTGTGTGTGAGTGTGTGAGGTGTGAGTGTGAGGTGTGTGTGAGTGTGTGAGTGTGTGATGTGGTGTGAGTGTGGAGTGTGGAGTGTGTGAGGTGTGAGTGAGTGTGGTGAGTGTGGAGGATGGTGGAGTGTGTGAGTGTGGAGTGTGTGAGTGTGGTGGAGTGTGTGAGGTGTGGTTGAGTGTGGAGTGTGGAGTGTGGAGTGTGTGGAGTGTGTGAGTGTGTGAGTGTGAGTGTGTGATGTGAGTGTGTGAGTGTGTGAGGTGTGTGAGTGTGTGAGTGTGTGAGTGTGGGTGAGTGTGTGAGTGTGTGGAGTGTGTGGAGTGTGTGAGGTGTAGTGGTGTGTGTGAGTGTGTGAGTGTGTGAGTGTGTGAGTGTGTGGGTGTGAGTGTGTAGTGTGTGAGTGTGATGTGAGTGTGTAGGTGTGAGTGAGTGTGAGTGTGAGTGGAGTGTGGTGTGAGTGTGGTGGAGTGTGAGTGTGAGTGTGTGAGTGTGTGAGTGTGTGTGAGTGTGTGAGTGTGTGAGTGTGTGAGTGTGTGAGTGTGTGAGTGTGTGAGTGTGAGTGTGTGAGGTGAGTGTGTGGTGTGAGTGTGTGTGGTGGAGTGTGGAGGTGTGGAGTGTGTGTGTGTGTGAGTGTGTGGAGTGTGTGAGTGTGTGAGTGTGTGGTGTGGGTGTGTGAGTGTGTGAGTGTGTGAGTGTGTGAGTGTGTGATTGTGTGGAGGTGGAGTGTGAGTGTGGTGAGTGTGTGAAGTGTGGAGTGTGTGAGTGTGGAGTGTGTGAGTGTATGAGGTGTGGGTGTGGAGTGTGTGGTGTGTGAGTGTGTGAGTGTGTGAGTGTGTGAGTGTGGTGTGAGTGTAGTGTGTGATTGTGAGTGTGTGACTGTGACTGTGAGTGTGTGAGAGTGTGAGTGTGTGAGTATGTGAGTGTGAGTGTGCGAGTGTGAGTGTGTAGTGTGTGAGTGTGTGTGTGAATGTGTGAGTGTGAGTGTGTGTGAGGTGTGAGTGTGTGTGTGGAGTGTGTGAGGTGTGGTGTGGAGTGTGTGAGTGGTGTGAGTGTGGGGTATGTGAGTGTGTGAGTGTGTGAGTGTGGATGTGTGTGTGTGTGTGAGTGTGTGAGTGTGGGGTGGGTAGTGAGTGTGAGTTGTGAGTGTGTGAGTGTGTGAGTGTGTGAGTGTGTGAGTGTGTGAGTGTGTGAGTGTGTGAGTGTGTGAGTGTGTGTGTGTGAGTGTGTGAGTGTGGAGTGTGTGAGTGTGTGAGTGTGTGAGTGTGAGTGTGTGAGTGTGTGAGTGTGTGAGTGTGTGAGTGTGTGTGATGGTGTGTGAGTGTGTGAGTGTGTGAGTGTGTGATGTGTGAGTGTGTGTGTGTGTGCGTGTGTGTGTGTGTGAGTGTGTGAGTGTGTGAGTGTGTGAGTGTGTGAGTGTGTGAGTGTGGAGTGTGTGTGTGAGGGTGTGAGTGTGTAAGTGTGTGAGTGTGTGGGTGTTTCCTCATCCTCGTCCTCGTCCTCGTCCTCGTCCTCGTCCTCGTCCTCGTCCTCGTCCTCGTCCTCGTCCTCGTCCTCGTCCTCGTCCTCGTCCTCGTCCTCGTCCTCGTCCTCGTCCTCGTCCTCGTCCTCGTCCTCGTCCTCGTCCTCGTCAGTGTCCTCGTCCTCGCCCTCGTCTTCGACCTCGTCCTTGTCATCGTCATCGTCCCCGTCCTCGATCTCGTCCGCATCCTCGTCCTCGTCCTCGTTTTCATCCTCGTCCTCGTCCTAGTCCTCGTCACCGTCATCATTATCATCGTCCTCGTACTCGTCCTAGCGCTCGTCCTCGTCTTCGTCGTCGCCTTCGTCTTCGTCCTCGTCATCGTCATCGTCATCGTCTCCGTCCTCGATCTCGTCCGCATCTTCGTCTTCGTCCTCGTCATAGTCCTCGTCATCGTCATCATCATCATCATCGTCCTCGTCCTCGTCGTCTTCATCCTCGTCTTCGTCCTCGTCCTCGTCCTCGTCCTCGTCCTCGTCCTCGTCCTCGTCCTCGTTCTCGTCCTCGTCCTCGTCCTCGTCCTCGTCCTCGTCCTCGTCCTCGTCCTCGTCCTCGTCCTCGTCCTCGTCCTCGTCCTCGTCCTCGTCCTCGTCCGTGTCCTCGTCCTCGCCCTCGTCTTCGACCTCGTTCTCGTCATCGTCATCGTCCCCGTCCTCGATCTCGTCCGCATCCTCGTTTTCATCCTCGTCCTCGTCCTAGTCCTCGTCACCGTCATCATCATCATCGTCCTCGTCCTCGTCCTAGCGCTCCTCCTCGTCTTCGTCCTCGCCTTCGTCTTCGTCCTCGTCATCGTCATCGTCATCGCCATCGTCTCCGTCCTCGATCTCGTCCGCATCCTCGTCCTCGTCCTCGTCCTAGTCCTCGTCATCGTCATCATCATCATCATCGTCCTCGTCGTCTTCGTCCTCGTCTTCGTCCTCGTCCTCATCCTCGTCCTCGTCCTCGTCCTCGTTCTCGTCCTCGTCCTCGTCCTCGTCCTCGTCCTCGTCCTCGTCCTCGTCCTCGTCCTCGTCCTCGTCCTCGTCATTGCCCTCGTCATTGCCCTCGTCCTCGTCCTAGTCCTCGCCCTCGACCTCGTCCTCTTCATCGTCCTCGTCATCGCCCTCGTCCGCGTCCTACTCCTCGCCCTCGACTTCGTCCTCGTCATCGTCATCTTTCCCGTCCTCATCCCCGTCCCCGTCCTCGTCCTCGACGTCATCCTCGGCTTCGTCCTCGTTCTCGTCCTCCTCCTGGCCTCGAATTTCAAGATGCTATTTCTAATGAAAATTATTTTTTTGTTGACGAGGATTTTTCTGGTTTGATTTTATTGTCTATAAATGGAGTGAACGGTTAGTTTTTACATTGTTGCCGTATTCTTTCTATTCCACCATTTTTCTGAGTGATTTTTCAGGTATTTTAGTAACTTTATCGGGTCGTTATTTTCTGTAAATTTGGTTCTCTTGGTTGAAGTTGATACAGTAAACGGTTTAAGAGTTATTTGCAATTTCATCAATCATGGTCAATTAATTGCTACCGCACCAACATTTAGTAAGTGGGCCGTGGACTAAAAGTCATAGTTGTCAAAGATCTTATTAAGTTAAACAAAGTATTAGTTAACAAACAAATTAGTTGATTAAAAGTTCGAATTGTTCACCGTTGACTGCTATGCATTTACGAATTCCTTTCATGATTGACATATGTACGTTGAAAGATAATTGCGGATCATCTCTTATTTAATTAGAGTAATAAAAAAAATTCGATGCTGGAGATGTTGGACGTTTGTAAGTGGCACCGAATACACCGTGTCTTTTAAACGACCCCAGAAAAGAAAATCCATAGGGTTTAGATCCGGTGAACGTGCAGGCTAAGGAACCGGTCCTCCATGTCCACACTAAAAGTTCGATTCAATGACCGCCTAGCAGTGAGTGCAAAATGAGTAGGCGCACCATCGTACATGAAACTTATCCGGCCCCTAACATCCAGATGGACATCTTATAGTAACCCTGGTAAATCATTATCCAAAAAGTTGGTGTATGAATTACCATTTAAACGTTGTAACAAAAAGAATGGACCAATTAAATTATTGCCAATTATACCAACCCATACATTCACACTAATTACTGTTGGTTGGTTTCAATCAAAACGCCTGGATTTTGATAATTGTAGTAATGATTGTTATGGAGGTTAAAAGTTCTGTTTCTGGCGAAACCTGCCTCATCAGTGAATAAGATAATCTGTGGATAATTTCGGTCATTATTGAATTTTTCTAGAAACTAACGTAAAAAGTTCACTCTTGCTTGAAAATCCTTAATGGTCAAAGCTTGTACCTTTCGATAATGGAAAGGTCGCAAGAGTTCCGGTTTAATAATTCTACATATCGTTGACGGATTTGAATGATTTTCTCTTGCCAATTGACGAGAGCTTGTTGTGGGATCAGCATCAATTGCATCCAACATTCTTTGTTCTATAACTGGTGTTCTTGTAGTTCTCCTCCTACCATGGTCAATTTTTGGTGGCTCCAAGCAACCTGTGAGAACCCGATATGAATAGAATTTTTATAAATTGATAATATGTACCACTGTCACGAAGACGCCGGACAATGTTTTATTCGATATCCGCCGATTTGGAAATGCCTGGGAATATAAACGAACAGCTTCAGCACAACAAAAGCTCAGCCATATATTATGTGCATATCTGCCATTTCGGAGTTAGAATACAGATTATTATTCATTATAGAGAAAGAATTTGGACTTTTAGTCCACTGCCCACTTACTAAATTTTGGTGCGGTAGTGTTTAATTGATCGTGATTGGTGAAATTGCAAATAACTCGTAAACCGTTCACTTTATCAACTTCAACCAAGAGGCCCAAATTTCAGAACCAGAAAAGTCACCAAAATACCTGAAAAATCACAGACAAAAAAGTTGGAATAGAAAGTATACGGGAACAATGTGAAAACTATTACTTCCAGTCCATTCATAGACAATCCAATGAAACCCGAAAAATCCTAGTTAACAAAGAAATAATTTTCATTGGAGATAATATTTTGAAATTCCTAAAGGTTTTCGAGTTATTTGCGAAAAAAGATTTTCAAAATTCAAGTTTGAGGGCCTGTCACTTTGTAGCCATACATTTTATAGAAAGATTTTATCTGACTTTTCGTCTTAAATTTATGTGTAGAATATACACTTGAAGCAGGGGAACGTTTTTTTGGTTCACGTCGTATATATTTCCGCCCTTAGAATGCGCTTCAGCTGCATCGCCTGGAAAAATATCAGCAAGATTTATAGCTGTTTTTGTTTATTATCAAAAGATTGTATATTATATTGTGTCTTGAATAATTTATCAAATTTTCTTTTTGGACGTTTGATAATAATTGATTTATTGTTACGCAATTTACTCAAAAGTTGAACACTGCAGGGTTTTCTACTTAAATTTTGGTTCCAAGACATTAATCAATCTAATCTAAATTGATAGTGAGAAATTTATGTTCATAAGATATACTTCATACTTTTGCAGCTAAGTCCGATGATAGGGTTTTTTAATGTTAATTTTTACATTTAATTTAGCATTCAAAATTAATTTTTTATGAAAAATCTCTTAGAAATTAAAATTTCATTTAAGCAAAAGACAAAGCAAAGAAATAATTACATAACAAAAACAAATAATGTAAGAAATAAAGCAAATATCAATCTCTTAGTTTTAATTTGTGCTCAAAAAATCCTCCGTTTTCATTTAAGCAAAGTTGAAGCCGTTTTGTCCAGTGGTTTAAACATTTTGCAGCATTTGTTCATTAATTTGCTGAGTTAAATTAATTTGGAATGGCAAATTGCATGTGAAAATTAACATTAAAAAACCTCATCGTCCGACTTGGCTGCAAAAGTATGTATTTAGCCGTAGGTAAGCCTCTCTAATGTTAAAAAGATAATTTTTCCTAGAGACCTGGAAGGAATTAGTGTTGATTAAAGCTTTATCGCAACGTTCAGCAAATTAAAAATACAGATTATCTATACTATTAATATATCGCAACTTATTTTCATTAAAAAAACTACCTGAATTGACGGTTTTAAAATGTTATCATACCATTATATCGTCGGTAAGTTTCTTTCGATTGAATGAAAAGAGGAAGTGATAATGATGTGCTCTTGTCATGTTTGAATGCAGATGTCACAATACGATTTAAAAATGTTTTATTTCTAATAAAATCTGACGATTCCAATCCAAAAGGGAGGATTTACTATTATAGATGTAAAAGTTTTAAGATTTTTCAAAGGTTATACTTTGATTTTTACCGTATACATACGGTAAATAAGTATATTTCTGAGATTCGATCAAATCAATTGTTCACGATAGCGTTAGAATTGGCAGTGTTCATAAATATGATAGATTTCTGTAAAGTTCAAGATTTTGAATCCAGATATAACTAGTGTAAATTTTAAATTACGGGTTCCCTTGAATAATTACTAAGATTCGCAAAATCTATAAACAGAAAAAATTTTAAAGAATGAAAACGATTCTTTTAATTAATGCATATGTCTATAATGAGTTTCAAAATGGAACGTAATAATGTTGAATTTGTGTAAATGAGTAAATAATAAGTTTGTATTAATGAACAAGATTCTCTTAGTGAATTACTCTACAAGAATGTAAATAACTAATTTAGATGCATCGAGTTGGTACTGTAATGAATTAGTATTAATAGAGTTTCCTCATGTCCTTACAGTCCTTACTTCAAACACTTTTATCCTTATAAAACATTACATTTATATTTGATAACATAAACGCTTGATTAATACGTAATACGATGTTTAAAATTAACAAATATAATAACTTTGACTATTCGCTTAAGTATGGATAAAATCGCTCAATTGTTCTACGAGTCACCTCCAGTTCACGGTCTTCATTGGCGAATCGGGTAGCCATCACTAGTATTGCACAAATCTCCTTTCTTTTTCCACTAATTTGATTTATGTAGCACGTTCTCCGCCAGCTTTACTTTTAGCAACAATAAGCAAATTCATTGGCTGTTGATTGTACCGTAACCATTTATATAGGTACTATTTCTTGGATGTATATTTTATATTTTTAAGCACCCTGTATATATCCAAGTATGTTACTACTTAGAATCATAATGTAATATTGATGCATCCTGTATAAAGTTTATTTGAACATTGGCGCGGGAATGTATGAGTTTAAGGTCTGATGGGGTGGAAAAGCAGGGCCGTTTGTAACATATCTGCCATACGTGTACGAAAATAATTTCCCCGCTCCCAAACTTTTGGTTAACCATAATTTTTTTGAAGTAATTTTATCTTAAATAGAACACAGGAAATGTGAAAAAAGTACATGAATAGATGTTTATAGTAATTAGTACTTGTATTTATTAATACATTCTCGTTACGAAAAATTTAAATAAGTGTTGCTTTCCTTGCCTTTTTGAAAGCAAAATCTGAAAACATATTGGATACATTTATACCTTCAGAAATTGTCTTCACTATACTAGTAATAGGTAGGTCTGTTAACCTTTCTTGATCGCAAATAATTATTCATTATTTTGAGTTTCGAAAAACTCCTCTCGCCGCTAGCAACTGTCACCGATAATGTTAAAAACGTTATTATAGCAATTACTATATTTGGAAACAGATAGGTAAGATTATTCGTAAATAGATACTGAATAATTTTTTTGTAATCGTTACTTTAAATACATAAATAGAAAAGTTGTATATAATTAAATACATACATTTTCATGTTTATGTATTTAGTTTGACGTTTGTCAACAAATATTTCAAAATTTAATTTTTTTTTCTAATTTTATGTAAAGTATAACAAAAAAATTTGTTCGTAACACGTGTCCTGTCACATTTATGGTACCCGGCCTTATACTTTATCCTTTGATTACGCATCAAACCTACAAATGTGTAAACATCGCACGAGTTTCGAAAATAACTATTAATGCAATGTTATCAACTTCATTTTCATAAATTTTGGACAATAATATATTTTCCATTTTTAGATGGATCAAATAATATGTTCTCTAAAGATTTACATTTTAAAGATCTGTTTACTTTATCTATTTTAAGTCGTTCAGAAAATCAAAAATTGTGTGAAGATTTTTTATTTGGTCAAACCTTTCTTCGATCTTTGTTAATGCATTGTCCAATATCACAAAATAAAAATTAATTTTAAATAAGTCCTGTGGATTTTTTGCAGTCTCATTTTTGCTCTCATTATCAAATCGTCGTTTTTTCGTGCGAGGTTTAATAGTATTAAGTGGTGGAAATGAAGGGTCGCAATCGATATTCTGGGCAATACCTTTTGCCTCTGCTAAAATATTATTTAATCCTTTATCTGATCTAATATCATGTAAATATGCTTAATTTGTTGTAGTAATAACATCATATTTGGTAAAGCAATACTTGTTTCCTGCATTGTTTTGTTTACAAGGTTGATTTTGGCTAAAGCGTTACCCTATCTTACTATGTAAGATATGAACCTGAAAGATTTAATTTTAGCAGTAAAAAAATTGCCACATTTCTTGTATCAGAGTCACCTATATTATCGGAATAGAGGGTATATAAAGCATCGTATATTTTATCTAAACCGTTTTTCCCACCTAAAATCCGAAAGGGGTTTTAATGTTAAAGTAGGGGTTTCACCTTTTAATACCTTCCAACGTTTAGTTGATGCACAGAAGAAAACTTATAGCTCTTGTGCAATCGCAAAAAAAATTTATTTCTAAAGACGGTTTGATAACATCATTAACGACTAAATTTAAACTGTCGGCTACACAAGGCACATTGAAAGCTCTAGGGTTTAAGTTAAGATTTTTTTTGCATTCCATTATTGTGATCCTTCATGTTTGCACTGTTATCGTAACACTGTCTTCTTACATCATCTAAACAAATGTGTCTTCAAAAAACTACTACATAAGTCATACCTTTGTAAAGAGCCAGCCTGCTTTACAAAATTTTTGGAATTAATTATTTTCTAACTATCTTGATTTCATTAAATTTATAGAAATCATCAAATAACGCATTTATATGCCCTCCGACGTTATTTTCGAAAACGTTTAGAGTTTTTTTATGTCAGAGTCCCCTCCATTCCATCCACCAATCACGCCATTAGAAGCACTACCAGAAGCCGTCTCTGCCGTCCGCGTATTCTAAATAAAACCGCGAGACGCGCTACAGACGCTCTCATTCCGCTGCGTCTATTTCAAGAGCCCAGATAGACCATGACTACTCACTCTCATTTTCATTAATGGAGTCCTGATCTGTCTGATCTTTACGTTCCGTTCCGGTCACCAGCATTTTGTTGAGGCAACTCGACTCCGCCAACCTGAAATTATTTTCATAATACCCGGGTTTACAGCTGCTAAAAAAAATGTACGGTTACCTGCATGTAATTTAAAGAGACCATGTCGGGCAAAACACACGTCTTTTACTTACTCCATTGGTTAGAAAGGTTCTCCCCTAAATTCTACCAATCCCCGGAGTATCAATTAGACAGGGCAATGGGTATTTGCCCAGAATCCTTTAATTGATGTTCCACCCACACACCGTATATAAACTTACACCATCACGCCTACACCAGGCAAAACCCGACGTACAGGAAGCCGACGGTTTGAAAGCAGCGAGACGCCCGCAAGTAGACCATATTCCGGTCACCCAAAACAAAAACATTAACATTACGTAACAGTAAGTATTGAATTTCCGTCTCACCTAACGTAATTAACCGCTTTTCTAACCGCTCGCTCATCACGAGATATCCTGAGGATAGCACCAATCCCGAATTAAAACTTTATTAAATGCTGTTAGCCTGTTTATTTAACAGTGCTGAATACAGCAAGGCCTTGAAGATACCCACGATCCTACGCCGTCCCCAGGTTAGGAGAAAACTTTACTTCTTATCGATCCTCAACCTGTATCCAATCCTGATCGCTTATTGCGCTAACCTGGACTTGAAGGAGAAACCCTTCTTCAAGTCACCGTACCTGTAAAACGGTTATGTTACCCTGTCCGTGATAATCTTTAAAATAAAACGTTCCGGAAGGTTTAAATACCTTATCATTGTTATTATTAAAACCGGCCTCGAGTTAGAGCCACCCCAGGTAGCTACTATTAACGATGTCGAACCCAGAATCGCAAGTAGTTACTAAGAGACCACCGCCGTAAGCGTGCCCGCACCAAGAATATACAATACGAAAGTATTCATATTTAAATTCAGAGAGTTTAGTCACTCGTAAACACCACCAATTCTGTTTCATAAACTTCCGCTAATTACTAAGAGCATTTAGAAATATATTAATCCACCGTGATTAATAACATACGGTAAATAGACAGTTAGTTTATAAAAACCCTGTAAATATTATTTAGTTTCTAAGAAATTCACTTTCATAAAAGTTAGAGGTAAAAATTTAAACTCGTACTCTTTATAAAACGAATATAGCGAAAATAATTCCTTTAAAAGTATTGATTTCCTGTTTTACCATAAAACCAGGTAGAGAGAGTATCGTTATGTTATCACCACATGCCCTAGCCACCTATTATAAACACAGTTACAATAACTGTATAAAATATTTGCTACTGTCTACTCGACAGGCCCGGCTTTTACAATTTTAATTTTTTTTTAAATAAATAACATTTCCTGTTATATTGTAAGATAAATTAGTTCTTTTTGAGTGTGTATACATCTCGCTAACCGTATTTTCACAGAAAACGTAAAGAGAGAAGCTGCCGGACGATCTCCGCTCCAACGAGTATACACAAGCGCCCACCCAGAAAATCCTGTACCACCGACCGACAACCTGAGAGAGGTTAGGGGTTCCGATCATTTGTACTCTTTGTTATTCGTGTTTATTTTACCTGAAGTACTTTGTTATTTTTTACTTATCGTTTTTATGTTAGTTATATTAATCTTAAGTATAGATATTTAGCCTTTGTAAACGAAATAGAAGTAATATGCGAATAAAACTTTTACGAATCTATTGTTCAGTGTGGACTACCCTGGTAACAGTGATCAAACTCAGTAACAATGAACAACTCTCCTTTTCATAGAATTGAGCTACATCGAGGCAAATTAAAGTACACTTTAATTAAAGTAAGCAATATCAGCTTATACCCTGTCCTGTTGAATCAGATATTGAAATGAACCCTAAATGTCCTCCCTAACTTCAATTTGATTTGATTCATTATTTAACAGAGCAAATCTTACGACAACGGTAATTTGGTCCTGGTCACATATCGGGCATGGAGCATAAAATAATGTTACAATATTTATCTTTCACCAGGTTTATTATTTAGTGTCATATCTTCTATCCCACAAGGGGAATAAGTTCATTTTGAATATGACCACCCAAATAGTGAGGCATAATTATTGGATTTCTGTTAATTCTAGAGATATGATCTAATACGGTATTATTAAACTGTGCAATTGTTGCAATTAATTTTGAAACATTTCCATTTTGTTGTTCGTGCAACTTGTTGTTTTTACCTCTAAAACTTACATTTTGACCGGCCAAAAATTTAACAGTGTACCCACTTTAACACGGATATCCATCTATCTTTTCCTGATTTGTCGTTTAGCGAATCTGTAATGGTTAGAGATTAAATCGCTTTATTTAAATCACCCCAAGATTTTGTGTTACAAATATGACTTTTTGGTTTTTTACGAAGCTCTATAGCTTGAGATACATGTCTCCAATTTTTACGCCCTTCAACAATGGCACTAGGAAAGGTTAAACATTTTGCAAGGGAAATACGCAATCCTTAGTGTAGAATAGACTAGCCAAACTCTTATAATTATTTCTTTTGCAGTCTATGTCCAAGGGAAAGCTTACATCTGTTTCTGTAACTACTGGGTGTGGAATTGGACCGTCGGAAGAGAGAGACGGGTGTAGTAAGTGTTATCAACTAAGCTTTAATTGTGAAAGCACATAGAGAGATAGTAGAAACAGTTATAAGGTAGTGTGAATGGTATTAATAACGCAAGAAATACATATGAAAAAACAAAGACAAAAAACCAACATCAGGACGACACAGGGACGGCTCCATACACTAGTATAAAAGAAGTATATATATATATATATATATATATATATATATATATATATATATATATATATGTCACCTCTGAAGGAAGATAATATCAGTTTTGTTTGGGTTATGTGATCGAGACAAGCCTTGATAGTGGCTAGTGCGATTTGGCCAAAACGTAAAACCAGCGGTTCCTTTAAGAACCAGTGCAATGGACAAATTACAACGCAATCTTGTTCTGTTTCGCGTTATTGTAATTAAACTGATATCAGCTGTGCATTCCGTTTCACTCGTTTTTCTGTGGATTCCATAAGAGTTCTATTGTGTGTTGTGGTTGACGGTTTTTGTTTAATACCAATTTCCATGTATTAGGCAGTCTCTGCCCGTCGTCTCGTGTACTAAAACTGTTTGGGCATTTTTCTGGTTCTCTCTTGGGTTCTTAGGCTCTCTTGGTTAGATGTTCTACTAATGCTATCCTTCTGATCTTATCAAAGTTGATATGTGATGTCGATTGGAAATGTGCTAAAGATGAGGTTGTGGTGTTTTCACTCACTGCTAATCGATGTTCTTCCTGCCTAGCACTGATACGTCTGTTCGTTTGATGTGCGTGAGTGTGTGCATATGTTTGCGTGTGTATGGGTATGCGTGCATGCGTGAGTGCGTACATGTGTGTGTGTGTGTGTGTGTGTGTGTGTGTGTGTGTGTGTGTGTCTGTGTGTGCGTGTGTATGTATGTGTGTACGTGTGTGTGTGATGCAGAATTATCTGATTTTAGCATTACTAGAGTATTTTATTTTAAAGAGCCATTTTGATTTTTGCTGAAGTGTATGAAGATACTCAGAATGCCATCTGAACCAAAAATCTCTATGGAGTCTAAGTAAAAGTTGATACCTGTTAATCTTACTTAACTTTAAATTGGAAAGGTCAGGATCTGGTAAACATTCAAGTGGTCTAGAATTTAATAAGGATTCTATTTGAATTAATGACGTGTTAAGTTCTTCATATGTTAGTGTCTGTGCTCCGATAACACGACATAAACGTGTTTTTACGTTCGTTATACCTGCCTCATGCAGTCCATCCCAGTGGGGTCTATAAGGTAACTTGATACCGCTTGTTCTCCCCCTAAGTAGTTGGGCGCAGTATGCCTGTTACGGACAGTATTCCAATAATAATAAGAACGAATAAACAACCATTCTATATTTCTTTTAGCGGTTACATTTTTCATGATGTCTATTAGATATTTATTTGCGCCAACAAAAGTTGTGCCGTTACCGGTTTGATATGCGACCACGTCTCGAAATAAATCTGCATAGAGCATATAAGAAATTATCGGTTGAAAGATCAGTTCAACATGAATTGCTCGAATACATATACAAACAAATACTAAAATATAAGATTTAACCCTTTTGGTCCCTCGATGTTTTCCGAGGGTTATAAAAAATGGACCTCCATGATCTATAGTAAGTATAGTAAGTGTTCCCTGTGCCTTAATAAGAAGTACTGAGTCTCCTCGGTTCATTTTGTGATTATTCTTTTGCTTTTCTCTAAATTCTTTAGGAATATTTTTTCGTCTGGATATAATTGTTCCAACTGTTGAAAATTTAATTGTGTTGATAAGATTTCCTGATGTAAAAATCTATCTATGGCTAAACACACATTCTCCTCTCTTATTGTCGAACAGAGTTTATTAACTACCTTTTTCCTCAGCGTCTCTTGAAATTTTGTAGCCTGATTTTGCTTTCCATGATATATGCTCACATCGTATGTGTAACCACAACTTTACATCTCTTTTCACCAGCTTAGTAGGAACAAATTGTTTCAAACTAGACTCATCTTTGAACTTTACCGTGCTTTCGTCTATGCTTTGCTTACAACTATCTTGGCGATACTTTTGGAAGGTGTATTTCAAACATGATAAAAGTACTTCGGCATAGTAGATCTTGGAAGCATTGTCAGGTTTATGAGGATGATTGAAGTAAAGTCTGGCAATTAGAAACCTTCATCTGTTGCGTGAAATTGTAGAACTTATAGTAGTATTTTTTACAGAATCATTTTGAGACTAATAGTGTCGAATTTTTGGTACTCTACAAGTCATAACTAAAGAACACCCTAAGACGATCATTATTTCTCCAGTGTCTGTCATAGCTACGTTCATCTATTTTTCTTTGTTGTATGTCGTTATTCTCTCATTGGTACATACCGTAATAAATATTATCAAGCTTGCAGGAAAGAGTTTTGAAAATATGTCAATTGGAGTACTGGTACACTTTACAGAAAGATCTATATGACACTCCCATTCTTTTGGAATTGTGAGCCGAGGTGTAAACTTGTTATTCTGGTTCTGCAAGTCCTCGATTGTAAGTCAGGTTATCAGCTCAGATATATCTTCATTCTGACGGTCCTTATTGATTGTTTCTTGATTCTCACGATACTTCAAGTTCGTTCTCAGATTCAACAATTTCAACGTCAGAATTTTCAAATTCCTCTAAATCAAAGTTATTTTCAACATCGCTTCCACTGTCAGGATAATCTTTACAGTTGCGTATGGATCACTTTCATCAAGTGATTCTATATTATCAGACCAATGTTCGGCAAAATTATGAAGTCCCCGTTGGGACTCAAAGGGTTAAATATATCGATTAAGTATGTTTGATGTTCTATGCAATTTTTTGATATGACGCGTAGTTTAACGGCAAAAAGTTCCTAAGGTAGAATTTTTAAGTGTTACTGCAAATTTTTTCATTACCTGAATAACGATTAATTTTATAAGAAGTGTAGGCGAATTTTTTTTTTAATTTTTTAATTTTACATAAATTTTCTTTATAAAGTTTTTTAATGTAAAGCGAAATAAATATAAAAATTAAATAAACATGATTGAAAATGCTGAAGCTGCATTATCGATATTTTTATAGGAGCGAGCGGTTTTGGAATTTTTTTACGTTAACGTTCATTTATGTCTATTAATCTCTATCTGACATAAGGTTTTAAACGTCATTCTGACCTAGATTATTGTTTTCGTTTTTGTAATGTTAGCTGTTTTAGTTATGAACGTATATAAAAGAAGTTGCATAATTATAATAATAATTGCACAATTATGCTAAAAAAAATTTATTAAAATTATTTCAGGTCTTTTAATTACCATTTTGCAGGTTGGAAGCTCGTGTGGTGTTCCATACCATATATTTTTCAACTACTAGTAACTCGTAAAATCGTTTATACCATGTATGTGTGATGTTTTGCACTAAATGTTTATAAAGGGTTTTCCAATAAGAGGTGTTATTTTGAATAGCCCGCTATTTCGGAAGATGTCACTTTTGAAGCTGCCATTTATTGACATTTGACAAGTAAAAACTACGCGATTAATAAAAATGGAACGATACACGCTTCAACAACGTATTGAAATTATTAAAATTCACTATAAAGATGGTGAAAATTTGGCAGAGACGGTTCGTAAAACTAAAACATTTTTGGGTCGTCGTGAAGCACCTAGTCGGACCGCAATACAGAAATTGGTGAACAAATTCGAGCTGTTGGGGCAAGTTAATGATGTGAAGAATAAAACCCGTGCACGTCGCTCAAGAACAACTGAGAATATTGCTGCTGTAGCCCAAAGTGTTGAAGAAACCCCAGGTTTGTCCATTCCTCGTCGTTCTTTGAATTGGGCATTCCACAAACGTCATTACACCGTATTTTGCATAAAGACTTGGGTGTTAAGGCTTATAAAGTTCAGTTAACACAAGAACTCAAGCCGGCCGATCATCAACAACGTCGTGTCTTTGCTGATTGGGTCGTTGAAATGCATGAAAATGATCCGGAATTCCATCGAAAAATCATCTTGACTGATGAGGCCCATTTCCACCTCGGTAGGTACGTCAACAGGCAAAATTGTCGCATCTGGGGCTCAGTAAACCCAAGAGTTATTGTTGAAAAGCCTCTCCATCCTCAACGTGTTACTGTTTGGTGCGGTTTATGGTCTGGCGGGGTCATTGGACCTTACTTTTTCGAAAATGAGGCTGGAGCAACAGTTACGGTAAATGTATTGCGCTATCGAGAGATGATTAATGATTTTTTATGGCCGGAATTGGATGGTATTGATCTGGACAACGTTTACTTTCAACAAGACGGCGCTACGTGCCACACAAGCAACGAAACCATTGATCTTTTACGGGAAAAGTTCACGGACCGTGTTATCTCTCGAATAGGTGATCACAATTGGCCACCGAGATCTTGTGATTTAACACCTTGCGACTTCTTCCTTTGGGGCCACGTGAAAGATAAGGTCTACGCCAACAGCCCAGCGTCGATTCAAGACCTCAAAGATAGAATTCGTGAGGCTATCGATGACATAGGGCAGCCACTTTGCGATTTGGTTATGGAAAATTTCATGAAAAGGATATGGTCCTGTAAGCGTGGTCGTGGTAGCAATTTGGCTGATATTGTTTTCCATTATTAACGGCATACCCTCCTCTTTATAATGAAATAAACATCCAATCAATTATCTCAAAAAATTCCATTTTTCAATCAAAATAACACCTCTTATTGGAAAACCCTTTAGTTTACAAAATTCGTATGTGATGGCGGTTAGTATACGATGTTAATAACCTTTTTGACGTTTTCATCGTTTTCAGAATATTAGTACACTTGAAACCTACAACAATCGCCCTATGCCAGCATAGTAGGGTACAAAATTACGTTTTTACAAAACTCTGCAATTAACAACAGACGCGGGTTTCGTATACATGCAGTAGCTGCTTCTATTTCCATTGGATAGAAACAAAGTGGCTGTTGAGCATTAGTGAAACGTATGAGTGTTGGAAAAGTTGCGACAGCTTTTTTAATGTTGGTTATATGGGTATATCAACATACATTGTAAATTCTCACTAAGTTTTAAAGCATGTTCTTCTTTTCCAATTAATAGAAGATGTCCATATACCTATCCAGATTTTCCCAAGCTGCAATTTTGCAGTTTGTTATGAACGATTGAATTTGTCTAAAATAGCCATTCAATACATGACCGGTTGGATATTCAGTAAATGGTACTAACATCAAAAGCAAATTAATAACTGACTGCCCTTTTTCATTACTTCATTTTATAGATAAAGCCATATGATCAAAATATGGGTGAAATTTCCCTTCATAAATTAAAAATAACCAAACTCAGAATGTATATGAAGTGAAGTTTGATTCGACAATGCCGTCTCGGTGCATGTACTACACAAAACGAGAGGTGTTTCCATAACTTCATGTAAAAATCTTGAAATTATATTATCTTTCCCAGAAAATGTGTGATTAGCATACATTTTAAATGCGCTTTGATTGACTAATTGTAATTAGTATATCAAGTACTGGTATAAAGCGTTTTAAACAATAATGCCGCCATTAGGGTCTGCAATATCTTTCCCAATTTACAAATTTAGTTGACGTATTCATTCAACGTAATCTTAAAGTCCTACTTAAACCTTTTATACTGCTTTCCGAATGGGCTTTAAAATTTTTTGTTGAAATCAAAAATTTTGCTAGTTTCAATTTTGCTTTCTGTAACATTCCATAAAGCTCCTAAAGAATTAATTTTATTACAAAATCGATCTATGCTTTAATGTAGATGACTTATTCACTTCGAATTTACGCGCTATCGTGTCTTGTCTCATGCTATATGCGTAACATTTATACTTTATAGATTTATATTTGAAAATAAATAGTTCTTTACGTATTCATAAATTTTTTCTAGGTTCAATTACTATCGATTACGGTATTAATTGTTGCGTTGACTACGTCAGAGGCTCAACATGTGTTACGATTAATGAACTACATTTACGTGCTCAAATATTGATGTATCTAACACAACGATGCTTAAAAATTAAAACGTTACTCTATTACAGTGTTGTTAAATACGCCATATTTAAAAATATTCTTATCGTTAATCCTCTTCTCCAGCCTGTTGGTTCTTGTGCCTTTACTTCAAAATGGAAACAGGTGGGAACCCTAAGTATAGTAATTTTTACAAGCCAGATTAGTTGCGTCACTAATATTAATACTGTCAGAGGACACCGATGTTGTCAGTTTATGACATAACAGTTTGACAACTGTCAAATCTCAGTTTCAGTGGTTATGTTTATTTTATCACAATAATAAAATAAAATGTGTTATGTCAAATGTTTAATGTCAGAAATGCTTGACAACACCGGATAGAATTGCCAACCTAAATCAGTTCTATCTGCATCCTCTCGTGTACAATAGGCGGGTTTTAAAGGTGGTAATAAAACAAAGTTATTTATGACGCAACTGCTCTGACTCGTGAAAATTGGTATATTAGCATAGGCTAATGAATACTTCATTAGCCTATGGTATTAGCTTTGATCAATTTTTGGCACAATTTCAATCTGAAAGACATAATAGTGTTTAAAATCGTGTCCACTAAACAATTTTTAATTTTGCTATTGGTAAAATGACTCATAGCTTCGAAACAAATTCATTTATACATGTTTTTCAGCTCAATTGTATTTGAGAAGCGAATTAAGTGTGAGACTTTTATATTAAAGTTAAGATCCACAGGTATTGGCCATATAGGCGGATTAACGTTTACACAAAATTGATACTGCTTTCCCTTGATATATAAAAGAAACGCCTATACATAACACCTTGAGGCATTCATTTAGATGGAAATTGTGACTGTATACTTTACCTACGGAAGGAACTTGCGTATAAACAATATAACGATTTTGCTATAGGTTTATTTGCATCATAATATAATATTTCTCGCACATGCTCTGGTTAGTTTGATTTAGTCGATTTTTATATCCCCACAAGGTAACTCTGTAGCATGGATACAAGCTCTTCAATATCATCTTAAAGGTTAACTGTTACCCACACGTTATTTGCAACAGTCCTCACATGAAAATTTTGGAATGTCACATTTTCGTAATCAAATTGTGTTAATTTTTTCATTTCGAGTTTATTTCACAGTGGTATAGAGATCAACGAAGTACCTGATGACCTTTTTCTTGTACTATCAAGTTCATTATTTCGCTTCAATATGTTACTTTCAAAGGGCATTTATTTTTCACGAAGCGAAGAATTTCTTCTTTTTGCCATGATGTTGTTGATACGATAAGAAGCATTGTCGATAACCACGACTGAACTTATATTTAGAATAATATGATTGATAAACCGGTTCTCACAAGTATCAACATCTATTTCTCTATGCAGTAGTATTCTATTTGCGACAAAAGTAATTGCTGCGCCAAGAATAAAACCATTCTTCTCACCAGTATGAAGTGAAACAAATCGTGGTCCAAGACCACTTGGTAATTTTGAAGGTGTATGCCGACCATTTTCAGTACTTGTATCACGCTATGCTTTACCTACTGAATGTTCCACGTTAACCCACATTATTTTATGTGTGTACTATGACATCGACTAAAAAGGCTGTATGTACCCTCTTCTATAAATTTTCTGATGCATAGAATTTCAATCCCATCTTTCGAAACTTAAAATCAATATCATTCATGAGGTTAAATCGTGTACTACGTTTAAAATTCCGTAGATCTTCATCAGTGTTAACCGCAGGATACTGTGCATCAATGATGGAACGTTTGACTGATTTATATCCTTTCCCGTTCCAGGTGCCTTTTTCAAATTATCTACTGCTTTGGTTCAGTCTTCCTTTTTACTAGCATAGTACGTCCCCAACAACATAAAGCGTTTATTGGAGTCGAGATATAATTAAGCACCTTACAAATGATGCATTTCTCCCAGTGGCTAAAATATTTTCCCGTGCGTCGTTTAATATTCGCGTTTGCAGGACCAGCTCCGTATGAAAGAAGAATGAAAGAAATTTATACAGTTCCACTAATCGTAGCATTATAGAAAATATCCATCATTACCTTACAAGATGCTTGTATTAGATTTAAGTGTTCTGAAAAGATCAATTTTTAATAAATTGATATGTTTAATTTGAGAAATATCGCAGAAGGAGAGGATCATTTGAGAGAGCAAGGAAGTTATGTATTACCAAATTGCATTTTACGTTTGACAACAAGACAGAGGAGAGCGTTATTTGTAGATCACTAAATATAGTAAAGGAAACCTTCAGTCCATTAGCGCACATGCTGCACTTGTGGGTTTGAACAGAGGGTAGTGAGTTTTGTTATTTATATTATTTTATAAAGAGATTGTGGTTTTAACATTTATGTTACAGTTTAGTACAAGGTCTGGCCTAGAATAAAAATTAGATATTAACAAATTTTACCTTCAAACTGATCTCTGGAACGTATGAATCTAGAACAAAAAAAAAATTCCATCAGAAATTCAATATTGTATATGCATAGAATTATACAGAATATGGGAAAACGTATAATCAAAATCTCAATATGTATATCTCAAGGTTGTGCGTGTATTTTACATTGCAAATTCGTATTTTCCCGAAAAGACCGACAAGTAATTACAGTTATACATCTAAAATATTTTTTTTATGATTTCGGTTGTAAAGATTACTATTACACATAAAAAATTCTCTTACGGTTTTTTATTAAATATGCCTCTTTTCCATAATATTCAATACAAATGAATGTCACGTAATACAAACAACTTTAGGATATTTCAAAATCAATAGAAGCTGATAAATATTTAAGAATGTTGGATTCTGTGTTTTATAAAAGTCATTTTCTCGCTTTTCAAAATAACGTTTCACACTCCATAGGTTTCCTAACCCTCAATATACCAATATTTATTATTGTTTTATATACGTGAGTTGCTTGAATTCTCAATTACTATAAATATTTCGTGCGTGTACATTTTCTTTTGAATTAGCCAACACTAATTTGTCTTTTCTTTCGAGTGTTAGTAGTAATGTGTGTTTCAAATATTACTGTATAAATAACAGTCACCCTTTTTGAAGTTAAACCGCGTAGGTTAACGATTTGTGTCTGTGATCAATTAAGGGAATATTTATTCTAGTGTAAGTATATTTTTATATAACTGAAATCTCGCAGCAAATCATTTTTACCAGCCTAAATAACATATTAAGTACCAAACATTGTCTAGCAAAGGCATCTTATTCGTACGCGGACTCATTAAGATGATATCTGCTAAAATGAAAAGACAGTACAGGGCCTTCTGACTCTGGTATTTGTGCGAATTAGCATTGTTGGTTGTTGGTTATATTTATAATTATGTACAGGTGGCTGGTGAATGGGTATAGGATACCGCTGATTACTAATTGTAAAAGGCAATTGCCAGTAGGTACACACTCCCAAGCCAGACCATTAAACACCTCGAATTTTTATTTCTGTTGTTTTTATTTGTTGTATAAATGAGTGTGTAACTGGAGAAGGGAGCACGGTATTTTTCTAACGCACTCAAACTTATATATCGGGCACGATGTTAGTGATCTATTTATAACTTACCCTTGTAAGGCTTTATTTTAATAAGTTTTGTTTTGACAGTTTGTTTAAGTAGAATTATTTGCCTGCGAGCTGATTTCTCTTTGTATCTGCTTTATGGTAATTTGATTTATGTATTCTGTACTTTAGTGGCCACTAAACAATTGGGTACGTGCAAATTCCTGGTCTATTTCCTTTTGTCCCTTCCTTTACCTTATTATCACCTGTGAAATTTTACTGTTGTATTTTATATGTACCGTAATTTCTTTTATTGTTATATGTGCCTATTTACTTAAAGACCGGCATGATTGGTTTTTTAAAGGGCCACATGTTTGGTGTTAAGATTTCTATTATGATTTTGTTTTGATTATTTACGACCCAATTATGCGTGTGACCACATGTGTGTGTTTATTATTATGTTTCTGTGTAACTAAACTGCTTTTTATTCATTTTCTCTTAATGTTATAATTTTTTACGCACTTTAACCTGGTTTAATGGTGTTTTGTTATATATTTAACCTTTTCATTATTTTTTTTTGTTATTTGATTTATTTATGTACCTGGGCAGTTATTTATTTATGAATAAAGTGGGTTTTATTTGTCATTCCTTCCCATAATAGTAGATTAACGGGCTGAACCACCGCTGCGCAACGCTCGTTGATTTTAATTTGAGTAGTTTAATTTTCTTTCACCTGCCCCTCTTAATGCAACACTTACCTCATCCAGTCTATCTAATTTAGATAGAACAACGTACCTAACACTAGACGCCAACTTCATTTGACCAGATTTGAGGTTTGCGAGTAATTAAATATCAGACTTGTAAATAAATTCCAATGTTTTAATTATTGCCAGGAAAGTCAAAGTATTACAGACATAGGGTACCTGGGGGACGCTACACTGTTTAAATGATTATACAAAATCACGTATAAACACATTAATGGAAAAGACGATTTTTATCATTTGTTGAATATGAAAAACAAGGCTATGTTAAATTAACGGTTTATCCACACACATCAGAAATTTTGCCAATAATTAAATTCATTTTTAAAGCATATTTAATTTCAAATGAAAAACTTTTATAGACATAATTTGCTTGACATTAAATTATCTATAAAAAGGTTGTGTATGCTCTTTGAAGTAAAATCGTTAGTCTTTAAAATATTGGCAAGAAGTGATTTGGATACACACAAACACACACCCGCACGCACGCATGCACGCATGCACGCAAACACCCGTGCGCACGCATGTACGCACGCACGACACACGCGCACACACACGCGCACACACACGCACACATACACACACACACACACACACACACACACACACACACACACACAACACACACACACACATACACACACATACACATACACATACACATACACATACACATACACATACACACACACACACACACACACACACACACACACACACACGTACACACGTACACGTACACGTACACGTACACGTACACGTACACGTACACGTACACGTACACGTACACGTACACATACACATACACATACACGTACACGTACACGTACACGTACACGTACACGTACACGTACACGTACACGTACACGTACACGTACACGTACACGTACACGTACACGTACACGTACACGTACACGTACACATACACATACACATACACACACACATACACACACACCACACACACACATACACACACACACATACACACACATATACACACACGCACACACATGCGCGCACGCACGCACCCACGCACGCATGCACGCACGTACGCACGCACGCACACACGCACACACGCACACGCACACACACACACACACAAAGGTGCACATACGCATTCGCATGCAGACATAGACTTCCACGGCACTCACACATGCATGCGCAGACCCACAATGTCAAGTCCAAAATGGTGTAGATAGTTTTCGAAATGGCGAAAACGTGTAATCCGTTAGAATGTAACGGTAGATGTTCTTGTTAATTTAATTTTGTGAGGAAATTTATTTTATAATGTATTCAAACGTTGTCATTTAATTTTAATCTAGAAACGTCAATTGAAAAATTGAAATTGAAAATCATGGTACCTGGAAGTAGTTTGAACAATTCCATTTTCTTTTCTTTTCTCGGTTTTATTTTTGTTGTTGGTTACTGGGTAGAAAAGAAAAAAAAACGCTTTTTTTTAATTATTCCGTCAATTGCTTGATTTTGGAATCTACTTTCAATCTCTAGTTGTGTTCGTTTACTTTACTTTTGTCTGAAATTAATTAGTTTCGTGCGCATATGCGGATTAAGGATTTTAACGTGCAAAAATCGATATAGGATCGATTGGATCATTTTATCGGATTACTGTTTCTAAAAGCTACCTTAAATAAGTATCTGTGACTTAGACATTTAGTAATGTGCTTTAAGCTTGCTAGTATCTATTTTCTTTCCTATAATGAGTTAAAATTTCTGTATTTACGAATTTACTAATGAGTATAATGGATTAAATGATATACAAATCATTCCTGTTAAGTTCTACTTCACATATAATTTTCTCTTAAGACGTGTACGCGGTTATGTTATACAAAAATTATTTTCTCTGGTATGTACTTCTGTATTTTAAATTTACAGCGCCATCTCTGAGATGAACGTAGATTCTGGTTATTTTCAACATTCTTACATTTTATAGGTTCCTGTCACTTTGCTAAATCACTACTGGAAAAGAAGTACATCTGCCTTAGTTCGGTTAACAAGTAGCAAACATTTTACCTCTGAATAAGACTCGTATCTAAATTGCCTTCAGCATGTTACGATTGCCTACAAGGAAATTAAATGTGTTTCTATTAATTATATCAACAAGTACTTGTTAAACATATTTACCTGTGGTATAAGTTCGGTGATATTTTGATACCTGATTTCAGCTAATTTTCAACACAATTTCTCTCATGTAGATCTGCTATATGTTAATTAAATCATTCTTTAAGATTTTAACGCACACTTAACAATCAACATCCTAAATAATTTTTGTTGATATTAGTTCTATGGGACACGCCCGTAGCGAGCTCACGTATAACCTACAATTTTGAATAATTACTTTTGTACTACTAGTTATTTGGTTGTGCGCAGTAGCAGTGTTGCAACTTTTATGTTTATACCAGATGTAACTTTTTCATGTATATAAGATGTAATACTGAATCTGTTAATTGTCGGTGCTATTTAAATTACTTGGTAGCTCAAATATACAATATACTTTTCTTTACTCGAATATGGATAAGGTTGTTCCGACCAATTTCTGTTTCTAATTTTAAATTGCTTAATTACTATTTTCTTTGTTCCTTGAAATAAAATTGGGACTGAACAAGCTTTTCCAATTGTATTTATGTAATTTAATCAAATAGGGGTTTGTATTCAGTTTTGTTAAACGAAAGGCAAGCTGAATTATTTAAATATTTCTTTCTTGTAAGTAACTGATTTAGTAAGTTTATTAAAACGGCTTTTTCAGACTAAGCTACATAAGATCTTGCGTCGGCCGGAAGGGGTATTGTTTGCGTTGGTATTCTAAACTATACATTACTGTGGGCCTAACGACAAGCTCACGACTGTGAATTGTGGGAATGGTTTATATAGCCATACAATAATATTTGGCTTACTGCCTCCTTTGTTGGGAATTCCAGAAAGAAAATAAACTTACGTTTGTTGAAGGAACTGTTCACTTACTTATTGCTCCTATTTTACTTACTACCTGTTTCAAGCTTTACAGGCTCTCCCTCTTCCAAGAAATAAGAACCTTTTTTTTCCTCTTTTTTTCTCTTTAAAGCGTGTGGCGTCCATTTCGGTTCTTTCCTCTGTAACCAAATTCTCACTCCAACTATAGTATCAATACCTCCAAAACAACCGTGCAATCCGAGTGCTCTGCGGTCTTCCGACCGTTCGATTGAGTATTGGCCGAGCTCACTCATTCCTCCTATTTTGTGCAGCGTGGTGGTTAGACACGTGGTAGGATTTTAAAAAGTAAGGCGTTCTACAAATCTAAGATCTCAATCACCATCCTAGAGGTAAATGGAATTACTTTATTTTATCCCTTTACTCTGAAATGTTATTATTGTAGATTTATTTCTGGGATTTCTATCTTAGAGCTTCGATTTTTTTTCTCGCATTTGGAATTTCCAATTTTGTTTGGAGGAATAATAATCAATCAAACCGCTTACTGGTAATCATCGACCTTTCAATGCTGGTGTAGACTTTTCCCAGTACAACCACAACTTCTGGATAGTAAAGGTCAGAATATTCAATTAAAACCTGTACCCCAAGTGTGGAAGCAAGTTTGAATTATCAATTTCTTAGCTTTAATTTGTTCATTCGCTTTCTCTTTTCATAATATTTACGTCAGTTAATTGCTTTATGAACTCAAGTTGTTTATTCTCATTTATTGTTTAAACATTAGTTAAATTAAATTATGGCAGTTAAGGCTTGTTCACACTACCACTTTAAATATATTGTGCATATTTACATAATTTACATAATTACAATTATGACTGGCTCTCAGTTTAATAATTGTTATATAGTCATAGGTTTATAGATACCTTGTTTTTTTATCCAATTGAATTATTTAGAACTAATGGTTTAGTTTACAAATTATTTATAGCAATTGGAATCACTTTTATTTTGCAGGTGTATGTTTAGTGTGGACAAGTGTATAATTTAAAAGTTAATACATCCAGATTATAACCTTTTGATGTTCAATATACTTCTGAGCCTCCATTTTCTTGATTTATTTATTTGGTCTACCCTTGTTGAGTGGCAAGTAACTTTCTGTATCTATTTGTCACCCTGTTACTTGAAGCGGGAGCAGGTATTTTCAGATTCGTTGGGTCTCTATGTAATAATATAAGCTTCTGGGGTTCTTTTATCCCTTTGTTTCTCTGTAAGTGAACCTCGACCCAACCGACGAGCTTATAATTACCTAGGTATGCAGGGATGCAGAGTTTTTTAAATTAACAGAGTAGTGTATGAAATAAACCTTGTTTAAAATTAATTGCAAGTAAGAGCATACGACAATGGTAATAACTTATCTTCGATTATGGCCAATCCATTCATGGGTAAATTTGAAACACTCAAAAACGCGATTGGCTTTGTCTTCCTAGAGTATGGATTAGATACTTGGATAATGTGTTTGTCACCTTTAGTAATAAAATTTGTCGTGAATAGGACTTTGTGAAAATTTTAAAATCTAAATTTCCGACTATCCAATTTACCTATGAGATAGAGATAAAACGCAATATCCAATTTCTTCATACGCAGGTAACAAGAAATGGTAGTAAACTATATATCCAAAGAAAACTAGCACTAAGCGATTAATAAAAATAATTCTAACTCACTGTAAGCTGCATGTAATCGGATCCTTTTCCGCGACGACGTTACGAACAAAGCTATGGAACTCCTCAAAGTCCAAATTTGTGTTAAACCTCGATGTTTGCCAAATCAAAAAAATTTACACTTCGAATACGTTTCGGATAACTGCTCACGTGCGGTAAAGATATACAATCAGTTTCTGACAGTTTTTCAAATCGAGCGCAAGTAGAGGAGAAGACGAAACTTTCTACAGAAAATTCGATTTTTTGTCCAGAACTCGACCGGTATCGAAAACTGAACAACTAAGCTAAACCGTCTTATAAAGTTTACGGGGGCCGTCGTCTAGAGGGCACTTTTGGAAATTAATTAATTCCGGTTTTTGAGTGAGGCGAAGGTGAAGATCGAATAACTCGAAAACGACAAGTGATAGAGACGTGATTCCTTTGGCATCGTACTAAAAAAGTCCAAAATCGATAATTGTGAAAAAACTTAAACTACGCTAATTTGAGAAACTTTGAACTCCCATTCTCTTCATTTTGGTCTTATTTGGATACGGTTTTTTGTGAGGCGTAATATTAATGGGCACTTTGGAATTTATAAACCACTTCAATATTTTAGAAATGCTATAATTTTAATACGATTTTGTCGGTCTATGTGACATTTAAATGGCACGGATTGATAGACTATCGAGTTTTAATCGAACTCCGTCTAGAACTGAAGATCGGAACGGATTCGTACGAGTTTCGAACATTCCCAATGTTTTGTCATGGAGAAAATCGACGCACCAATAAAAATGAAAGAGGGAGGGGAAGGGGGCGTCCTTGATGATTTTTTTCATCGTAACGAAGCAGAACAATAAAAGTTCGTCAAAATCGGACTAGGAAAAAATCGATAAATTTTTTTTCCCCAAAGATGTCTAAATAGAAATTCTGGCGCAAGGATTCACAAAATCAACTCTGTTTCTCTACTACTCTTACTGCCTTCGATCAAATGACCATAACTTTGTATTTTTGAAGACATCAATACCATTTAATGTAAATTATGTGCCCCAATAGGCTGCATTGACTGATGCTCAAGCACGTTTTTTCCTTCATAATTTTCGAGTTGTCAAGGAAAATATCGAATCGATAAAATTTCAAACTTGGAAATTTTTTTGCATCACTTCCCTTCGGAATTTTTGCGTGACTTTTGCTTTTTTTTCTTTACAGCGACAAGTTTTAACGCCGCATATTTTTTTTTGTTTTCGAATAAAAGGTTTAACGTATGTTTTTTTCAGAATTTTGAAAATTCGGCCCCGATTGAACCGTTGGGACTATTTTTTAAGTCGACATCGATTTATTATAATTTTGATATTAGGAAAAATATTCCGTCGTCAAAGTTCGAAAAAATCGAGCCCGAATATCGAAAAAACCAAAAGTCGAAATATTCCAGTCTTGGAGACGAATTCAACGGTATATTTCTCTTTGAAATCGGTCTAATATTAGTCAAAATACAAAACCAACGCGGACGCCACTTTTTTATTTCGGCCCATTAGGGCACGTAACTTACATTGCTTAATTTTTCTTTTTCAGTTCAAAATTGTAATAAATAATTTCACACTATAGCTAAGAAACATACACATATGATGGGAGTTAATGAACAAAATAAATGAGATAGTGCTCAAGTGCAAATACGGGTACTAAGTATGTAAAATTATCAAAATATCTTGCTACGTAAAAGGTCCACCTAAAATCGTTTCCAAAGTTAACTTAAAAAGTCACTACTTTAGAAAATAGTTTTCAAACTATTTTATACAATACAAAGAATCAATCAAGGACAGGTCCGGAATTTATAAATTAAATTATAAAAATTGTGAACATGTAATATATGTAGGACAACTTGACACCTATCAAAATTCGCTTTAAACAGAATTTAGTTCATATCCAACACAAACCTTTGAACAAATTTTCCGTAGCCCTACATATGTTTTGATAACAATCACTTTGTAGGTAACGTATCTTTCATTACTCGTGTTAATAGTAAGTAAAAACTTGATGCTTCTAAAGGTTCAGAGACCTTCGCAAACAAACAAATTCTAAGGAATAATGATGATCAAGCACATTTAGGTTATTCAGAACTCCTTAAACTTTTATAACTTTTGCTTTCTCCAGATAAGTAACGAAGTATTGCACGCTAATAGTATATGTTATAAATTTTTCTTTCGTTCGTCCTCGTCGACCAGTGATGATGATAGGTTAGCTATTGAAATGCGTTCGATGGTATTAATTTTATTTGCGTGATACGTGGGTAATTCTTTTTTGTTATAGAGAATTGTTAACAAGAATGATAGAGGTCATAAATCATATTAAATAGACTAACAAAAATTTCGATTCCGCGTATTGATTCACACTGTATGAAATATATAATTTCTTTCTCAAAAAATTGTTGAAAAATTAAAAATACAGTTTGCACCCAAATATAATACTCCATTAGTTAAACTTCACCCACTATGAAATAAATGCAATCAAATAAAAATAACGGGTAAATATTTCATTTACGTTCTTTAATGTTATTTAGAGTCGAGTTATAGATGTCATAAACGTATATCTAATATAAAAAAAAAACAATTCTTTTGGATAAAAACCGTTAAATTTTGAGAGTTAAGTACATAATATTATTCATAAAGGCAGCTCTACACAGCATGTGGTTTTTTCACGCTTAATAATGTTAACACTAAGCTGCATGACGTCCGTTTTAAACAACGCTCATCAATTTTCTGTATCCGAAATTGTTACTACCATCTCTACTACTTTTAAAGAGAAACCAAACATTGTTTGCGTGTTCTTGTACCTGGAAAATAAAATAGGAGAAAAAAGATTGTATAATAGAGACCCTTCTAAAACCGCATTAAATTTAAAAAGAGTGAATTGGACCAACTAAATAAAAATCTCCCATCTTATATACAAGATGTGTTTATTTAGCTTCACATTCACAAGAGCAAATAGCGCTACTTAATTTCCACAAAGTTTAAACGTTTCAACAGCTTTCCTTTTAACAAGCACAGGTTTTATAAATGTTAAAAGAAAAACCACCTTTTATATTATTAATAACTTTCAAAATAATGAAACCCAAACAAATAATTATATAGTTCACCCTACAATGTTTTAAAGAAGCCTAGCGATAAATATTAGTAAATAAATGTACTAAATTACCACCAAATAGTAAACCCAGAAATAATGCACTATTATAGCATATACCTTCAGAATAATTATATATATATATATATATATATATATATATATATATATATATATATATATATATATATATAGAGCAAAATGTAGCGCGGATAGTCGCGCGGTCTACGGTCGTAAACCAGTCGTATTTGATTCCCGAAAACTCACACTATAACCTTCGCAGATGGCGTTTAGCATACTAACTGCATAGTAGACAATATAACCAACAGCTACTCAAGGTGTACATGCGCAAACTAACCCAACACTTAATAGTCACACTGCAAACAAACGTGGTCGACGACTGTAGACCACGCGACTACGTGGGGTTAATTCTGTACAAGTTGGACGCAGTTTCCTATTCATAATTTAAGATAAAAACTCTGTAGAGTATCAGCGCTGTTATTCTCAGGATTTAGTGTCATAGTAGCTATAATTAATTTAATTAAGGGAGCGAAGTTTAGTTAGCTATACAATTCAGTGACACGTGAAAGTAACAACATAATAAAACCGCTGCCAAATTATCTGCCATAATATGCTTTCTCGTATATCTAAATAAATAACTTCAAGGCCCACAATACCTGAATTTGAGTAATATCGGTTTTTAAACGCGATAATCCCCCATTTTTGATCCCCCATTTTGAATTTTTTTTTCTTAAAAGCCCCCAATACCCGAATTTCATAAAGTGTTTCACCTTAAAAACGGTACGCCACTGGCAGTTTTTAAAATTTTTATTTAACCTCCTGAGTACCAAACACGCTTGTTTTTAGTTTCTCTTTAAAACTTTTTATTGCAGTCTTTGACCATTACTTAGTAGGGGAAAAATATTTAAAAAATCATAGGCCAGAAAAACTGATTTTTCACTATGTCCTACCTAAAGAACAAGGGAACTAAATTACTATGTACTTCATAAAGGATGTAGCATATTTTATAGCATAGTGAATAGATAAAGACAACAAATAACATATTTTAAGTACATTTTATTTAGTTTTATTAAATTTTTCAAAATTAACAGAAATTAAAATTTCTTCTTATTCTTCATATTCTTCAAAAAACTATACATGAAAACATTTTTACAGACTTATAGTAATTCAATAGTAGGAACATTAGAGATCAACCAATAACTCTTATATTAAAGTTTTAGAATGTACATTTAACAGTCTTCATGAAAATTACTAAAACAATTACGATTTGGCGTAAAACATAGATAGATTTCATTTTTGCAAAATACCGTAGTTTTTATCGCAGCCATTCTTCCTACAGCGATATTGTTTTGTACCGTATTCTGGCAAATGCGCTGCATTTTTGACACGGTTTTCTTTAGTAGAACTAGTTTTATTAGAACCCTGCGTTTCTTATGTTTTGACTCAAGTTCTTCGTATTCAACTTCACCATCATCGTCACATTCTTCTTCATTGTCATTTATCAGTTTAGTACCCAGATTTAATTTGTATTCTCGCATTTGTACTATATTTTCTTTGGTGTGCTCTTTTCTACTTCTACCATTCTATATTGCAACCAAGCGTTCACCACGCATAGGTCGAAAAGATGAGAAATCACGCGTATTGTCCACTTTTTGTACGATTGCGCGATGGGCAAACAGAAAGCATTCGATCAGCGAGATCAACACCACCCATATTTTCGTTATAGTTTTTAATAACATCTGGCCTTCTTACTTTTTCATATGCTCTATTTTTCTTTGACCATCGCTCGCATTGCTACTTCCTCTCGTTTTCTTTTTGAACGTCATTTCATTAGTCAATACGCAGTTTTTCGGTATTATGTTCTTCATAATAGTGACTGGCATAAAATCCTAGTCTTAGTAATTCATCACAAAGTTTAGCCGTCGTGAAGAAACGATAAAAATAGTAAATGTCCTGGGACTAAGGTTCTTGTCATATGAATTACGGCTGCTTCTCCCAAAAAATCCTTGGTTGATTAAGTGCGAATGTAGTATCTCCTGATATACCGCCATATCGCAAACTATACCTTTTGGTGAAGCTAAGACAAAACTTTGAGTCCTACTGGATTAGTTTGTTTGGGCAGTATTGACGCATTGACATTTCCTAGTAAAAGGGATAATCATTTCGTCAATACTCATTCCGTTAGGACGATTTTGTTCATGACATCCGGCTAATATGCGATCAAATAAAGGCTGGATTTTCCATATTTTTTGGATTTTTTGTTCCGTCGTCACTTCAGGGTCATAAACGCATTTCAGTCTCAGTCTAATGAAAAAGAATCTGTTACGGGTCATAGCTTGGGCTATTATTGGAACCTTCCATTTTGCAGACCAATACATGGAAATTTGCGGATACTGTAATGCGGACATGATCATGGAAATACCTATATAGACCTTAATCTCCTTTAAAGTTAGTCCCATAGATTTACCGGTCTTCAATACTTGTGTCCTATTGGTGCAGGTTACCATGTAGTTTAAAATGTCATCATCTATGTATTGCTCATAAAACTGGTACCACTCCCATTCCTCAGTACTTTTATGGATGTAGGCCGGTTGCATTAAACTATTGATTTCTGCATTTAGTGCCTCGTGTACCAAGTATCTTGAACGCCAGCATTGTTGGCTCGATTTCTAATAGCTATTTGTCGAGTGGATAACTTTGAGCTTTCTACCACGGCTACGACCACCACTCTGCCCTCTTGTTCGTGGTATACGACGAAGTCGAAGGTATGAAATCTGACTCGTCCGACATTGATGGAGAAGGCACAGGAGTAACCACATCATCCTCACCTTCGCTCGAACTACTTGATTCGCGGGTGATCACGGACTGTTTGATTGATTTCTGGTGGATGAAACTCTGGATCTTTATCGGAATCATCTCCAGAATAATCAAAATCGGAGTCGTTCAAAGCTTCTGAGTTCGTTAATTGTTAACGCTAAAAACAAAACATAAAACGTGAGAAAAACGTAAACGTACTTTACATAGCACTAGAGAAGACAGTCGAAAAATATTAATTGCATACCCTTGTACTTTACAGAGGATAGAAAAAATTTCAAAGTTATAGTACGAATATTTGACTTTTTCTTACAATATCACTTTGAACCATTAGTTTGCACTATCAATAACTTGTTTTACTCAAAAACTATGAAATCACATAAAATATTAAGCGACGCCATTTTTAAAAGAATGACAAATGATATTAAGGCGTTTTACTTTTTGTTGTAACCCATACAATCATTAGATGTCGTTAATAAATATATATATATATATATATATATATATATATATATAATAGCGACGAAAACGAAGACCACAGATACCATAGATCCTTACGTACTATGAGTAGTACAGATGTACGCAGGAGGTTAAATAATGTTTTACAAATTATCAATGTTGAAAAATTGATCATTTTAAACACGATAATCCCCCATTTTTGATCCGCCATTTTGAATTTTTCATTTTGACAAATATGCTTGCATACTTAGCAATCTTAAACACCCCCAACATCCAACTTTCAAAAAAATCGTTGATAAATCAAAAAATTCACAATTTTGTACCTTAAAAACAGCGCGCCACTAGTTATTACATAATTTTTATTTCGAAAATATATAAAAAAGTATTAGTTTGTTTTTTTAATTATGTAACTTTTTAAAATTTGAAGCAATGAATTTTTTTAGTTTTCTTATCGGTAAAAATGCCCCGCACTGATTGGATTTTGCTCATTATCGAACTTGACCTAGATTTTATGGCAAAGAATTTTGTACCTAATTTCATATCGATAGCTTTAATGGTTTTTAAGAAAATTTAAACTAATTACATAGCTTTCTCTTTAATCAAATTTGCCTGTTATAATTTTTACCTAATTTTTATATGGATGTTTTAGACATATTTTAAATGTACACAATAAGTAAACTAACCTGGTGGAACCAAACAGTTGATAAGTCAAATGGAAGGATCGATCCATTAGACAGAAATATGTATCGTAATGGCATTGAATATCCATGTATCACGTGGCTTGAATCCCGAAAAATAAAAAGCTATTTCTATTAGAGACGGTGTATGAATTTAAGCTATTTACTATTCAGTTTCGGATTAGGGCTTATTTTTTACTCCTTAGGCAGTATAGCCTTCTCGTTCTAACATACGTCATTAGAGGTGATGCATTAAATCCTAGAAGAATTGGTTTAAATAATAGGTGAAATTGATTTTTTTTTATTTGATAGTTTAGTTAATTACATGCGTAAACTCCTACTAACGTAGAGATTCTGTTACGGTTGAAATAGATGCGAAATAAGCAATTAATTCTGTAAAAGTTGGACGCAGTTGCCTTTTCATAATTTAAGATAAAAAGACTTCAGTGAATTAGTGCTGTTATTCCCAGGATCCAGTTTCCGTAGTAGTTATAATTAATGTAGAGGGATCGAAGTTTAGTTAGCTATACAATTCAGAGACATGTGAAGCTAACAACAAAACAATATTCCGTAATTTACAGTGTAAGTTATAATGAGGGCAAAGAATTAAGGCGACTTAAGTTTATGGCATAACTAATAATTAGAGTAATTGATGACATTAGGTTGTAGATAAATAGTTGAGTATCAATTTGGCACATATCATATAGTATATCGTGTATAACTCGTACAAAGAAATTGCGCATCAGATTACTTAAGGTTAAATTCAGTGGCGGCGGAAAGGTCAAAAGTGGTTCGTAAGACACGGTTTAGTTTTTTAAAACTTTATTACACCTATTTCTAAACTGAGGGGCAGTTACCAATTTGTCTGAACTGATGGTTAGGAATTGCCAAGTTCAGTCAGATCTAAGAGGTGCGATAAATGTTTCATTTGTAGCCGGTGAGGCCGTGCGGTTCCTTTCTATAAATCTTGTGAGATGGTAACTTAATCCTGAGTGCCATTGACTCACTACTACAGTCGCAAACACTTGAGCCAGAAAGTGCTGAAGATGGAATCTCAGTCTCTCTCAACAGCCGTTCATTACCTGTAGTCGACTGGCAATTTGCAGTTCTCGCTTTTCAATTGCTCTACTCCAAACAAATTATATTAAAGTTGCGAGATCTTAATGAAACGCTAATAAAGATTTACAATTTGGCAACACTGCTCTTTAAAATATTCTGCAAACAACATTGACATATGCTTTTATGCTACTTGTAATTATTCTAAAACGGTTACTTGGTTTTTAACGATTCTTTATTTAATTTTGCTTTGATTGATCTTTATTTTAATGCGAATGAATTTTAATTTTGCCTTAAATAATAGCTGCATGCGGTTTTTAATTTTATCAATCATGCTTTATTTCATTTTACACTGAGTGAAATTTTTCGTTGCTATACATATGCTTGGTGTTGGTATCATGGGCGTAGCCAGCTAAGGGCAGGGAGGGGAAACTGCCCCCCCCCCCCTGGAAGAGCAAAAATAAATTAAATAATTGTTAAATTTTAATAAACAAAAAATTAAATCTAAAATATACATATTTTTCTGTTCTGCATATTTTTCTTGTTATCTGTTTTATATATTTTGTTTGTTGTTGTGGTCGTTTGGTTGCTTTTATGAACATTTTAAAATTAATTAATAAGGTCTAATAAATAAAATTATTCGCGTGTCCTTTGTCACTAAAATATTATTTCATCAGCAAAAAACAAAGCAGTTTGAAAAACTGACATAGTGCTAAATATATATTAATAGCGTTTAATGCATTTAATGCATTGGTGCACACTAGAATTGTCCCACACCAGAATTGGATAAAAACGAGTGTTCGATTTACTCTCAGGATACGTCAATTTTTAGTGTTCAATTCAACCACTTAACAGTCGGACATTTTTGAAAAAAATTGTCACTTTTTTTGTTTTCATTTAACTACATTTTTAATCCTATTAATTAATTAAAATAAATTTACTCAATAAGTAGTTTTAGTGTGAAATATTTTGAAACATTCAATACACAATCCTACATCAGAATCCGAAATAAATACTCTTATAACGTACGTAAGACCTGCACCAACAAGTTAAAACAAGTTAAAACAAAAGTTGCCTGAACGAGACTCGGGATCGTCAGTGTACGGAAAAATGTCACGCCGAGTGCAGTTCGTGCAAAACTATCAAGTGGTTAAAACACAACTTGCTCCAAATCCTAACATAGGACAATATTTTTTGCAACAACTATTGAGTTGGTGTGTAAGTGCTCTTGTCTAGCGACAGTGTCCTATTTAATAGTGTAACGAAACGCCACTGGTTTTCTTCGAGAAAATCGAGATACAAGTGAGGAATATACGGGAACCGGCGATGCGAATGTTCTGGCAATTTCTAGGCTCAAAAGGGTATATAAAATTGCCTATCCGGCGCGAAGACAGACAGTACAGTACAGTACATAGTGCAGGATACGAAGTTGCATACGGCGAATAGAAAGCGAGGCGCGAGATTTAAAAGCGGAATAGTTAAAAAGTGTTGAGAAAGTGAATATTTGTGTTGTTTTGTTAACTTTATTGGTTTTAAATAAAGTTGGTGTGAATAGTTATCAGTGTTAAATTATTGCCTGAGAAACAAGAGGGAAAATCCGTAACAATAGTTTTACCACAGAATAAAGAGACAGAAATCACAGAAAAGACAATATGGATATAAGAAATTGGTTACAAAAGGTAAGTTAAATAATTTCAGTAGAAAATTAAATTTTTAATTAAAACTTTAGAGTCATTCCATTAGAAATGGTCCAAAATTTGAAAATTGGTTGCTCGACCAGCACCAAATAAAACAAAACTACCATGTAATGATAGCTTATAATGTAGATATGTTATATCCGATGTTAATTTTGTTCAAAATTATTTGTATCGCAACGTTTGGAAAAAATTCAATTGCAGCCCTTTACAAAATTGCCAATTGCTCTTTACTCTTTGCTTGTATCTTTGTGAAACAATTTTTATTAGCTTTGGCAAAAGATTCTGTGCATTATTAATATAATTTTATATATTTTTCATTATTATGATGCCGACTTTTTTGCCTTCTAATTATAACAAAAATTACAATAATGCACCGATTTTGACAGCTGATATCTCAAATGGGACTAAATATAAAAACTTGAAATTTTCACATATTAAAGATCAAACAGATCTTTATACGTGGTATTAATTTCATTTTGTGTTTTTAATCTAGAGAAAAAATATTAACATCGGATATAGTATATCCACATTATAAGCTATCATTACACGGTAGTTTTGTTTTATACTAATTTTTATACTAGGGACTAAGAACAAGAATGATATTAGGTTATTATTTTTAGGTCAAAAATCTCTAAAACGGAAAAAAGTTCATGATGGCAGTAGTGGAAGTGGAAGCAATGATTGTGATGAAGATGAAAATAAAATGGTCGGAACATCAAAATCGGAATTTATTTTTCAAGGAGGCTCAAGTAGTTCTTCAAATCTACATGAAGCTGTCTCTGGAACTGGGATCTCTAAACAAACTGAAGAACGCGATGGCTACCATGAAAATGACATTGGTCGTTATGTTAGTTGTGCCAATAACTTGCCTTCTGAAAAAAAGAAGAACTGTTGACAAACCCTTGGGTTCCATCATCCAATTACGATTTTGCTTCTGATGCCATTCACTTGAAAAGAAAATTTAACCATCGCTGGTTAGATCAATATACTCCATGGCTGGTGTACTCAAGTCGTTTGAAAGGTGCTCTATGTTTGTATTGTGTTTTATTTCCGCCAAGAATTGCTACAGTTAAAGGAGTTTTGGGGTCATTTATGGTAAGGCCTTACATGAAGTTTAAGGATATACATGAAGATTGTAGAAAGCACGTTGGCAGCCATTACCACAAATCTTCAACAGCTGCTGCAAAAGCATTTCTTGAAAATGCTCCTGTTGATGTCCAGTTGCAAATAGGACACCATAAGACGATTGAAGAAAATAAACAAATATTGTCAGCAATTATTTCATGCATAATATTTTGTGGAATTCATGATTTGCCGCTTAGAGGAAAACAAGGAAATGAGGGAGTTTTCTTTGACCTTTTAAATTTGAGGATTGACTCTGGTGATGAGAAGCTAAAGAGCCACTTGGATAAATGTCAAAAAAACGCAGTCTATACCTCACCAACAATTCAAAATGAGATCATTCAATTATGCGGTGAAGTTATCAAAGAAAAATAATCGAAGACTGTAAACGGGTCAAAAGCTTATGCTGTAATGGCTGATGAAACAGCAGATATCGCTGGAAAAGAGCAGCTTTCTATTCGATTAAGGTTCTATGATGAAAGCCAAAAAATAATCAGGGAGGAATGTGTAGGCTACATTAAGTTAAAATGTCAAGATCCTTCTACAATCGCTAGCGCAATTCAAAGTTTTTTAGAAGATAATAATTTTTCCGCCGATAATTGTGTGGGATTCGGATTTGACGGGTGTTCCACGATGGCCGGCAAAGAAGGTGGTGTACAGGCCATTCTTAAAAAAAGTACGCTAAATCTTTATTTTTCCATTGCTCCAGCCACAGACTAAATCTTGTGGTCAATGATACTAGCAAGCTACCAGAAATAAGAAACACAATTGCAACGGTTAAAGACACAATAACCTTCTTTCGTGAATCGCCAGCCCGTAGGAAATTGGTTCCAAATCTTTCAAGACTCTGTGAGACCAGATGGTCGGAAAAATATAAGAGCATAAAAAAATTTTCAGAAAGCTTCACTGACATTGTTAAAGCACTAGAACATCTATCTGTCGAAGGAAACTGTGCAACAAGAAAATCTGCCTACTAATTGCACTGTGCAGTTACTAAACCAATATGCATCTTAGGCTTAAACATAATTGCAAAATACTCTGCAATTTTGGAACCCGTTGTAAACGTTTTACAAGGTAAAAGTATGGATTTGGTTATGGTGAAGAAACATATTGACGATATTCTAGACGTAATCAAAGAAGATCGACAAGATGTCGAAAATGTTTCTTATGAATTATTTAAAAAATCACTTGATATCGCAGAGAAAGTAGGGGTTGAGTTGTCAGTACCACGAGTCACTCAAAAGCAAGTACACAGAAGTAATCCACCATCTGAGTCTGCAGTTGAATACTGGAAGCGGTCAATAATCATCCCCTATCTTGATTCTTTAACTTCGTCTTTGGATGCTAGATTCTCCAACGCAAATACACCTGCTTTTGCTTTAACTTATCTTCATCCTTCAAACATGCTCAAAATGGCTTCAAAAGATTTCAAAAATAATGCAGAATCTTTCATGGAATTTTATGGGTGATGTCTCTGCAGAATTAGATTTGTGGTACAATATGTGGAAGAAAAAGAGTTTAGCAGAAGACAAATTAAAGGACATTGAAGTGGCTGGACATTTGGAGGAAGCTAATGTTTTTTTCCCTGCAACAAGGCACGCACTGCTACCGTGGAAAGATCGTTCAGTACCCTGCGAAGGGTAAAAACCTGGCTCAGGAGTACAATGGGTGATGACAGACTCACTGGGTTGTGTTTGATGAGTGTGCATCGAAAATTTTTGAAGGAAAATCAGGACTGCATAGTGAAGAAAGTTTTGGATAAATTTAGTTTAAACCCAAGAAAAATGTTATTAGTTTAATTTAAGTATAATTAAAATCTCAAAGTTTTGTTTTCATTTGCCTTTTCTTTTTATCCTAAAATTTTACATTTTGAACGACCATGGACCATGATTTGCCCCCCTGTTATAAATCCTGGCTACGCCCTTGGTATACCACACAATTTCAACAATGAAGATTTCCAAAGTGATAGTCGAAATTTAGTGAGTCCATTTAATTTAATTTTTACTTGTAGCATACAGACGACATCACTCAATTCCGAAATCGAATGCAATAATGCATTTCCATACGATTAACTAACTAACTGTATTCACAGCCGAAGATCGCCTACTCCAAATGTACTCGCGATGGTTCGATTCTTCGAATTACGATACGTTCGTTAATGCAATGATATACACAATTTGCAATTTCCAAATTACAACATATGAATTGCGCCGATTACGTTACTTATTCAATACTATGCACAAGGAAACATTAAACTCCAAATATAAAAATTCCAAACGAGGACTTCACACGAAAATCATAAAAGTTTCTAACAGAAAATTAAACGTAAAATGTACCAATAAAAACCAAACCAAAAATAAAATTGAAACCATATACAAAAATTAGACCTACAAGGAAAATTACACCCAAAAGGAAAGCCCTATGGGAGAGAATACTATAAGTAAGATAATGAATATTTATCTATATAAATTACCTTCATCGAAGAGTTTTCAGGTGAGGTCGCTGCTCCTCTATAACTGTTACTGTTAAGGTTATAATCCCCATACTTGGGTGCTGACATAATACCACATTCAAAATACCAATAACTAATATTAATTTCTGCCGAGTGATTATAGCACGATCCCTTAACTAAGGTAAAGTTTAAAAAAGCAGTTATTTGACATAATTCACTCCCTTAACAAATTTTGCAGCTCAAGATGGTCGTAGCAAAAGAAAATTTATCACCCAAAGGTGACCGACAGTTGACCTATACAGATAAACGTTTCAAATGTGCTTTATTGTGGAAAACTGTTTAGGTAGAAGAATCAGATCCCTGTTTTACCCAATTATAAATTACAGAAACCTGCACATTTAATAAAATATAATAAATGTTGTTTTCTTATTTCTCCCACAGAAGACTATTTACAAGTTACAAAATTACAAATTTTTAATTTCTAACATTTACATTTTTTTACAACATAATGACTACTAAATATTCAAATGCTAACACGACGAAACCTTTTCCATATTGACTCCGGATTATTTCTTAACCCAATATTCCAACGTAATAACTTTGTGATTGGTAGTAACCCTTCTTAGTATATTGTCACACCTCGAGGTTTTGCAGTGATGAGGGAATTCACGGATAGATTGTGTAATAATATTATGGTTTTCTTGAATATGCATTAAAATTTCTAGTTATTTTTCCTTATTAGTAGCAATTCTATTGTCCGTTTTGGACAATTAACACTTGCAGAGCAATCAAATCTTTCCATTAAGTTTTGAAAGCTTTGAACATGAAGTGTGCGTCCATCAGGAAACTTCATTTTATAAATTCTATAAGAAAGTTGGCAAATTGTACAGGCGTTTTCAAAAAATTTGTTTTAAATCTAAACACTAGGTAGTATTTAATAACAATTATATGGCACATTATTTCCTTCGATGGCTTCCATGTCATACTAAACATTTTGGAATAACTTAAAACCATTTAGAGTATAAGTAGAGGACATAATTCATAAAATTTAGTTGGGTGGGAGAGAAAATAATAATAATATGCAGGGTGTGCTACTTAAAAAATAATGCAGTTTCAAATTCCCGAATTAGAATTGGTTATAAAAGGAATATAGCAGAAAAAATCTTAACATGCTCTTGAATCATTGTTAAAGTTTGAAACAAACTATTTGCTTGCAAAGAATGCATTAAAGTTTAAAGAATTGTTACCTCGACGGAAAAATAACACAAAATAAGTATTCACAAAAAAAAATAATAAGCAAAGGATATGCTATATAAAAAATGCTTCAAATTAAATCTAGAACCTGAAAGTGTAATAATTTATAGGGTATTCTATTTAAAATAAAAAAGTTTATGTCGACCACGGCTACGTAGCATACCCTGTATATTGCTTAAATCTAGAACCTGAAAGTGTAATAATTTATAGGGTATTCTATCTAAAATAAAAAAGTTTATGTCGACCACGGCTACGTAGCATACCCTATATATTGCAAAGTATTTTTTGTGTCACACAGTCTCTTTCTTCCATCTTACAATTTTCGATTCTACTCTGCTCCATCAGCTTGAAGAGTTAATGTCAAATTTTTTTATGGAAATATTATCAATTAGTTGGACTACAAGGATTTCCTATACAACCTCATTTGTTCACACAATTTTCTGTTCCATTGACAATAAATGGAAGTCAGTGAAAAAACACTAAGACGGACCAAAAAAATATGCAAATTTATTTTGTATTACTTCAATAGATATTAATAAGGAATAAAAGTCACTTAGTCAAAATTTTTTCTCATGTTTCTTATTTCTTAAGAGAAATTAAGGTTTTCTATTTCTTGAGATACTTATGTGATATATTAAATATGTTGCGAAAGCAATGCACATTTTTTTGCACGTTTATTGCATTCTTTAGCTTGTTTATTAAGTTATCAGAAGCTTGCAAACTTTCAAATTACAACTTCCGATCATCATGCTAGAATTCGATCTGTCCTGAGTACCAAGGTGTAAGATACGATAATTATACCTAATAGTTTCCAAATTATTTCCCGAATATTCGTATAAGTACACTTCACAATGCTTAATTACCTAGAATCAAAGTTGATTGATGTACACATACATCTATTTATTACCGTAATAGTACATTCTAAATATATACACTCATAATTAAACGACATTATAAATATAGTTCAAAGTGATTCAAATCAAGTATATGACACAATGCAAAGATGTGGGCACGTAATCTAATAATTATTATTATACCACAACAGTTGTACGAGAAATCAATTGTAAACGTAAAACAGTGAATTGCTTTGTTACAGAAATTTCGGGACTTGTAACGTTAATGTGTAACAATTTAATACCTGACACAAATATTGTGCCAATGACATGCCCAATAACAACTACTATAAAAGGGTACACAATTAATTCATCTTACATTTGTATTTAATATTGCTAACACTATACACATATTTAGCTATTGTTTCATTCTTGTTAATTACTTTTATCATTCCCGCTTCACTTAAACCAGTCTTGCTTGAAAATGAACTTCATTAATTTGTCGCATTATATTTAGGTTCCAAGTGAAGCTACAGACGTCTTTTATAGGAGTAAAATCTTCGGAATGTAAGCATGTTTGAACACATTTAAATAGTATTTGTTTAGAAAAATTTCGTGTCGAGTATACCGATTTGGTAATTGCATTGTTCTATACTAAAAACTATACTTAGTAACAATGCGTTTGGAAGTCTCCTCAAAAAAGATCCACAGGAACAAAAAAAAAACAAATTACTAACTTAAATTGGTGTTGAACGTATATCAAATAATCTTTCACAAGGTACAAAATGTGCAAAATTAGTGACCAAATTATGTACTTAGCGCACGAACCCTACTATTACTACGGCTTCCACTACTACAAGTACCACATAACCCACCCTCCCACCCAACCTCCCATACACAGTCCCACAGACACTCACGCACACACAGCCTCACAGCCACATAGCCATACAGACACACACACACGGACACAAGGACACACAGACACGCAGACACGCAGAAACGCAGACACACAGACACACAGAAACACAGTAACACACACACGCACGCACGCACGCACGCACGCAAGCACGAACGCACGCACGCGCACACGCACGCACACGCACAACACGCACAGCACGCACACGCACACGCACAGCACACGCACACCACACACGCACACCACACACACGACACACACAAGCACACGCACACGCACACGCACGCACACCACACACACACACGCACACGCACACACACACGCACGCACACGCACACGCTCATGCACACGCACACGCACGCCCACACGCACACGCATAAACACAAGTACGTAGAAATACATGCATTTTTGTATTTATGTTTTACACAAATTTGATAACACTCACATTTACCGTCCTGAGGAGTAGTAAATTTTTTAAGGTTATAAGATTTTAATTATGTGTAATAAAGTTTCCATTTTCAAATATTAATTTTTATGACGTATTCTGTTAGAAATGTTAAATCGCGTGTCTACAAAGTAACGTAAAAGGTACCGATTTTAATGTTTTGGTGTACATAAGCTGAAATTACTTGTATCTCTGGGCTGACTATTTCGATGTTCTATGATTTAGTACTCTACGGAAATTGTGATTAGAGAGATCCTTGGAACAATGTGAATGACCAATTTTTAGTACTAATATAAATGGTATCAAAATGTTGCACTAATCTAATATAAAAAGAAAATGAAATAATAGGTTAAATAGGAAAGCGAATCGAACTTTGTAATTTTTATAATTGAGTCGAGGTAAACGTAAAGTACAGTTTATAGGATTGATTAAACATAGTTCTTTTACAAATGCGATTGGTAAGATCCCAATTAGAACGTGTAAGCAATTTTGCAGAGAAGTGCTGTAATATAGTACTTAATGTACAGGATAATTACGGTAATTGCTGTTTTAAGTGTGAAACTGGTTTGTAAGATTGATTGCTATTAATTGATTGTATTAGGTCATTTATTTATTTTTAGGATAATAAAGTTGTAATAAACAAAAATCAATCTGAAAGAGGTGCTTGATTCATCAGAGATTGTCAGAAAAATTGCAAGAATAATTTTTCGCAAAATTTATTTTCTGTTATTAGTACAATTAAATCGATTCAACCGTTGGAATTATATTACCATATTGCAGGAGGTGTAAAACAGAACATAAATTTAGACATAACATTACACTTAACCCGCTTAAATCTCTGAATAATGTGCGTATTCCGCTAATTCCTGACTTTATCGTCCAATTTGAAGTTAAATAGGAAATTGATTAACTAGTAATAAAAAATAAGGTAGACTGATAAATACAAGCAAAAAATTGATAGGAATTTAAAACAAACAGAGACAATCCTTTATGAACTATCAATTTGACCTTAGTTGATCAAAAACAGCATTGTTCTCATTTTAATGGTAGCTGTAGCATTAAAAGTTATACTAGGTGATTCATATACGAACCGACACAGAGCAATGGCTTGTTATCGAAACCAAAATATGATCAATCAACTTACCTCTGTACTAAGTTGCACCCTTGTGAAGTTATAGGCCTTGAGACTAGGGTTTCAAATTTCGAAAAAATCAATGTTTCAGTTATACAACTTAGAAAAACCAAATTTGGTACATGTTGTGAGCATACCAAGAGCATTCATTGACAGTAAGTAGAGTTCAATTGAAGGGTTGATAAGATATGATGCACCACCACATTGTGATAAAAATTTTTGACCAGTTGGCGAACTTAAAAAATTATTACTTTATTCCATGGGGAATTTTATTCTAAAACTTGTTTTATTCTTGTTATTTTTCAAAAAACTTTGTCATTTTCAACAAAAACTCGAATAACTAAAAACAGGCATTGTAGCTTTGTTATTTAAAATCAACAAAAATTAAAAAGTTGGCTATGAAATTAAACGTCAAATTTGATGAGGAAAAAAAGTTGGAATAAGAATAATTTAATAGAAAAATAAAAAACTTAAGCAACGGAAATAACATACAATTTGCACTGATAAGTTATAAAAATTGTTCAAAATGATAACCATTTTCTCTTAGGCATAAATTTATCAAAACTTGAAGTCTCCTCTATGCAATAACTGCTGACTGTTCCTAATGAATGTGTATTAATCCCTAATACGATTCATCAATTATGCTCGAGACGTAACTGGCGAGGAATACACAAATTCTGTAACGTTCCCCAAAGAAGGAAGTCGCATCTGTTGTGGCCTGGTGATCCTCGCAGCCAAACTTGTGGGCACAAGTTTCGCTATTTAGTCGATTTAGCAAAATAATCGGACCAATTAAGTACCGACCAATAATACCGATCTAAACGTATACAGTGTGTCCAAACTTATGAAGCTTATTTCATCCGATGATGTATTACTAATTTACATAACTCTCATGAGTATTCTGACGTAAACCCTCAATCAGTAATTCCTCGACATCTCCAACGCGAGTTTAACATACAGTGTGTCCAAAATTGGTCTATGCAGTATTGCTATCTTGGAAACTATAAGAGATCGAAAGACGGTTAAATGGGGAAAGTTCTAGAGAATTTTGAGTCCACTAAAGTGCCATTCTCAAATCAAGGGTATCTCGAACGCTTTTCAAAATATTAAAAAAAAAATTAAAATCGACAATCTGTATTTTTAGCTATATCTCTTTTATTTGAACAGATATAAAAAAAATAAATACACTTTTCCATTGCCACTTTTTATCCTCTATTGATTGGTGATGGAAAAAAATTAATCCGACGTTTCGTTGATTAGAAACCATCATCAACTTTATTTTTTCATGTGGGGCGGAAATTAGCTAATGGTATAAAATGATTCCTTTTTTTATTCTAAATCCAACAATGTATAACACTTAATCATAATTCGACGTTTCGACCCTCATTCTTGACATTTTCAAATACCTCTTTTTTTTATGAAACATTTTTGAAAAAAAAACTACCAAAGCAATTTATTCTGCAAAACTACATTTATTTCAAGTCATAACTCATAATAGGACGTTTCGATTCATCAAAAGCATCATAAAGTAGTCTCTTATGAACAGTAGCTCCTATTCGTAGATAACTATTTATTACGATATCGAAAAAGCCCTTCTAAACTTTGTCTTAAACAATGACAGGTAAATAATTCTTTTATTAAGTTTAAACTTAAGTAAACACCTAACAATACATTTACATGAAAATATTTAGAAAAATGTGAAAAATCCTATTAAAATACTTAAAAATTAACTACAGCTAAATAATGAATTCGATTATTGTAAATTTCTGGGAGTGGGCTTTGATGAGTTTAAAACAATTATTGTATAACAATTATGTCAATTATGTCAAAAGACTACTATAGTTTCTCATATTTTAATGAACATTGTTTGAAAATGGCGTTAAATTACTCTAACGAAGAAAATTTTGATATATTAGTGTACTATATCAAAAATGAAAGAAATGCTACCAGAGCTAGTGATGACTATTTTCAAATGTGGTTTTGAAAAACCGCGTTCAAAAAAGTATGCGATCGATAATGAGAATCGTAACGGAAACATTTTGGAATATTTTGACGAAAATCCGAAACCTTCAGTACGAAATTGTGGCACGGAGTTTCATATTCCAAAATCCACTGTACAGAACGTTATGAAAGTTGTTAAATTTCACCCTTACAAGCCAATAATTGTACAAGGCCTGCAAGAAGGTGACTTTGGCAGGAGAATCGAATTTTGTAATTGGTTCCATCGTAAATTTCAAGAAAATCCTGATTCTTTTTGATAAAGTTGTATGGACAAATAAGCCACGTTTTACCAACTGTGGAGTATTCAATAAAAAAATCATCATTACTGGACCCGTGAAAATACACATATTCGCGATCCACGCCGACTTCAAGTACGATTTGGTTTTAATGTGTGGTGCGGAATGATCTGTAGTAATATCTTTATTTGAGTTAATTGGGTAACATTTAATAATTTAATTATGACTCATTTTTTTAATATTCCCAATCAATTTCAGGAAATCTTCTTGTTAGTCCATTTATTTATGAATGACCACACGTTAACAGGGCAACGATACCTTTTAATGTTGCAAAACCAAATGATTCCATTCATTCGTGAAGCTGTTCCCCTTTATGAATTTAATAATTTGTGATTCCAACAAGATGGATGCCTCGCACATAATTCAGGGGAAGTCCGAGCATTTATTTTTAGGAGGAGATTTTTGGTGAAAGAATAATATCCAACGGTGGTCCTGTGCGTTGGCCTGCTAGGTCTACGGACCTTGCCCCATTAGACTTTTATTTATGGGGATACGTCAAAAATGAGGGGTATGAATTTGATCCCCCAGAAACTAGGCAAGTTCATGAACATCGAATTATTAAAAATATTAATCGTAATACAACACGTCGGGTGACCAGAACTATCGCAAAAAAATGTGAAAAGTGCATTGAAAAAATGGTCGATATTTTGAATAGTATGTAGAACTCATGTCGGTTTTATAATTATCCTGTAAAATACATTTAATATTAATATAAAACACTATAAAAATTATTTGATATTGTAGTCTTGTAAAATGTATGATTCATTGCTAAAAATGTTTTTTAATTACTTTTTAGTCATAATTTTATGGTTCAAATGAGTAACATTTAACATAATACCCTAATAACTACTATGTGTTTTTTGAATATTCCACATCATTTTCACTCCTTTGCTTGAGCAATTTATTTATAATACCAAGTAAACATTGGAGTACTTTTAAGACAAGTTTTGGAAAGGCTTATTTCGATATCGTAATAAATAGTTATCTACGAATAGGTAGCTACTGTTCATGATGCAATAATTGTTTTAAACTTATCAGAGCCTTCTACCAGAAATTTACAATAATCGAATTCATTATAGTTAATTTTTAAGTGTTTTAATAGGATTTTTCACATTTTTTTAAATATTTTCACTTAAAGTAAATGTATTGTTAGGTGTTTACTTAAATTTAAACTTAATAAAAGAGTTATTTATCTGTCATTGTTTAAGACAAGGTTGGGAAAGGGTTTTTCAATATTGTAATAAATAGTTATCTATGAATAGGTAGCTACTATTCATGAGAGATTACTTGATGATGCTTTTGATGAGTCGAAAAGTCCTATTATGAATTATGAGTTGAAATAAATGTACATTTGCAAAATAAATTGCTTTGGTAGTTTTTTTTTCAAACATTTTATATAAAAAAAAGAAATATTTAAAAATGTCAAGAATGAGGGTCGAAACGTCGAATTATCATTCAGTGTTATACATCGTTGGATTTAGAATAAAAAAAAGGAATCATTTTATACCATTAGCTAATTTCCGCCCCATATGAAAAAATAAAGTTGATGATGGTCTCTAATCGACGAAACGTCGGATTAATTTTTTTCTGTCAGCAATCAATAGAGGATAAAAAGTGGCAATGGCAAAGTGTAATTTATTTTTTTATCTGTTCAAATAAAAGAGATATAGTTAAATATAAAAATTGTCGATTTTCAGTTTTTTTCGAATATTTGAGATAGTCTTGATTTCAGAATGGCATTTTAGTGAGCTCAAAATTCGCTAAAACTTTCTCCATTTAACCGTCTTTCGATCTCTTATAGTTTCCAATATAGCATACTGCACAGACCAATTTTGGACACACTATGTTAAACTCGCGTTGGAAATGCCGAGGAATTACTGATTGAGGGTTTACTTTCGGAATACTCATGAGAGTTATGTAAATTAGTAATACATCAGCGGATGAAACAAGCTTCATAAGTAAACAGAATCTGCTTTTGAAAATTAATGCCTTAGTGCAAAATAAACTGACATAAATTCACTCGATTAACAATATGTTCCGGTAACAGTTCTTACACTCTTTGGATGTGATATAGGTGTAGTAGATTACGTTTGATAAATCGGTGCACTGAAGTTTGCGATGTACCAGATTGTAGAGGGAGACGTCCAGTACTAATATGCGGATCATCTTCAATTTCATATAAAATAGGTTCTTCGTCTTGTGCGTTGATTGAAATAGCAGGTTCGTGAGTGTTAATGGAAAACTTTCCTGTTTCTCGAGCTCGTCTTTCAACATTAGAAAATGTTTCTCTATGGATGATCACACGGCCATTTTCAAAACACTCAGTAAACAATTACTAACATTAAATAACTTACTTTCCTCATTGACGTTTAAGTTCATAGCCAACTTTTGAATTTTCGATGATCTTAAATAATTTTCGGGTTTTTGTTGAAAATGGCAAGGTTTTTTGAAAAATAACAAGAATAAGAAAAGTTTTAAAATCAAAATTCCCCATAAAACAAAGTAATATTTTTTTAAGTCCACCGACGAGATGAAAAAATTCTATTATTTTAATGGTGCATCAACTCTTTAAATTGCTACAATTGGATTCTACTTAATGTCGATTAATGCTTTTGATACACTTACAACGTGTACCAAATTTGGTTTTTCTAAATCCAAGAATAACTGAAATATTGAGTTTTTTCGAAATTTGAAACCCCACTTTCAAGGCCTATAACTTAAACGCAAGTTGAAAATTCAATAATTCAACAAAACACAAATGGTGATTACTAAAGTAAAAGTTAAGTAAAAGTTTGTTTTGTTTGCATTAATAGCAAATATTAAACTCGATTGTATTTTAAAATTATTCTTCAAGATGGCTGTTTTGAGAGTTTTTAGATGAAATAAATCTTTTGCTGAAGCTTTGGGAATTTGTTTAACAATAAAGTCACGAACCACTTTCGTATGCATTTTTTTTATGTACAGTGAATAGTTGAAAAAGAAGAATTTCATTAAATGCATTCTTTTGCCAAAAATGTCGGAAATACTTAAATTTAGTGGTAATGTCATAAACATAATAAAGTAGAGTTATTTTAAGACTTTTTATGAATTTTTTTGAAGAATTAACAAAACATACTTCCACACATTTAGTACCTACTTTGCCCGAATAACAACACATTCATACTACAAACATTCAATGAACACCATTACTTCCTATAAAAACTAGTGAATATATTAATACAACAATAATCAAAATAATTTACACAGATTTAATATTTTTAATGTAAAATGATTCATGTACTTGTAAATTAATAAATAAATGATTTTGATGACAAGTATTTCAACATAAAATGGGATAATGCACAATTGAATTTGTGTTTGTTTGAAAATGAGTTTTTCTTTCGAAAAGGATAAAACAGAAAACTTACATGAATGAGATTTTCACCGAGAGCTAAAGCGTAACGCGGCTAGTTAGGGTAAAAACGACGCACTAAAGCTCAGAAAGCGTCCTCAACCTGGAAAGCTGGAGTAGCCGTGGCGCTTGCGTGAGCTTTTGTTAGAAAGGTGTGTTCGATTGCGCACTGTAATAATAGGGACATCTTTTAATAATGATACCATATCCTTCCAAATGATTTTGTTGATTTGATTGTACGTCTTTTCTTGATATCTCTGTTTTTACATAAATCAGATAACATACTCTACCTAAAGTTGAGTTTAGAAAATCTGTTTTTCTGTAATTATTTTATATCTTCAGGGAATTTTAGTAAAATAACTAAACATGTTTGAGTGTATTAATAAGGTTATTTAAATTTGACGTGGTAGGTTGTTTTGTGGGTAAGATGTTTTCTTCCCAATATGGAATGGAATCAAATATTTACACCGGTTTGGAGGCTGAAAAAGCGTATTTTTGCTACACGTGGGATTTTTTGGTATTTTACAATAGTATTTTATGTTACAAGATCCGAAAGCAATGCATAACATAACGAACGTTAATGGAGCGAAGGACCTAAGGCCAAGCGCCCTATAAGAACATTAGACTTTTCGACTTCCATCGAAGTAACGTATAACTTTGTTTGTGTTGCTTAAGCCTTTACTAATAAAAATCTAAATTACATTTATGCAGGTAATGATAATAAAACGAGATACGAGTTAGTACCGCACGCTACAAGTAAAACAAGAAGGTAGGGGTGATACTTTCTTTAAATAAACACCGTTAATTTTACTCACTTTCAATATTGCTACATCGGAGATATACTTATTTACTTTATCTAATAAACATTCCTTTGTACGAAGCACCAACAAGTAAAGTATTGGTTCGTAAAAGATGAATCTCGAGTTTTGAACGGATTTTAGGTTTTCAACATCTACGTGTGTGTGTGTGCGTGTGTCCGTGCGTATGCGTGTACGTGTCCGGGTCCGTGTCCGTGTCCGCATTCGTGTCCGCATTCGTGTCCGCATTCGTGTCCGCATTCGTGTATGTATGTGTGTGTGTGTGTGTGTGTGCGTGCGTGTCGTGCGTGCGTGCGTGCGTGCGTGGTGCGTGCGTGCGTGCGTGCGTGTGTGCGTGCGTGCGTGCGTGCGTGCGTGCGTGCGTGCGTGCGTGCGTGCGTGCGTGCGTGTGTGTGTGTGTGTGTGTATGTGTGTGTGTGTGTGTGTGTGTGTGTGTGTGTGTGTGTGTGTGTGTGTGTGTGTGGGTGTGTGTGTGTGTGTGTGTGTGTGTGTGTGTGTGTGTGGTGTGGGTGGGTGGGTGGGTGGTGTCGTGGTGCGTGCGTGCGTGCGTGCGTGCTTGCGTGCGTGCGTGCGTGCTGCGTGCGTGCGTGCGTGCGTGCGTGCGTGCGTGCGTGCGTGCGTGCGTGCGAGCGTGCGTGCGTGCGTGCGTGCGTGCGTGTGTGTGTGTGTGGTGTGTGTGTGTGTGTGTGTGTGTGTGTGTGTGTGTGTGTGTGTGTGTGTGTGTGTGTGTGTGTGTGTGTGTGTGTGTGTGTGTGTGTGTGTGTGTGTGTGTGTGTGTGTGTGTGTGTGTGTGTGTGTGTTGTGTGTATGTGGTGTGTTGTGTGTATGTGCGTGTGTATGTGCGTGTGCATGTGCGTGTGCATGTGCGTGTGCATGTGCGTGTGCATGTGCGTGTGCATGTGCGTGTGCATGTGCGAGTGCATGTGCGTGTGCATGTGCGTGTGCATGTGCGTGTGCGTGTGCATGTGCGTGTGCATGTGCGTGTGCATGTGCGTGTGCATGTGGCTGTGCATGTGCGTGTGCATGTGCGTGTGCATGTGCACTAATATATTATGCACCGATAAGTGTTGTTTTACACGTCGTTACATGACCAACCTACACAATGAGCTTATTCATGCAGATGACGATCCCCCTGTTATTAAAGGTAGACATGATAAACGATAATTTAAAATCAATGCCTGGATCAAAGTTATTGGCGATTCTATAGTTGGGCCATTCCGATTACTTGATCGTCTGGATGGCACTTCGTTTCTTACTTTACAGGGGGCGGTCCTGTACCGCCGCCGGAAGCGCAGGGGTTAATAGAATACTCATAGAAAAAAAGTGCCTCTGCTGATAGAATGTGGTGCTAATGCTAACAATATCGTATGGGCCAGCAAGGATAACAACCAAGGAGGTGAATTACTCTTAGAATTCGTTTTCAACAGTAATCTCAGTATATTAAACGTTGGAAATACTCCTACGTTCAAGAGAGGAAGTGCTACATCCGACTCTAAGCACGACAGAATTATAGGATCTAGTGGTAGTATGGAGAGTATTGGATGAGCGCTCACTCTCCAACCACATAATAATTGTATCTCGATTAGGGATGACCTGGCCTGAGTCGAAGCCAAAGAGAAATCCAAGCAAAACAGATTAGGAACAGTACGCTACCAATCTATAATTAAATATGATACGAATCCAAGCTAGGAAAAGTGCAATACACTACTCAAAGCTGGAGAATGATGTAAACGTTCTAAACAAGGCAATACGTGATGCTGCCCCGAGCATGTTAACGAAGAGAACAACGCGCTCCTTGTTGGAACAAGAACTTGTCAAAACTATGATCCGATACATGAAAACTCTTCAATAGGCAAACTGGAATGGAGATTGGCAGGAATACGCTGAGAAACTGACGTTTTACAACAAAGGAATCATGAAAGCAAAAAGAAGGGATTTTGCGAAGAAATTAACACATCTGCTAAGGAGAGAATTTTCAAAGTCATGGCCAAAAGCGGTATTAACGCAAAAATGGTTTTAAAAAAGCCCAAGGAAACTTCATACAGAGTGAGGAGGAACCATGCTCTTACTAAATACTCACTTTTCGGGAAAAAATGAGTAAGAATAATACAACAGGCCAACTGACAGGAAACTTAGATTTGGCCAAGTACATAAGTAGTTAAAGAAGAACTTTCAAACCATTTAAGTCGCCAGGAGCTAACGGAATCTTCCTCCTTACTGCAAAAAGAACAGGAGGAGATCACATCACACCTAGTTCGCGTTGCTAGGAGCAGCCTAGAACTGAGATGTATCCCATGGATACAGAGAACGACTCAGGTCACTTTCACGCAAAAACGGGAAAAGAGGATAGCATAAATCTTACATCCCTACAGCCAACCACCTTCACTTCGTTCATGTAGAAAACGATTAAGAAGGTAGTAGACAGCTGTACCAGAATCGAAATTCTGGAAGGAACACCGCTAAATCCTAATCAGCTCGCATACAAAGCAGGCAGATCTAAAGAGATTGCACTAATGCAGCTGACGGAGGATGCACAGTATTCAATAACGATGGGTGAAACAGCGATCTGTGTGTTCCTCAATATCGAAGGAGCTTTTGATAACACGTCCCACGAATCGGTTAGAAAAGAGTTAGAAAATAGAGGGGTGTACGGCGCAATCTCAAGATGTATGTCTCAAGGTAATAACAGAGGTACTGACTTGGCACTGTCGACTGAGAGAGAGAGACTAAGAATTGAGCAGAAAGATGAATGTTGATACTGCGGGGTTGAGGATGAAACCTCAATACATATTTTTTCAGGATGCACTGCACTCTTAGCCCAAGAGGAAGATATCAAGGAACTCAATACATAGAGAAGGTAGAACTACCTAACCTGAAGCCATCTCCTAAATTTCCTGAAAAGAATAGGACTTACGCAACATCCATAGACATAGAACAAATAGCTGAAAAGTGGGACACAATGGATGCTATAGGTTGCAGCGACGCCTACCCCTAATTTAACAATAAATAAATAATACCTTCGTTTTATCAAAATTATTACATGATGTGTCTCTTGATTTGAGTAGAAACACGTTTTTCATGCACGACGGTACACCACCTCATTTTGCGCGTGCTTTATGAGAATATTCTTAATGAACAATGAATATCGTTTATCATTGTTTGAGAAGACATTTTTTCTTCGAAACTATATAAAACACGGAGTTTTTACAAGAGTCAAATATAAAATGAAGATGATTAGTAAACTTTCCAGTTGAAGAGGTCCTAGAACCGTATCATCACCCCTAAGAAAATAAACAAAAATTACTAGGGGGTGAGTTTTGACCATTCTGAAATTTATTCTGGCTTTTTTCGATTACTAAAATGACGATAATCCTCTAATATGCACGTCTGCCAAATTTCACTGAATTTGTTTCACGCATCTATGTACAGCGTACAAAAATGTAATTTTTTGGTAAGGTAAACTTTAAACTCTTCTCACATACAAACATTACCTTTTGGTATATAAGTAAATTGGGCCCAATAGACTTTTTTGGCCTCCACAATACTTGGTAGCTCCATATCCCAGCAATTTTGGGACAACCTGCAAAATGTCTTTAATAGTTATTGTATTACAAGGCCAGAAAATGGGTGTTTGCGAGTACGAGTAAACTTTGCAGTCGAGGCCTGAAAATTTATGAAACATACAAGATTCTTTATGCCCACGTCAACAATTGTTATTAAAGTCAATAAACAAAATTGTACTTTCACACCTGTTGTCATTAACTTGGCAATACTGACAACTGACAGTAACCAATATAACCTAAAAAATACAATTGGAAATTACTCATTACGGATTTGCTGACTTCATAATAATTCATAGATTTAATTTGTAGTGTACAAGGAAAAATACAGACAATAACGGATGGGTATATGTACACGGTAACGCGATTAGGCTTTGTGTTATACCAAATGTCGAATATTTGATCAGTTCTGTGACTCATACGAATACCAATTGTAATTAGTAATTTGCCGGCCGAGGCCAGAAAACGCATATTTTCAGGGCGCATTTGCAAGCTGAATACGCCCTATTACAGAACGAAGACACAAAATGTTATTTTTAATGCTTCTTTATGATTATTTATGAGTTCAAAATTCCCCCAAACGTGAACGATGTGTTAAAAATTACATTCAACTCCATGTACACTTTGTTACATGCATAAAGGCATAGTCATAGCCAAAGTAAAAGGTATGCCGTAACAGCTAGTAGGAATAAGGCCGGAAGCTCAGTTGGTCGGTTAGGCACTTGGATGCGTGGGCGTGTGGCTGGCGCAGATACACAGAGAATCTAAAAGGAAACCACCTAATTTATTTTTATATCGTCCTTAGACCAAGAAATAGGCTGCGACACATTAAGAGAGACGCTACAGTTAAAATACAGTTGCACATAGTGCAAGAAGGGAATAGGTTTGGTTTAAGACATCGCTTCTAAACCGCAGTAATAAAGAAAACAACTATTGGTAAAGTAACACAATTCGGTTTAATCGTTGTAGCTATAATGGGTACTAATAATAATAAACCCTAAACCTTAAATCGACTACAAAAGGTTAACATACACTCGCCGAAGGCATACTAGTATAAATATCCTAACGTAGTGGATACAGTAAATACATATTCGAACAAAGAGTATCGTAAATAGAGATAGCTATAGCAAAAAAAAAAAAAATTTAATAGTACCACACCTACCTTTTTCTAGTGCCGCTTCTAAATTAAAAAATCTAAAATATAGTACAATGACACGACAACGTCCAGCGTTGAGCCGAGCTGGTAGCGTAGTGGTGACACGACCTTCTTGGCATTCGGGAGGTAATGAGTTCGATTCCCGTTGCCGTCTACCTTGTATGAGGTTCTTTCAGGGGGTTTTCCGCATACACATGTAGCGGCATGGTCACTGCGTATATGCACACTATGTGCGGCTACTTAGGCGAATGCTGGGGTAGTATTTTCCCCCTCAGAACTCCTTCCTTCCGATCCTACCCTGACCATATCCATCCTTAATCCCACCATGTGTATATACGTAATGTATGTATGTATGCTAGGAATCCTTGATTGTGACTGAAGGAGCTCTGAAAGCTCAAGCCCGCCTTCCCTCTTGGGGAGGGAATCAAATATGTGGCCTTTTCCTTTTTTCCAGCGTCGAACCTAGAAATAAAATACACAACACAAGATAAACTTCAACTAAAATAATGGAAACGTAGTCATAGGAAGACTCCTTACAACTGGCGTCTCGGTTTTAATTCAACCGAATCTTAACTTGACTTAACTATAAACAACCAAAATACACCAGCCAGATGTCTATAATTGCATAAAAAGAACTTAAATCTGTAAGTAATTAATTAGCAATGCAGAAAAGTGAAGTAAAATGAAAATTATTCAAGCCACGCGCATAAACAATAATAGTCTGCTACTACTGTTAATCACAAAACTACAAGCATAAATTTAAAGTTTACTTTAATGTTACAAACAGCAAAGCTTCACGCAACAAACAAAGAAGAAAAAAAAAATTTCAGCTGAAAGCTAAAATATTCATATTTATGAATTAGTAATAGCTTCCTTATTTATGCTAACATTTGTTAGAACGTAACAATTACAATTTAGGTATTAATGTACAGCAAATGAAAAAATACAAATCGTAAATTCAACAGTTAAATTTTCAGCAGCATTTACTCATTATTTGGATCACCCAATATAAAGCGTTCCACGTTACAAGTGTGTGGTTCGAATGCGGATCTCCCTGTATAAATTACTTATATTGAATACAGGAACAGTAACTTCACGGTTATCAGACGCAACAGGTCACAGCTATTTCTATTACAGTTAACTTTTCGAAATCTTAATAAGTAGAGGGCTCTAAATAAAGTACTGAAAAAGCCAAGGTAATAAAAGGAAATGTGAGCACCTGCGTAAGTATGTATAAGATTAAATATTGATTAAATCTTAAGTAAACATTTCATAATTTCAGATACATAACCTCGCTAAATATAACCCTAAACAATGTGCAAATCTCATGTATGTACAACACACTACTAGGAAATCGTGTTATGTTTACGGTTGTAATTCGTTTAATAACGAACCACTTCTAAAGTAATTTGAAGTTGTACTTAAAACGATAGTCTATCGATCCAGAATTCCGATGTGAAGTAATTAAACATTTAAAAGACTCACCAATCAGTTGATGGTAAAAGGAGTGTTCGTATGTCTTACGAGACTTAAGCGTAATATTCTTTTAAAGAAAACGAGGCTAGAATAGCGTAATGTCTCGAGTTATCTTCCAGGGGGCAGTCGTAGAACCTGCTCGATATTCAGTAGTCACGGAGAACTGCTATACCATACGTTCATAACCCCAGGTGTAAAGGAGCAGTTCAGATACAGGTGAAACAATCCGTTACAGTAGTAAACTGAAAAGCGACGAAAGGACCAAGGCCACAATCAGAGAAAGAACCTAGAAAAGCCCTTTTGTTTTAGATTACAAGTTGCATACTAAATTGTTAAAGTGTATTTGAATTTATGTAAACAGAGCTGACCAGTGTGAAAAGAAAGAAAACAGTTTAACTCATATCTTGATCTAACGAAAATGGTTGTTACGAAACTTTACCATCCGTCGAAACGAGCACTACAATATGTAGTATAAAATTTAAATATAGGAAAGAATGTAAAACCAGTATTCACTGCATGTAATCTCTATTAAGTAATTATTTTATAGAAATTACAGGAACAATTTTTACCCTATAAATTTCTAACAACGCAGTTTTTTCGCGTTTTCTCAAAATGTCCTTCTTTATTCACATAAGAAACCATAATGAAAAAGTCACATGCTTCTTTTTAACAAATGACAAAATTCGGCCTTATCGCGATTTAAAATTTATAGAAAATTGAATGTAGGTACGCCCATTGTTGCCAAACTTCTAAAAGTTGCCTAACCACAGGTATAATAAATTCCAACTCGTATCAAAAATTCCGTTTCTCAAATTGTACGTTACAACCTACTTATTGATCAGAGTAGTTCTATCCACATTTCATAAGAAACAGAAGTATTTTGTGATTTACTTACATTACAACTTCACCGTGTATCAAATCACTTCAACAACAAACAGAAGAAAACTCATATTGGGCCGTTAGTAAATTGTGATTCAACCAACTAATATTTACTTTTACAATACTTAGGTGTTTCCATTTAAAAATGACAAACTTAAATTTGTTTTATTCGAAAGTGCTCTCTATCTACGACAAATAAAAGTAAATACAATTGCTTCATAGTAGATGTAATTGGTTCATTTACGCCCTTTCGAATGATAATAATTTCGTTAAAATAGGTTAATCCAAATCAAAGTTAAAGGCATTTATTGATACAAACATTCCCACTCTCCCCCACCCTTTATTTGAAAAAATAGAGAAAAAAGTATTTAACAACATTTGTGCAGAAATTATCGTTATTATCATTCTAATTTACTTATTTAATACCTACTACGATTGGACATATTTTATAAAAAAGATTATGCCCTCTAGCGGTAAAGCTAGAAACCTGAAAGATTTTTCCAGCGATTTCCCTTGGCCGTTTTTACTAAGGAAATTTTTTTCCCAAAGCTGTACGATAAACAGTTCCTGAGGTATAGCCGGAGGATCGGCTTATTGCTTCACCCGGTACAAAACTGGTGTAATCAATTAAACATACACACGTATGAAAATGTCTGTCTTGTAAGAAAGTAATACATATTACATACATACTACATGGCTAAATTGATCTATTTATGAAGCACATTTCTCTTTATATAATACAAAATACAATTAACCAAATACTGACGTTCTATTTTCTCAAACATGTCGATCAAGGCCATATTAAAAGTAAATTTTTGTTTCGTTTTGATGTATGATGTTTAAATTAACTTTTAACGCTCATCTAGTTTCATATTAAAAACTTTAGAAGAGCTTTTCCGGCATAGAATAGGGATATTTTTGATTTTCGCCCCCATGTATTGCACTATAAAAAACTTTCGTCATGAAAATTTATCTAAAGGTTAATTACCTTTAATAATGGCATCTTCGCTTATTTAAAAATAAGTGAGTAGTTTAAAAGATATTCAAAAAACATATTTTAGCGCCCTAAAGTACCTTTATTTGTAAATATATTTTAGACCTAAGTCTCTACTGACTAGTCCGGAAGTATCTTATCTGTCCCTTATCTTATTTGCACTATTTCCTCACTTGCGCATTATAATATATAATAATGGTGTAAATCAAGGTTTTAAAGCGTTCTCAATACAAATCGTTAAAATAACTAGAGACACCAACCACTCAATAAAAGATAATGCCGTTGACTCAGTAGGTAGATTAAATCGGGCCTGGTTCATGCTTTTTGATTTGCTTAATTACCAAAAAATTTCTGATTAGTTATTTCCACCTAACATCAATATAGTAACTTCAAGGTAACCATAATAAAAGTTATCTCGGACGCCAAGTTATTTTTTTTTATTACGCTCGGAATAACTAAACCGAGGATACAATAAAGTATTCACCAAAATGTCAAAATAAAAGATATACAAGCTTTGTTTATTAAAAACTTAAATTTGGAATTATACAAAATAAATCTTAAAACTAGTGTTAATATCCTTATCCTAATAATTCATTGGGGTATAAATACCGGTTATAAAATTTTTGTACAACTTCTTGATAACCTCTGTTATCATAAGGAATGCGGAAATGTAAACCATAGATGATATAATCTTCGCACCAATGTTGTGCAATATGTCGTATTTTCAATGTTTTACGTTGTAAACCATACCAAAGTTGAATTTACTTCTTAAAAATTTATATTAATTGAAATTTGAATAATCCAGAATTTATTGCATTCTCTTGAATGTTTAAATAAAAAGGCGTGATCTAAATTTAGATCTGAACTAAGTGCAAAATGTAATCATAAAATAAAAGTACCCAAAAAGGGTAAAAGTATAATTATAAGTGTAAGAAAAGGGTAAGTAGAAGTGTAAGTGGAAGTGCCTGCAAAAAGCAAATGTTTCAGATTCTAATATAGTACGAGTTAAAGGTGTCTTACCATTAAATCAATGGCACTTTACACAAAATTTAGGTGGAAACCAAAAATGGCTTCTTGCTTAAAATAACGTACATCAAACAATGCTAAAATGGACGCTCTCGGTATCAGGTGATATAGCGATGCGCGCGAAATATGTGTAGAAAATAATTCCACGATATGAAAGTATAAACCCTTAAGAAAATATGCAACTTAAGTTACACCAATGCAAATTAAGTTGCCTACCACAAACTTATAAATCATTAATAATCGAAAACCCCTTTTTTTTATTTTCACAACTAAATGAACGAAGAACGTAAAAGATTCGTTACAGCATATTTTCTTATAAAGACTTTCTTAAACATTACGATTTACTAGTAGGGTGAAAATGCAATAAATCTGGATGAGCTGAACTTACCGTTAATTACATTGCCAGTATTGTTTTACTACGTAGAATTCTTCCAGGTGTTGTTCAAAAAGTCCTCGGTTGCACTAGTGAACATTATGTAGCATCTGCACTCTAATACTATGAAACAGTTTTTCTACGCGATTCTCCAGTTCTTCTCTAATGTGAACTGGATTGGAACAAAATTTTAAGGTATGGTCACAATAAGTAAGACAAGTAAAATCAGGCTACATATGGTTCTACCTCACGTCGACCTTACACACAGACACGACCCCCCCCCCCCGCCACACAACACACACACGCACGCACGCACCCCCCACCCCCACCCCATCCCCACACACACTTAAGCACACACATGGACAACCAATACGTGTGTGCGAGCACGTATACACGAACACACGTACACGCATACACACACAATAACATCAATAACTAATTTTATTTTTAATTAACACCAAAACGGCGCACCGTCTATAAGTAGGTCATCGCATTTGCCATACATACCACACCTCATTATATACAGAGGTTACACACAGCTAACAGGTGAACAGTATTGCGCCATCTTATTGCGTTTTGGACTTGAGGACGTGTGAAAACTTCTCGTGTGGTATGAGGTACAATAGAATTTTAATTTAATGGATACTTGCTCAGATAATAGGTAAAAGTAATTTGAAGTTTTAAGTTCGAATTAATCATTACTGCATAATAATCATTACTGAATAGTATTCCAATAGATTATGGTCACATAGGTTTGTTTTAGTTTTATTTATTAAGATTTAATTATCATTCATCAATCGTTGATGAAAAACCATGCTTGTAAAGAGGAAACTGTGTTCTTTGTCTATATACCAAACCGCCGTCCCGTCGAAATCAACTATAATTTTAATGTCAACTTTAACCACAGTATTGATCCCTAAAATTAACCTCCACTTAGGTACCTGGTGCATCCGGTTCAAAACCGTAGAGGTTCAGCACCAACCCAAAGACGAGCTGAAACATATTAATTCTATGAATGATGCACTTTTAACTGTTAACACTGTAGAACCCTCTTCCCTTCCCCCCTTCGACATGCGCACATGATCCTGATGGTGTGCTCTTATATTACCGAATTGAGTTTCGTCGAGTTACTAGCAGATAAGTAAAAAATGATTTGATCGCAAATTGTATAATGGTTGAACAACATAAATTAAACCTGCATTACGTAAATGACAATAGTGCAATAAATAGTCATATAATTACATAAATCAAATTACAGTTAAGTACCATACCTTTATTTCTAATTGCATTATTATCTCTGGTAGGACATGAGTTAGTTATATTCCACGGGGACCAGAGTGGTCAGTCCCCCACTCTAAAAGGGAAAGTTGCCCACTCTAGAAAATATACCATGTTCCCTTGCTCAGGTATTACACTACCGCCTAAAGAAGAGCTGACAGTCGTAAATAAATATTTTTTTTAAATAAAGAAGGTAAAGAACAAGATATACTTAAAGTACTTTACAAACAACGTGAAGCTTTTAGCGCCACGTACCAATTGTATGTTTCTGTATTTGGCTGTAGCACAGTTGTCAATGAGCCTTCGTTTTTCACATTAACTCGAATAAATCGACCACAAAGGTATTCAGTGACTCATCAGAGAATAGCAAATCTTGTATATGAACAAATGTAAGGTAGCTGTTCTGAGGCATCTCTTGCCAATTCAATGTCCCTCTATCCATCCTCCTAAGTGTTCCTGATTGCTTTACCATGATAGGCTAAATTTCGCCTGTTCAGGTCAACAATAATTAAGAAAATATATATTTAGCTTTTGAGAGTAAACAAACAAATGCCATAAACTTTGATGTGTCTTTGCACAAATTTAATGGAGAAACAGGAAACTTCAATTAGTTTAAAAACAATTTGGGAACATTCACCGGTAATAATTCACCGATCCCAATCGCCGATCGTAATTTTCACCGATATGGAATTTACCGATTCTAAGTTCACCGATATTTCATAAAAAGACTTTGAATGGTTTGATTATTTAATCCCCAATACAAGATAAAAAACATACATAAATATTTATCTAGTGTAAGAACACGTATAAGCTATAAAATATTACTTAATACGATAAATTATGAGCTATACATCTAATATAATCGAGCATATTGTTAACGACGTACTGGCTTAAATTGTTTTCTTATTCTTTGGTCACAGTCCATACTTTTTCTTTTTTTTTCGTTGAGATCAGCTGATCTATTGGTCCATTCGGCTTTCATTCCAAATTTGTTTTCTTTTTAAACAATGTATGAACTTCTACATGTTAGGGTGCGTCGCTCCTACCTGCTCTTCAAACCCTCTATGCCATCCGCTATCACATAGGGTCTCAAAGGCCTAGTCTACTGTATTCAGTGGAATAAATCCGAGAACTGGCTACATTTCCAAACGTAAAGTAAAATCTGCGTCCGTTTCATGTCGTTGCTTTAATTCGAACCTTTGATTAGTGCGAAAAATATATTTAGTAAAATGAAAAAAAGCATTCATACTGTTTCGTTTGAGAAAATTCAACTCTGAAGGCATTTATCATAGCTTTTTCAAAATCTTTTGTAACAGTACTCAGGGCCAACAATCATATCTTCTCCTGGGCTAGAATTATACAACAACATAAAATCTTCTCTGTTAGAAGTCTGTGTGTATTCTTCTGGAAAATAAGTATGTTGGCGACGATTATGCAAATCTAGATCAGCTTCTTGTTGATGGCGTATGTTACGGATTGTTTGGCAGTTTTGAAGCTGCAGCTTCACTGCACTAACTGATACAAATTACAATTATAATTTGTGATGCATCATTGGAGGTTTCTGCGTGTCTTCGAATGTCTTTATATATCTTGGCCGCTTCTACTACAGTGGCATCACCAACACGGTTGTGGTAATTACCAAATTGTCCACATTATCGGTCACTGTTTTGATTGTTTGATAATTTTACATTTTTGGTGATTTTTCGTTAACTTGCTTTTCTTTGAAAAAGACATGATGATCAACTTTTGACGACGTTTCTCTAATAAAACAAATTCAACAGACATTATAGTGAAACAACTAAGTAATAGAAAATCTTAGTCTGATGGAGATTAGAGATAATTAGGTACACAGTACTTATGTGGTCGTTTAGGCGTCCAATTAAATTCTAATTATATATTTATTGCAATTTAAAGTAAAAATGAGGGTAGTCATAGATAAGTACTTGGAATATTAAAGTTCAATAAGATTACTACTTAACATATTTTCATATATGCAAACATATTAAGAGATAATGTCTTTGTAAAGTTTGAGTTTTTAATATCATCAAGTGAGAACATATCAACTAAACCAATAATTGAAAATAACATTCCTACCCACTAATTATTCTCAAATATTTTATATTTTTAATACCTATCGGCGAATTGTACTCTCGGTGAACTGTGAATTGGTAAAATTCCATATTGCACCGTACTGTATAAATTTAATTATTTTTGTATAATTATATTTAAAAGGTGTCCTTTAGGGTAGGCTATTAAGTAACAGAAAGTGGCATGTGTGTTGCCTATCTACATGCAAACAGAATAATTTTATGTGTACATTTATTTGTTCAAATTACAGTGGTAATAATAATATTGGAAGATTATTTGTTTAACTGTTACACTATAAATTGATTAAATACACACACTTAATGTCTGGGTTTGAACTTCCCGCCTCGAAGCAGCTGGAGTGGTCGGCCAGATAAGTACTGAAATGAAACAGCTTAAATTTACACGTGGTGGTTAGCGTTTTGTAAAAAGTGTTAACTATAAATTAGGTATCTTAAGATTCTGAAAGAAATTAACAATAGAGTTAATAATAGAGGGTCGGAGGACATACGAGAATGGTTCCCTTGTTGGACAGTTCAGTTACAGTTGATGAAATTATCGAATTCGCTTCATAAATTTATCAACTGTGAACTTTGCAATTAATAATGGAAATTGATAGTAAAAATAAGACGGAAGGATGTGTAATCACGGTTATAAATTATAATTAGAAGGATGTTTACAAAGGAAATTAAGTCGATGGTATTGTAATGTCGTTTATAAGGTAAATTCTGTTGAATGAATTGCTGGTCGCTTTGTAATGTTATTTTAAATGGTGAGATGTGACTGGAATGTAGGGGATTTAATGGCAATGATTAGATTAACCAGGAATGTTTGGTATAATGAAAAGTATACGTGAACTGAAAAGCAGTAACTAAATATTAATTTGACATTTGCCATTATGCCGAATTTAAATTTTTTTCCAATGTTATGTAAACGATTACAAATTCGTAACTCGTGAGTTGTCACATTTTTAGTACTTAGCCTTATATTTTAGCCTTTCGATAGCTAACTTAAACAAAGAGAAATTGTCGAGTATATAAGAAGATGCAAGTAAGATCTAGTTCAGCAAGGTACATTATATACGTAACTCATTATAAATTGAGAGCTATTCTCTTTATCACGTCGTAAGGGAGGCCACAGTTATAATCAGTTAAACATATCGTCAGGCGCCACTCATTGTAATTTAGGTTAAGTAACTAAACTACAACAAAAAAAATCAGAAAGTTATACATTAATACCGCTTATAATCTTAGTAAGTAACACAACAGCCGTATTTATTTGTGTATTTAATAAAATAAAATGATATCTGCTGATTAATTTCAGTAAAGCAAATAAGACAGTACTTGACCTTTCGTAAAGCTTTACGATAGTAAACTAATACTGAATCAATAACTAAACTATACATATAATTCATCTTTACGTAGAATTATTTCAAAACGAAAAATGATTGAAACTATATAACTTCAATGCAATAGCAAAGTTTAGTTTGATCCATGTCAACAAAATATTAGTGAAGTGAGATTGTGCACCCAAATGTTTTTATCTTAGAAAATATTAACCGAAGTCAGCTGTTTTCTTTTCATTACAATGGTACTAATCCTTCTGAAGCGGTATTAGACTAGCTTTACTTTAATGTTCGTAAATAAATTGAATCCATCAGTCCACTTAATAAAAACATAATTTCTACTAAAAAGCATACGTACTTGTTATATTCAACACACAAAGTTAATACATTATATTGAAATGAATTGCTGTCGTGAATTGCATTTCTTAACCATACGATAACACAGAGCATCAGGTAACAAGATAATTTTCAGTTCTTTTCAATAATGTACAGCTAAACATATTGTATGCTCAACTCACAGCTGTCGCTGATAAGGCGGGAATAACTAACAGCGTACGCAACTAACACAGGCATAATGTTGCCTGTTTCCATGTGGATGACACAAAAACAAAATCTATCTCCAATTCAAACCTTTATTTGAGATAAAGTATTGCATCATAATGCACACCATCTTGACCTCATTCACCATGTTTCATTCAATGTGAGATCGAACCAAATCTATATTCAACTTCAGAAGTACTATATTTTCTTAATACAACGGAGGGACTTTTTAACACACCATTAGATATAATAAATTAATACAAAAATGTAATTAAAAGCAGTTGCATACCTTAAACAGGGAAGTCAACTTAAAATACATGTACGTTGGAAGGTAGGCGGAACGGGAATGAACTCTGTTTCGTCTTGCGTATAAAGCAAAAATTGATGTGACTAAACTTCCCATTAGTGACGATAAAATATACACAAATGTAAATATGGAAAAATAAAAAGGGTAGAGAAATTGGAATACCTAGGTGAAATAATCGAAGCACACGGTTTGTATAAAGGAGGAAATTCAGCAAAAACCAGGAAAATGGAAAGTGGTTTTCAAACAGTTAGAAACATATACCATAAGAAAAAAACCTCTGTCTATTAATTCCAAGATCAGACATTATGCACAGTAGCCAGAACTGAATGCCTTTATGCTGCTGAATGTTTTACATTAAACTCAAACATGCAAATGGATAGTATAGAAAAGAAGGAAAGAAAAATCATCAGAAGAATAATAGAACCAAGATTTGGCAATGGAATATGGAAGCTGCACCGTTACAAAGAAGTCCACGAGGACGCAGAAGGAATCAGAGATATCACGAGAAAGAGATGTCACATTACGCACACCTTAAAACAATGAGTAAAAATAGGTTAACCAAGAAACTTTTTTTTGATAAAAGCCCTGAAACTCAGGTCAACTGAAGAAGTGAAGGCAGATCTGGCAGAAATGAACATCAGAGAGGAGGAAATCGAAAATAGAGATCTTCTTAGACTGAAAACGGAAAACAGGTACAACATGAACTTTTTTTTAACTATTGTTCGAAGGGTATTCCTTTAGGATTCCGTAAGTGTCGACCTTGTAGATCTATTGCTTATTTCGTGCGATGTTAGGCTCTACCCTTAGGGAAGATTTACCAGCCTTATAAATTTAAGGATGGTGTCCGTAAAGTACCAGGAGGTACAAGAGTTGTTAGTCGGTTACGACTTAGGGCCTTACACTTACGTAGTACGTGTTCCGCTGTTTCATCTTCCGTGTCACCAGCTACACAATCGATTGCCATTTTAGACTTTGATTTTGTGAAAGTGATGTCTTAAATGGCAGCGTCCTGTCATTATCTCTGCTATTTTCCTCATTTCTGTCCTGCTGTGGGACAAGTCTTTTTGTGAGTTTTTTAGACAGTCGTATCGACAGCTTTTTGAGGTTGCGAATGCTTGCATTTTGTTCCAGTTTTAAATTTTGCGTGAGTTTACCCAGTGGGCTACCTCCACCATCAATCTTCCGTACTGATCCTGTTAAATTAACTTATTTGTGTCAATACCTTCTCAACTTTGGTATTGTTTAGGACAGGTGGCATCCTAATCAAGATCTTGGAGAGCGTTGACACATTCCTGGCTTTCTTGCAGAGCAAGGCCTGCCCCTCCCATGTTCCGACCGTCGTGGTCTCTTTCCACAGCCGTGATTGCGTCTCTGGATAGGCTCACATTAGAACAATAGCGATTGTTCAAGCTTGCAGTCAAAAAACCGGAAGAACAGTCCAAACTTCATAGATTGATCACATCTAGGATCATCTCCTGTATCGCGAGAAATTGGTCCTCAGAGATTCCTACATTGGGATATTTGTCCGGAACTACAGTCATTTTAATGGACGCAGGCTTCTCCGAGTAAGTCACGGATTTAACATCCGTCTTTCTTTTTTTTTATGATTGTGGACCTGAACAGGCTAAATTTGGCCTATCTTGCTAAAGCACTCAGGAACACTTAGGAGGATGGATAGAGGGATAATGAATTGCCAATAGATGCCTATGAACAGCTACCTTAAATTTTCTCATACCACAAGTGAGAGGAAAGCAGGAACTAGGGAGATCATTCCAGAGTTTAGAGGCCGTGTGGAAAAATGTGGATTGCGCCCGTTTGGTACAAGTGGAAATTTGTACTGTATACTGATAATGTGAATGAGCGAACCGAGTGTTTCTCGCAAAGATAGCCCGAGATGGTATCAAAGAATATAATTCAGCAGCACAATAGCCGTTGTAATAACGATAATACAAAGAAAGAACTGAAACCATCCTTCTATGCTCAAGGAACTGTATGTGAGAAGTTAAGGACGGGTCATTTATAAGCCTAATCGCTCTATTTTGAATACGATCAACGATATCGAGAGCGTATTGAGGAGCACTAACCCAGACGTGAGAATTATATTCCAGATGAGGCCGAATTTGGGCCTTATACAGCAGAAGGAGTTGTCGAGAGGTAAAGTACTGCTTAGATCTGTACAAAAAGCCTATTTTGCGAGCAGCTGTTTTGGTAGCTGACAGAAGATGGTCAACCATGAGAGATTTGAAGGTACAGTCATACCCAACAAAGTAATACAGTCTGAAAACTTAAGAACTGAGCCATTCATACTTACATCAGGAAATGATCGATCTTTTTTGGCGGACACAAGGCAACACTGAGTTTTGTTAGCATTAAATTTAACTAGATTATTGCTTCCCATTCAAGAATACGTTGAATGTCTTGGTTGATTGAATTTGCCATTTCAGCTTTAATTTCTTGATTTGACATAGAAAGTGGATATCACTATGAGTAGACTGAGATGAACTACAGTGAAGAGTGCTATCGTCAGCAAAGCAATGGATGTGGTTAGTTGTTGAAGAAATAAGGTCATTTATGTACAGCAGAAAAAGTGTAGGCGCTATAACGAATCCCTGTGGTACGCCCGCGTTAGTGCTGACTTCCTTTGAAAAAAAACCATCAATTACGACACGTATTCGTCTTTTATCAAGGAAACTAGACACCCAGTTGACGAGCGTATCACTTAACCCAAACGAGGTGAGTTTGGCAAGTAAACACTTATGCCAAACTTGGTCAAATGCCTTTGAGATATCTAAAGCGACTACAACTGTTTCACCGGACTGCTCTACTGAATTGTTCCAAACTTGGCTATTCTGAGAACAAGGTTCGGTAGTCGTTATCATTGGCTTCTTTTCGGTTTGTTTGTCCTTAGAAGTGGAGGGTCTTCTAGTCTCCGATCCCTGCCTTTTGGGCGTTCCGGTTGCAGATCCTTCTCCAGCTACTAGGACTGGCTTCTTAGGCATCTTGGCTAACCAAGTTCCTTCTACAATATTATATTGCCTTTTCCGCTGCCACCTGTCTTTGTAGTAATGGCCGTCTCGCTTTTTGGCGTTTAGATGCATTCTGTTGAGACTAGAAGCAGCGCGTTAGATCTCTCTTTCGCTTGCCTCAACGGAGGCTTCGTAGGGGACCCAGTTCTCAATCCTGAGCTAGTACCCCTGTTCGTTGGATTTTAGTCGTGGAAATCTACTGGAGATTCCAATTCTGTGTCTTGGTATCGAGACTGAGTCATAACTGCAGCCTGCTGAACTACAGCATCTGAGGTTTCCATCTTTATTTTGGAGTCCTGTATGTAGGTATCCATTGGAGTTTTTGCCCCCATCTAGGGCTCTAGGCAACGTTATTACCATTGGCTATGAGGCACATTAGACCAGACATTCGTCCTCCCGCAAGCCATGCTCCGTAGCCCCGGAGTCATGCTTCAATCGTCCCTACAGTGGTCCGCCCGTCGCTGAGAACATTGTTTGATTTATTCTATCCTCACTAGGCCAACTCATTACTCCGACACTCGCAGTCTCCTCTACAAGTAGAGATGATTCCTCTGGAATTGAGTTGCCAGCTCCTTCCGCGGTTCACCTTTGCCTTACAACAAAGCAAAAAGGCATGTTGAGTACGCTTCCCTGTAGGTGAATTTTCTCCTCGGCCACCTGCTTAGCCTTTTCAGCACAGGTCTGAGTCTCACCCATTCTGGGAGGGTCACGGGGAGGGGGGCAGAGCCTCTTTGGTTCACTAAGTTAAAAAAACAACATGGACGAGGGAACAAAAGGAACAAAATCGGGATCAAATGAAAATATACTAGTACCATAGTAACGGGCAAAACAAGACAAACAGAAGATACATCGTAATAGAATATTTGTAATTTTCCGTGTTCCATAGTCGGCCAAAATAAAAAAAAATGTAAGTATATTTACAAATAATAACAGGTTGTAACGGTATAAACGGGTGGTAGAACGGGATTACAGATAAATTGGCCCCTTTTTGCCTCGACTAGTCAGCGTGCGGATCGTGGATTGATGTTAATAATTTTGCACATCCAGAATAATAAATCGTACGTCAGTCAAAATAGGGGATGAAGTCAAAATCGTTTCGGTTAAGGGCGCCAGGATATTTGATAGACAAAAATAAGGGTTGTCGTGCCAAAATTACGAGTACATAGTGTGTCTAAACATCCAAAAAACATGCGCTTACCTATTCGTAATCAATCCCAGGTGTGCTGGACAGCAATTCAGCAAACCACCTAAAATCGGGCTTAAAAAAACACTACACGCTTGTCAAACAAAAGCGTGGTCAACACTCAATAACGTTACGTTAATACACCTCCGTGTAAATAATTTGACGTTAACTAATAATCAAAACAAAACAAAAAAAAGCTTATAGAATGCAATTTAAATAATTAATACTCAACTAAACAAAAATCAAATAAAACACTAAATATTAAGAACGCTATTACTCAAAAATAGAAACAAAAATTACGTTATTACTCAATAAAATCAAAAAAAAACTAACTTCGTTACGTTAGAACTTAAATTATCGGTAAATTTGCAAAACCAAAAAAAAAACTGGTATGCAACACAGAAGGGTTTTCAGAGAATACCAAACACATTTATAAAACAAAACAAAGCTATAATAAAATAATAAAATCAGTATAAATATAGACATACGAAATGCGTATAAACAAAACAAAAAAAAGAATACAAAGGCTTATTAGGCGTCAGGTCGTCTGATCAGAGTTCTGCTTTAGCCAGTCTAAATCGTTTAACCTAGATATAAATAAACCGTGGATAATATACCCACACTACAATAGGGTCGATTGCCCTTTACTAATAAAATAAAAAGTGTGAAGGCGGAGCGTTAAATTACGATTAATTCCAATAACTAAATTCAAAACACAGTTTAAATTAACAAAAAAAACGATACACAACTCCGCTTTCAAACCTTCAACAAATAAAATAATTCGAAACACACAACAATCTTAAAAGTTTTCAATAAAAACACAATGTTATAATACCTTACAAGGTCTAGATAGCACCTCTCTGTGTTACAACGATAGATACGACTCAGGTGATCTGTTATAACGGGAATGTAAACTCCCAGGTCCGGCAAAATGATGATAAAATGTTGACTGATATTCTGTTATACACGAACAATTTCTTAAGTTGACTCGTTAAAATGTTACTGCATTAACCAAAACTTATTGTACAATAATAATGTGAGCGTTCAAAAATTGTTTGATAACTTTTAGCTTTTAATGTTCTTTTAAATAATTTTATTTTCCACTAAAACTCCTTAATAATTTGTTTAAATAACTAAATATATTTTAATATATTGCGATAGTTTCTTTATCTTTACACACGCTTTGTACGATAAATAGGTGGCACTGTAAGAACGATGATTTTAAGCAAATCCGCAAAGCGATATAAACCAAAAGTCCATCGACGCACTAAAAAACACGAAGATGTCCTCCAGGTAATTTTACGTAAAACCGAAATCGGCACTAGGTATAATCCTTTGGTGAATGAACAATTTTCATAAATCCCTTTCACAGGTTACTTCAGTAGTTAAACTATCCTTATTACACAAAAAGTACGTTCGTTAAACACCACAAGGTCCAAAGTATCAACGTTCTAAATCACCCCCTAAGCATAACACAAGCGGCAACGTACAACTACTTGAAAGCGTGAACTCTCTTAGAATGCCCCAAAGTATTCACAAAAATCCATCTTTGAATTTGCATCCCCTACTCCATAAAAAATCTTATCTAATATAATTCAACCAATTAAAAACGGAAGGGAAACCAAAGTACCCCGTACTACAATTTCGTTTTCGTCCGTAAGGACTCGGTAAATTTTGAAAAACTAACCGTCAGCAAGATCAACGAATACAGCCTCTGTATGTTTACCTTAAAGTACGAACAATAAGGCCCACATGTAATCTCTATGAATCAAAACCAACATACTCAGTATTCATCCGGACAACTAAGTTAAGCGACTTTTGTCGCGACAATGACATCATACCGATAAACCTATACTATTCATTTAAATTACTTCATTTTCTATTATATTTTCGGAAATCAAACGAAATGAACCTTAATTAAACTTATATACAACTATTTACAAATAAGCGTTAATCAATATTCAATAAACGAAAATAATACGGAAAAACAACCTAAATTACAAAAAAATACTTCACAAACTAAAAATCTAAAGCTCGCCATACACGTTAAAGCAAATTTACTATAAAACTTAATTTGACAACAAAAAAAAATTTATATACGGAATCTTAACTAAGTACATAGAACTACAAACAAAATTACCCACTACGTATACAGGGTGTTCAAAATACCCTGACACTCCCCTTACAAAAATATTTTCCTTCGGAAAATATATCCGAAAAACAACTCTACTCTACAGGCAACCTACGCCAGGAACAAAAACAAAACTAACACTAACTACAAACGTTAACTCCCACAAACTAAATGTACGAAGAAGTACGGAAAATGCGGTGGTGCTGGTCAGGAAAGACCCCTCGCAACACCCTCAAAAGCTAGTGATGTGCTACCGCTCGCACACACCACTAGTTGGGACTATAGGGCCCAAAACCTAAAACAAAGCTATACAAAGCTTTAAACTGTTGGGGTCCGTGAAGCGAACCACCAACAGAGGCGCAAATGAAAATCCGGTAAAAAAAATAAAACTACGTTACACAAAACGGACGACGAAACCAACCATGACCTTTGACAGGCAGAGGGTGGGGAACCGGTACTCGGCATAACTGTAAATATAAACATCGAAACTAAAGCTCGACAACTCCACAAAGTCAACAAAACTCCACAAACTTCAAAAACTCCACAAAACTCCACAAAACTCCACAAAACTCCACAAAACTCAACAAAACTCCACAAAACTCCATAAACTCCACAAAACTCAACAAACTCAACGCGTCCCTCGAGGCGGCAAGAGGGTGGTTCCAACTCCCTCCCCCGAACTCGAGTTCTGCCTCCTAGGCACTACAAAATAAAACTTCCACAGTCACGTTCGGTAAAATAAGTCAAAGTCGAGAAGACAAAAAAATTGGATCAAATCCACGATAAACGACAAACCCAAAAATGATCCGCTAAGGGTCCGAGAAAGCACAACAAGGTGCAACAACGGTACACGCGTTTGGCTGGTGCACTGAAATTCCGCGTCGAGAGCATACGGAAGAGGCCGGGCCACGGTTCACGAGATCCCCGCTTTCCGTTATTCCACAACCGTATACGCAAGACCCAAAATCGCAACACCTCCAACCAAACTCGCTACGCCTACTTGATTAGTCGCCTCTTACGACAAGCAGTGGCATCTGGTGTAGGAAAATTCTTACTCCGTCCCTACACAGAGAAAACGTCCAAGAGGACTTTAATCGACATTAGGATTTGGCTTAAGATCTTTAGCATTCCACACTCCTTCGAAATTCCTGAAGCGTCAGACAGTTCGTAAGTCTGATACGAAACCTTTCTCTTAATATAAAATGGACCGATAAATTTTGGCGCTAACTTGGCTGCAAAATAACGAGATGCGTCCGATAAAACATAATTTTTCCGCCACACGGTATCTCCTACTTCAAAATTCGCTAAACGTCTACGTAAATCATAATTTTGTTTACTCTTAATATACGCGGCATTAAGTCTTTTCTTAATATCGTTATAAACAACGCGAAAAATTTCACTTCTCTCTAACAACGGTGTTCTGTCGGCAAAATTTACATTATCTAGATCGGTACTGTTCGTCGGTATACCCTGCTGTGATCCGTCTATGATCATTTCTCTCCCAAAGTTCGCGAAATAAGGCGTAAGGCCGGTAACTTCATGAGTTGCTGTGCGAATGGCACAGGCAACTTGCGCTAAATACTTATCCCAATTACGTTGATTATCTTCGATATACGACGCTAACATCGTCTTCATAACTCTATTAACACGTTCTGATGGATTCGCCTGAGGATGGTAATTTGCGTTAAATATAATTTTGGCGTTATAGGACGTAACCATTTTCTGAAATTCTTTACTCCTAAATTGTGATCCATTGTCACACAAAACGTACAACGGTACTCCAAACATAAGAAAAACATTCTCTTCGATATTCTTAACTACACTTGCAGCGGTAGCGGCACGCAACGGGAAGAAAAGTACAAATTTCGAAAAATAATCGGCAACTACTAAAACATATGAATAACCTCGAGATGATCTCGGTAACGGTCCTACAATATCCGTGGCAATCATTTGCCAGGGCTTGTCGATAACGGGATGTTTTGCCATGAGGCCGGCCGGTTTCTTCTGTTCCGGTTTATGTCTAATACAAGTCTCACAATGTCGAACATAACGTACTACATCTGCCTTTAATTTTGGCCAATAATACTGTCGTGAAATTCTTTCATAAGTCTTAAAAATACCTGCATGTCCTGCTCTAGGGTCATCATGACACTGCGATAATATCTGGGAACGTTCTCCCTTCGGCACTACAACTCTCCACTGTTCCTCATCGTTTCTCAACTTCGGATAACTACACTTCGCATGCTTCAATAACTTTCCATTTTCTATCCGCCATTGCGGGTACGCGATAGGTCTTGCTCTAACATTCTTCTTCATCCGCGCTAACCACTTATCGTCATCTTTTACATCTTCTACTTCCTTTTCTTCGTCTCCTACTATAGTCTCATCTGGTAAGTCAACATCGGGTTTACTCGTCACTTCAAGTGCGTCAATAACTGGTACGGAACGCGATAATGTATCCGGTACAACATGATCCTTTCCTTTACGATGAATGATCTCAAAACTATACTGCTGAAGGCGTATAGCCCAACGCGCTAATCGATCGGTAGGTTCCTTTAAATTATGTAACCAAACTAACGATGCGTGATCGGTAATAACCGTAAATTCTGCTCCCTCCAAATATGGACGTAATTTCTTACTGACCAAAGTACTGCTAAACACTCTTTTCGGTAGTCGAAAACTTTCTTTCATTTTCGTCAATGATCTGCTGTTATAACAAATGACTCTTTCTTCACCATCAATGGTCTGCGTTAGTACTGATCCAATGCCATGATCCGAAGCGTCAGTTTGCACAGTAAACGGTAGCGAAAAATCTGGACACGATAATATAGGTGCGGTAACTAAACAATCCTTAATAATTCCGAAAGCTTTCTCACAATCTTCATCCCAAACAAATTTTGCAAATTTCTTTAATAATTTCGTTAAAGGCGCTATAATCGTAGAAAAATTTTGAATAAAACGACGGTACCAACTAGCTATTCCGATAACTCTCTTTACTTCCGTAGCACTCTTAGGTGTCGGTATCTTTAAAATTGCGTTAACTTTGTCCGGATCGACCGATAACCCATCCGCGTTAATTACGTAACCTAAATATCGTAACTCCGATTGACAAAAGGTACATTTGTCCCTGCCTAACGTTATTCCTGCCTCCGTAAATCGACGAAAAACTTCCTGTAGAACTTCTAGGTGTTTCTCATATGTAGGTGTACAAATAATCGTATCATCAAGATAAACGAAAACATAAGGTTCTAACTCTGGTCCCAAAACTCGGTCAATAAATCGTTGCCAACTGGCTGGTGCGTTAGCCAAACCGAACGGTAGTCGTTTAAACTGAAATAATCCCCTGTTGGGTACAGTAAAAGCGGTATATTGCTTAGAGTCTTCAGCCATTGGTATCTGCCAATACGCTGACTTAATGTCCAACGACGATATGTATTTTGCGTCACGTAAACGGTCTAAAATTGCTGAAACGTACGGTAACGGATATGCATCTCGCTCGGTAACTTTATTTACTTTTCGAAAATCCACGCAAAACCTATAACTCCCATCCTTCTTCTTTACTAGTAGTATCGGACTTGACCAAGCGCTATTAGATTTCTCAATCACATCCATCTTCAACATTTTTCCAACTCGAGATCTATTTGTTGCTGAATAAACGGTGACACACGATAATATCGTTGCTTAATTGGTTCGCTATTGGTCTTAATATGGTGTTGAACTAAAGAAGTACATCCAATTTCTTTACCTTCGATAGACGTGAAATAATCGGTGACTAACTTGTCTAATCTCTGCAATTGATCGCTACTCAAATCTAATCGGGACTGTATTCCAGGCTCTCCATTCTCCAAAGCTTCAATTGTTTCTAAATCTTCAAATCTCCACTCGCCTTTACGTAAATCCGGTATGATGTTAGTCTGTTTCCAAAAGTCTACTCCCAAAATAAGATGATGCGGTATATCCGGTACAACAAGAACATTTAAAATGACAACTTTTCCCTTAATTTCGATTGGTACAGTCGCGGTACCTATACTCCTAACTGACTGACCGTTTGCTACAACACACGTTGACGTAAATCGTTTATCTAACTTAACTCCTAAATGACTTAATTTTTTCCAACCTTTTTCTCCTAATATGGTCTTCGTTGACCCACTATCCAACAAACCTAATAACTCTTGTCCGTAAATTTTAACGTTCACAAATGGTCTTTCATCTGAATCTTTAGAATCAAAAACGTAATCCAAAACAACTTTAGTCTTTAAAAATTTCGCGTCATCCCTAGCTCTTAATGAATTATAATACACTGCCGACTTAACAAAAATTCTAGAAGACAATACGCGGCTCTTTATTGTCTCCGTAATCCGTTTCCCGAATTCGAACACTTAGGACAATTCTTGACCGTAAAATCCTTCTTTCCACAACGATAACAATAACGATTCTTAATGGTATCCTTACAACTTGACGCTAGATGTCCGGTCTTCTGACAATTCCAACATGATCTTCCCTCCACTCTACTCGGCGTTACCTTTACTTCCTGGATCGGTACTTCCTTCTTCTTGATCGTGACAATCGGTGGGGTTTCTCCCACGTACGCTAAATCTACTTCTAGATCGGAGCGTTTCCGACTAGGCGGTACATAACTATTCATTGCTTGAACTCTTTCTTCGATAAGTCTTCCATACTTAATTAATTCGTTAATCGAGTTAACCTCCGTTAGACCTAATTGTGCCTGATAAGAAGGCGCGATATTTTTCCGCAAAATCCGTAATTGCTTATCCTCCGACAAAGTTTCGTTCAAACGCGAAAATAAAGTCCGCATAACAGCGATATAAATTCCTATAGTCTCGTCCGTACCCTGAGTACGACGCTTAATCTCATCTAATAATCTATCGTCATAATCTATTGGCTGGAATTGAATTTTCAACAATTCCACCAACTCACCCCAAGTCCTAACTTCCCTTCTAACGGAACGAACGTAAATCAAAGCGTTACCCGTAAATAAATCTAAACATTCCGAAAATAATTGTGCGTCATCAACTCTACGTGAAATCTGTAATTCTGAAATCCGTTCCAAAAAAGCACTTAGCGATAAAGATTTAGTATCTCCCGAAAATGATAAATTCCACTTGCAAACCGGTGTACTTTTTACAACTACATTCCTAACAGGTGATGTACTTAAATTTAAATTACTAATCGGTACTGAAATATCTGTATTTGAATTTTGATCGTCATTATTCGAAACACTGCTTACTACTTCCAAAGGTGAACTTTTTGAAACTACACGTTTATCCAAAATTTCGTACGTAGACTGAGCTACCGCAATTTCAACAAACAAACTTTCTTTAATCTTAACATCGATATCGGTTTTCGGAATTGAATTATTAACTCTACCTAACAAATGTTTGAGCTTGGTTTCTATGGTCGTTAAAATTTTTGTGGACGGATTAATTTTGACTTCCTCTAATAATTTTCCTAATTCCAATTTCGTTTCCTCAATAGCAATCTTATCTGTTTCAAAATCGAAAGGATAATCGGGACGTGATGCAATTTTACCACTACTCTCCTCGCTTAAAATATTCCGTAATAAAGCTCGTAACGCAGTTACCTAACGAAAGATCACCACCTCTAACCGCTATCTCATATCTTACCTCACTAGGTGTAAGCCTATCTACATTAATTTTATAACCCATATTTAATCTTTCGATACGTATATAAAAACTTAATTCAACAATAAAATAATCCTGAAGCGAAAATACTGAAATACTATCCTAAGATGTCACCAAAATAAAAATCTACGAGAAAAACCACCCTAAAATGTCCCACGTTGAAGCGCCAACTTTACCTGTAACGGTATAAACGGGTGGTAGAACGGGATTACAGATAAATTGGCCCTTTTGCCTCGACTAGTCAGCGTGCGGATCGTGGATTGATGTTAATAATTTTGCACATCCAGAATAATAAATCGTACGTCAGTCAAAATAGGGATGAAGTCAAAATCGTTTCGGTTAAGGGCGCCAGGATATTTGATAGACAAAATAAGGGTTGTCGTGCCAAAATTACGAGTACATAGCGTGTCTAAACATCCAAAAAACATGCGCTTACCTATTCGTAATCAATCCCAGGTGTGCTGGACAGCAATTCAGCAAACCACCTAAAATCGGGCTTAAAAAAACACTACACGCTTGTCAAACAAAAGCGTGGTCAACACTCAATAACGTTACGTTAATACACCTCCGTGTAAATAATTTGACGTTAACTAATAATCAAAACAAAACAAAAAAAATCAAGCTTATAGAATGCAATTTAAATAATTAATACTCAACTAAAACAAAAATCAAATAAAACACTAAATATTAAGAACGCTATTACTCAAAAATAGAAACAAAAATTACGTTATTACTCAATAAAATCAAAAAAAAACTAACTTCGTTACGTTAGAACTTAAATTATCGGTAAATTTGCAAAAACAAAAAAAAAACTGGTATGCAACACAGAAGGGTTTTCAGAGAATACCAAACACATTTATAAAACAAAACAAAGCTATAATAAAATAATAAAATCAGTATAAATATAGACATACGAAAATGCGTATAAACAAAACAAAAAAAAGAATACAAAGGCTTATTAGGCGTCAGGTCGTCTGATCAGAGTTCTGCTTTAGCCAGTCTAAATCGTTTAACCTAGATATAAATAAACCGTGGATAATATACCCACACTACAATAGGGTCGATTGCCCTTTACTAATAAAATCAAAAAAGGGTGTGAAGGCGGAGCGTTAAAGTTACGATTAATTCCAATAACTAAATTCAAAACACAGTTTAAATTAACAAAAAAAAAAACGATACACAACTCCGCTTTCAAACCTTCAACAAATAAAATAATTCGAAACACACAACAATCTTAAAAGTTTTCAATAAAAACACAATGTTATAATACCTTACAAGGTCTAGATAGCACCTCCTCTGTGTTACAACGATAGATACGACTCAGGTGATCTGTTATAACGGGAATGGAAACTCCCAGGTCCGGCAAAATGATGATAAAATGTTGACTGATATTCTTTTATACACGAACAATTTCTTAAGTTGACTCGTTAAAATGTTACTGCATTAACCAAAACTTATTGTACAATAATAATGTGAGCGTTCAAAAATTGTTTGATAACTTTTAGCTTTTAATGTTCTTTTAAATAATTTTATTTTCCACTAAAACTCCTTAATAATTTGTTTAAATAACTAAATATATTTTAATATATTGCGATAGTTTCTTTATCTTTACACACGCTTTGTACGATAAATAGGTGGCACTGTAAGAACGATGATTTTAAGCAAATCCGCAAAGGCGATATAAACCAAAAGTCCATCGACGCACTAAAAAAACACGAAGATGTCCTCCAGGTAATTTTACGTAAAACCGAAATCGGCACTAGGTATAATCCTTTGGTGAATGAACAATTTTCATAAATCCCTTTCACAGGTTACTTCAGTAGTTAAACTACCCTTATTACACAAAAAGTACGTTCGTTAAACACCACAAGGTCCAAAGTATCAACGTTCTAAATCACCCCCCCCTAAGCGTAACACAAGCGGCAACGTACAACTACTTGAAAGCGTGAACTCTCTTAGAATGCCCCAAAGTATTCACAAAAATCCATCTTTGAATTTGCATCCCACTACTCATAAAAAAATCTTATCTAATATAATTCAACCAATTAAAAAAACGGAAGGGGAAACCAAAGTACCCCCGTACTACAATTTCGTTTTCGTCCGTAAGGACTCGGTAAATTTTGAAAAACTAACCGTCAGCAAGATCAACGAATACAGCCTCTGTATGTTTACCTTAAAGTACGAACAATAAGGCCCACATGTAATCTCTATGAATCAAAACCAACATACTCAGTATTCATCCGGACAACCGAAGTTAAGCGACTTTTTGTCGCGACAATGACATCATGCACCGATAAACCTATACTATTCATTTAAATTACTTCATTTTCTATTATATTTTTCGGAAAACAAACGAAATGAACCTTAATTAAACTTATATACAACTATTTACAAATAAGCGTTAATCAATATTCAATAAACGAAAATAATACGGAAAAACAACCTAAATTACAAAAAAATACTTCACAAACTAAAAATCTAAAGCTCGCCATACACGTTAAAGCAAATTTACTATAAAACTTAATTTGACAACAAAAAAAAATTTATATACGGAATCTTAACTAAGTACATAGAACTACAAACAAAATTACCCACTACGTATACAGGGTGTTCAAAATACCCTGACAAGGTCCAGAAGTTGCATTAATCTAACGATAGTCAAAAATTGGCACGTTACAACCGTGAACGAAAAGATAATTAAGGGGTTTTAATAGTTAGTCAATAAGTCATAATTTCATAATGTTTTTTCGGGATATGTTTTGTTTTACATATTTTGTGCAACTAAGATCTAAATATATGTAGCTAAGGGTTGAAAACGAGAAAAACGATGATCTCCCAAACTGCTCAAAAAAGTTCGTTATTAGGATAGAGCATGACAAATCGCTTAGAACCTATGTACGCGCGAAATTGTGTAAAATGTTATGGATTGCTAATTAATTGTACTGGAAAAAACAGTAAAATCAAAAGACAGTCCTTGTTATTTTGAAATTATGAATTAAAGGACTATATTTAATCGTAAGTAGGTATTTAAATAAGCAATTCAGCAAGCTGGTGTAACCTATTAAAAATCGGTCAATGATTTGCAAGAAGTTACTATTTAGTTATCACGAGGTGTTGAAATAGCACGGAATTATCTCTTGGTAACACAGCGTAGTAATGCAGTAATAATGTAGCTGCCAATATACCATCTCGAAAACACGTTTATTAAGTTAAGATTTTTTTAAAGAACCGGTTTCGTACTGTACGGCGTTTCCCTCGTCGCTGGTATGATTTAGTAGTATTGATTGTTTTACTAACATCTTGGCTCGCGTAGAGGATTTAATGCGTGAACAAGCATGGGATGATAAGCCTCAGTGTAACTTTTATTATTAAAGAGTTTACACAAATGTGTCCAGATGTCATTTAGTAAGCCTCAATTACAATTATACGCTGATTTCGGAACTAGAAGCTGGAAACCCACGGTTTTAATTTTACAACACGTTTTTATCGGTTTTGAATGTAGAGCAATGTATAGATAAATATGTAAGCTATAAAAAGGCATTGCCGTAGTTCCTAACGCAGTTACTCAAACTTCGCGGATCGGTCATTGGTCGCTTTGTGAACGTATCTGTTTTATTTTCACCTTACCCTTTTTAAATATTTGGTGCAGTCAGCTTATTTAGAATTATTTTTCTACTAACCGACTTCTTTATATATGTAATTTATTGTAATTTGTTCGAGTATATTTTTGAGATTAAGTGTACGGCTGCTTTTGCTCAGGATAGAATTTTGTAAGCGTAAACTTCCTATCCAGTATTTTGTTCTTGCCTGAGTGTAGTCTAAAACGGTATTTTACTACTACCGTTATTTTTTTGCTATTGTTTATTTGTACTATTTGTTTTATTTTATTTGTAAGTTAACCTGCATTATAATTTTCCTTTTACCTTATTGTTAACTGCCGACATGACATGGTTGATTGTGTAACGGCCAAATGTTTGGTGACACAACTTTAATTCTGATTTATTTATGACACAATTCTGGGTGTGATTTCACTGTTTGCTTTATGTAGTGCTTATGAGTAGTTAAACTGCCTTTCATTTTTACGTTACTTGACTTTATACTTTTGTACGCACTTTAACCTGATTTAATGGTATTTTTGATATTTGTATATTGAGCCTTTTGTTTTCTTTATCTTTCTTTGTTCTTTGATTTATTAATGTACTTGAAAAATTGATTACTGATTAATAAACTGGTTTTTCTTGATGATTCATTCCCAGTTTTTCTAAATTACGGGTTCAGTCAAATTACGCAAAATTCGGTAATTCTAATTTGAATAATTTCGTTGTTTACCTGTTCCACTATGATGCAACACTTAAGTTAATCCATTCCTATCTCATTCTCTTAACACAGCGTTGCCTCCCACTGGATGCCACTTCATCAGATTTGAGATTTGCGATTAATTCAATATTAGATTTGGAAATAAATTGTAAGGTTTTAGTTGGTATGAGGAAAGTCAATGTGATGCAAGCTAATAATTTGAGTAAGAGTACCATTATTGTTAGTAAAGTCAAGATAAATCTGTTAGTTAATTTCTCTTTTTCGAATAAGCTCAATATTATATGTACTCTAAAAGATTTTCTAGTCGTTTAATTATTGAAAGTAGCTTCGAATTACACTTTAAAAGAGATGGCACCTTGGGACACTACAACATTACTGTTTATTATACTATATGCTGGTTTACATAGATACTGTGAAAGTTCAATTTATATGATTAACTATTGAACAATTTTGTTGGTAAGCAAACCTAGTTGTGGGATGGTTTTTTATTATACAAGAAAAACAAGCATGTTCAGCTTAGAAGCTTTGTGGTGATACGTGGAGGATCGAATGTAATTTATGCCGTGAAAATAGCCATAATGCTATTAGAAACATTAATACGGCGCATAATTATAAATTAATTTGTGTATGTTCTTCTCTCACTATTTATTACATAATGCTGCTTTACGTTTGATCTAGGTTTATGTTATTCAACCATTATACTATGTTCGTGATGTGTATGATATGTTAACTAATTGTGATGTTTCTTCAGTATAATAAACTGCTAATCTTCTTTTGTAAAAACATCTTTCATACTTGAAGTTATATATTATTTAACAGATATTATATATCGATTTCTCCGAAGATCAGTTGTTTGGTCGTGGGATACCAAATCCTATAGTGTGAAGAGAGGGTTGCCAGCTAAACGCTGTGATCTATAGCTGTAGTGTTGCTAAGTAGTCGGGGTCAAGAGAGATCAAACTGAGGAAAAAATAGGAGTTATGGTTTCACATGTATTCCTTAAGGAGTATTTCGCCCACTATCGGCACACTTTAACTACCCAGACATGCACACGCGCGCACGCATACATACACTTGTACACGTACACACGTATACCCACATATATGAATGCGCGTACACTGCGAATCAAACAAGGTAGTGTCTGCGTTGATAGTCCACTATGCTAAGTACACGTCTACTGAACTGATATTCAAACTCTCTGTGGTATCTTTTTTTTTGCCACGTTTAATAGCGAAGTGTTCTTCAATTACAAAGTTGCGAACTACTACGGTACAAAAGTAGTTCTAAAGTAACCTGTCGGGACAAATCAAATCGGTAGAATTTCTCTTACGAAAAATAATAAAAATTAATTCTTACGTAACGCCACCAATTTCGCCAAATGTGACAAATGTTTTTATTTTGACAAAATTAGTTTACATATATAATTTACTTAAATATTTAACAATAGGATAATAGAGACTAACTAATATTTGACAAAATCTTCGTAAGCTTCAACATCTGCTTTGGTAATGTTTTGAAACACTCTACGAAGTGGTTCGTTAGATAATTGACTAATGTCTCTTTTTAAATCTTGCAGAAGATTATTTTTGTACTCCAAAAATTTGTTGAGCAGGTCCAATTCTTTGTACACATTCAAAATTATCTGTTTAGATGACAACTCTTCCTTCCCATAGTGTTCTTCTAGTAATTTTAATTGAGTTTCATTGGCATGTAAAACTGCAGTTACTATAGGCCATGCACATTTACCATTCTCAATGTCATTTCCAAATTTTCCAAGATCTTCATATTTACCAAATACATCCAACGCATCATTCTGAAAACAAAATGCGCACTAATACTAAAAAAGTATTGCGTTAAATGTAAAAATACAAAATAGCACAATATTAAATATCTAGTGTGGAACGACCTTCCAACCTACAAAATGGAAATTAAAAGAAATGAAATAATTTAAGTAACATTTTTCTTAGGTTAATTATGCAACTTCCTTTATAATAAGTTCATTACGAAAATAGGCAACATTGTAAACGCAAATACAATAATCTATGTCAAGCAGACGTTTAAAACTTCATGACAGACAGACGTTAATAGACATCTAGATGCTAACTTAAATTAAAAGAAAGTAAATAGTTTTAATTTAAATTTTTTTTAGGATAACTATGCAATCTTTTTTTATACGTTTATAACGAAAACAGGCAACGTTGTAAAAACGAAAACAACAATCTATATCGGAATGACGTTTAAAACTTCATGTCAGATAGAGTTTAATAGACATAAATACTTCCTACCTCAATACATAAATACTGTTCCCGTCACGAAACCTGACGACTGCCGACGCATTCCGGACTTTACCGATACTTATTCCAGTGCAGTAGGTATAATTTCACATGACAGTGTCCCTACTGTCATAATATTTATAAATGATTACAATTTGAAAGTCATTAAAGGTAATTAAGCTTTACTTTCATTTTACTCTGCATAGGGATAACCAGTTACAACTTTACTTGGTTTGTATTAACGTCGCTTTTACAATCGTGTTCAAAACGTATTTAAAGTGTCTTTAAAGTCCGGCAAACGCGTAAAGTTGTTTATAATGTTTACAATTATTTTCCTTCACACAAAAATGACCACGAATTACGAACAGACATTAAATTAAAAGTGAGTGAAGCAACAAAAGTGTCTATACGTTCTATCGAAAGAATTTTAAAAGAAACTAAAGCTAATATTGGTGATTGTGACGCTGCACCAAAGTTTCGTTCCCCAAAGAAGGAGCGACCAAGAAACAATTCAGTAACTAACGTAGAAGAATATGAAGCAGAATATTTTCGACGTATCATTTTCAATTTTCATGTTACCGAAAAATGTCGCATGACAATTAGTAAACTAAAATAACAACTTAAAACCGATTTGGACTGGCAAGGATCGCAGAGTTCATTGAGAAGAATTGTAAGAAAATTGGGATTTAAATGAAGATTAGCTGAGAATAACAGAAAGTTATTAATGGAAAAAAGCGACATTGCTTTTAAGCGTATTCAGTACATAAAAAAAAGATTAACAAGTAGTGACAGTACGCTTGTGGAATCCGAACACAAAAAGCGCCTTCTACGCATAAATCGCTCTCGCCAGGTTTTGTGACGGGAGCTGTACATGTGCACGTAAAAAATTCTATGAAAATAACGATAATACAGCTGCAGCATTTTCAATTATATTTATCTAATTTCTACATTTATTTCGCTTTACATTAAAAAACTCAATAAAGAAAATTTATGTCAAATTAAATTTTCTTTAAAACGTACTCCTACACTTTTTCTTATAAAATTAATTGTTATTCAGATAATGAAAAACTTGAATACTTAAATTCTACCTAAGGAATTTTTTTCCTCCAAATTACGCGTCTTATCAAAAAATTGCATAGAACATAATCAAAATATTTAAGGTCTATATTTAAGTATATCTTTGAAACTGACCCTAATAAACACCTCCTTATTACTGCCGCTGGATTTCTCCCAAAATCAGTTATAATCCAAATGAAAGCAAGCTTAAACACGAAATCTTAAGTACATAGGTATTTTCGTTCTGGAGTTATCGCACGCACACACTCACGCACGCACGCACGCACTATACTTGTTCTACGAGTGTTTTGCAATCGTACACATTAGCCACGTCCAAGTTAAACAATTTTCAAGGTCATTGATATGCTAGGGTGATTCTGGAGCACATTGACCTAGATACTTTTCAAGCTCATTGAAGGTAACGCGTGGAAGGTCATGTGGTGGGGGAAATTTTCAAGGTCACCAAGCAATTCTTGAGTGTTGCTGAGTCAAGACCGCGTGTTAATTCGTAGAAATCAATTGACACCTGCAGGAGTATCCCGATCTTTCCCGATATCTAATTCGATCTTACTCTTTAAGGTCAAATTCTTAGAAATAAGCATTCCTAAGCAATGAATTTTATAACTGGCTTTGCGCATGCGCGGTTATCCGCAGGGGCAATTCTTATAAATCTAAACAGTTCGTGGAAACATGAACAACGAATGCTATTGGTTAAATGTTCTTCAAGGCCAAATTAGTATCCGATCTTATCCGAACTTGTCCGATCCTATCCGATCCTACCCGACTTTATTCAATCGTGCCCGATCTTACCGGATGTTACCCGATCCTACGATCTTAGCATTGTTTCCAATGATATAGCAGAATTAAATATTTATACTTTAATTCATTAAAATTTGTAAAGCTTTATAGGAAATGGAAATGGGAAAAGCTCCTATAATTACTATTGAATTATTTATAGCTAGAATATTAAGCCCCTTGGGATCAAAGACGCTCCACAGAGGTCCGAGATTAATAGTTCGGAGCATGAGTAGGTCTACCGCCAAGTTACGACTTCCCAGAGGCAATTTCTTAGATAATGTATTAGCTAGGCTAAAACATACTGATAGGTTGCCTTGGGAACATTTTGGCATCGAATGTTAATATGAACCGAGCGCCACAGACGAAACGCAAACGCATGCTCTGTACATTTGGGTAAGCCCTAGGAATGACCTACCTCTTCAACAGATGTAATATTGTTTTGTTAAATTTTAATAAACAAAAGAATAATTGATTTACCCCTATCAGTGCAATTAAATTCACGAAAACCAAAACATACCTTTCAGATAATTAATAATCCTCAAGTTAATACCAAATGTAAACCACTCACTCGCGCTACAATTGTATATAACTGAAGAGGCAAACGAAAAACTTCACTCACTCACTCGCGTCACTGTTTTTTATATAACCGAACCGACTAAATGCTAGAATAAATTTTTTTATTAATAGTTTATATGGAACTAAATTTGTTAACCTTAGCAAAATGGTGAGCAAATGGAACGGATGTATAAGAGTGAATCTGTAATTAGAAGTCTAGACTAAGAAGTCTAGACGCAACGTAAGTGGACAGATTCGAGGAAGCCGCAGAAAAAAGTATACATAACTAGTAATACCCTTGGCATGATCATCGCCCACAACTAAGAGAAGTAGAGCTATGTTTTTTAAGGAATCAACAAACAGGCCGATTGAATATAAATATTGGGATGATGTATACGAACTAATTCGTGATCTGGAAGAACTGCGGGCAGAAAAATTGGCGGGAAATACAGGTGTCGTAAATGACATAATATCAATTGTAGAAAAACTATATGAAGATAGATACATTGAGAAACCCACCAATCGTTTTTTAAGTAGTATAGATGAGAATGCATTGATGACGTCAATTCGATATTGAGAATAATAGACTCATCAATGTTGCTAATCCCATAGATCCTCAGGATGTCATCACTAAGCAATGTTATTTATCGACAAAGCTGAATTTGGATGGAAACACATGTTAGAAGACATAAAAGGAAAATCTGTGTTGGGAGGCTATTATGAACATGAATTACAGGAAACACAGTATCCCGATGTGTACTTGGTGGCAAAAGCACTTCGCTCCAATAATAAGTTTTTCGTAAAGTGATGGGGATTGGATGAAAGGTCATGGATCAATAAAGACGATTTAGTTTTATAACATCTAAAATATAGCCATAGGAATAGTTTGTAACTATTTAGATGAAATAAAAACACGTAGAGAAAAGATAAGTTGTATTCTATTATTTTAAATATTACATCATCCTATATACTAAATCTAAAGTATTTCTGTAGTCATTTAAATTACTGGATGGCCATATTCCCGACTCTGGTCCACACGTCCATCCCAAGGCAGGAACTTGTTTCACCGTTATCGCTTTTTTCCAATGTCCAGCGGTAAATTTTGTGGTGGTCTTCATTTTTCCACGGTTGAATGTGATGCTTTGTTCTAATAATATTTCAATAAAAATTTCGAGGCACTTGTAATTAGCATACTATGCTGCTGTCTCACATCATTCACTTATAATGGAGAAAGTGTCCTTATAAGCAGAATTAATATTTTCTCAGCTTACATTTGACGAAGTACGCAATAAATCACCCCATAATAAACTGTATATGTACATTTTAAGGGATATGTCATCAAGTAAATTCATATTGTCTAAGATCCTACTTCATTAGAAGTTAATGAACCTTTATCGGTACACAATTTCATAAAACTTTTAATGGTATTGTCTAAGTTAATTTTTCTATCAAATAATGTCTTAATAACTTCATTTGCACACTTTGAGTTTATAACACACCACTTAAAACACTCATCAGGGATAATAATACATTGAAAGATATCCAGTATAACTAAATAGCTTTCCGGGGAGGACTTTCCCACCAAAAAACGCTTCAGGTACTTTCTGTAGATTTGATCACTACTGTACCGCAGTTCTTCCTGCAATTCGTTTCCAAAACTGCTCAAAATGAATTGTTTTCTGAAACGCGAGAGCAATGTCTAAAAGTTATACCCCCCAAGGTCTAGTATAAGTGAAATCAAAACTTACTAAACGTTTATCATCATAAGGATTAAGTATGGCTTTATTGTGTTTGATGGTAAACACATCATGTTTCTTTGATCTTATCAGATATTGATATCGCCTTATTACGTTACCATCAAACAAAACCTGTTTATATATGTGATCTGTTTCACGCTTGCTCACTTTGATTTTTTTTACAACTTTTTCATCAACCGTGTAAGCATACATTTTTGCACGGTCCTACAAATTTCAACACAATTTCGCTATGATTTTCGTCTTTCATTAAGCCGGAGACTCTTTTATTCACTAATGGAAGTCCAAAAATATTGTCATTGGGAACTGAAAAGGCGTATATGAGACTATTCGTATCCGTGTACAAGAGCTTAACATTATTATGGAACTTTGGTAGCGTGTAGCCGTAATGAAAATTGTATAAAAATAGCTTTTGAAAGTCTAAAACACTGAATGCTGCAGATATAGGTTTGTTGAAATATACTTCCAGCTTACTCATTTGAATAATAAGCATATCATTATTAAATATCGTACAAATATGAAAATTTGCTTTTGCTACATAAACACGAGCACCGTAGCGACCATCCCATTTCGTTACTAAACGTATGCCCTTATGTTTAAGTAAATTTTCCGTCAGATTTCCAAAAACACTATTAATCATTCATTTATAGAAATTATTGTCAAATTCATTTTGAGATTGCTGACGCGGAGACATTTAAAGCAATATATTTTTTTAACCACGGCGATAGTTTAAAACGTAATATACGGTCTACTTTTACCAACTTCAATCCATATTTTAAATATACTTTCAAATTTCTGTAATGAATCAAATAATTACGTTTTGGATACAATGTAAGCAGTACTTTTTTCATTTTGGAATCAAGTGCGGGTGGAACCACATGTTCGGGTGCCAATGGTAGATCACTGTGCCTCTCATGTAATTCTATGAGATAGTCTAAACACATCACGCTCAACTGTACAACCAATTTCAGAATCATCAGGATGGTTTATTAAACCTAAAGTTTCAAAATTAGCTTAATCAACAAAAGAAAAATCGCTAAATGGCAGAAATTCTGACATGGCGGCTCCCTATAAATTATTTACGTCGTAAATCCACACTTTCGGAACTAGGATAAATTTTTCCCAAGTACTTATTGTTAGCGTTCGCATACCGATTAGGACATTGAGCTATACCACCTCTAATTTCTCTTTCAATAAACATTAGCATATCGATGTCTGTAAATAGTTCTACCTTTACTTGTGTAATTTTAAGCATAGCATCGAATGCTAAACCGGGGCTGTATAATAGTGGATGGGATCAAGTGTGTCTTATGCAAAGTTTGCCGAAAATTTTCGAAAATCTCCGCTAAAAATAAAACGTCAGTTTTTAGATACAAATCTGAGTATTCCTCTGATAATTTAATACTAAATTTGTTCCAAACGTTAACCGCATTTGCAAAACTCGCATCAGTGATTCCCTCATTATTAAGATGACTGAAAAACACCTTCTTAGGAGGGAGTGTGGTCTCGCTTAATTTATCCCAAGTAGCAATATACTCATAAGGAAACACACCTTTGCGAACTAGTAGATAAACTTCATCACCATTGTTACAATTAGCGCGGGTAATCATTTTTTTTACTATTTTCCAAATAGTCTGACAACTTTTCAATACTACTGCTCATAAATCTGAAAGAGTCAATAAATCTAAACTTAATTTTAGTTCCTTCCATTACTTTCGTGAAACAGATATATTTATGGGCAGCAGTGAAATCTAACCGGGAACAGTATCCAATTCACTAATGATGAAATGGTAATCATAACCTGATAAATTATGAAAGACAACTGGTAGAATGTGAGAGTCTTTGTAGTTTAGGTTACATGCCTGATGCGATGCCCCCCGAAATACTCCTGTAAAATGATTATGGTCTTTAACTTTTACGTCATAATCAGTAAATAGTTTCCCGCAAATGTAACAAATCGTGGCGCTTTTGAATTGCTCAACCTGAGTAGGACCTAAAGTATCCATGGAAATTATTTAATTGATCATTTCGGTGGTCCAATGTGCAATACTTTAAAGCCCTTTAACAAGCCATTGAATGCAATCATTTCCTCTGTAAAGCCTAAATCGAGATAGAAAATCGTTGTATGAACACTTCAAATAGTAAGAAATACTGAAAGATCTATGTTTGGAGTGAAATAGAGTATTACTTTCAATGCCTGCTAAATTTGTACTCTTTTCAAAAATACTCTCTAAATTGGAATGCGAAATTTTTTAACTGCAAATTAATTTCTGCTTCGGTAGGCAGCCTAGCAGAGCGGTGATTAAGTTGATGACAGTGAGTCACATGTTTTTGTAGAAGGCAATCTGAAGAAAAATGGTTTAAGCATCGGTAACAAATAAATTTCTTGTACCCCTTATTCGATAGCTGATTAGAAATAAGGGCTAACATATTTTTAATCCAAGTGAAATAAACAATGTTATTTTTTTTATTAGTAACACCGGCAAAAGCAATGTGATCATTAGTGGAAATTACTAAAAGATTTATAGGCTCCCTCTCACTATTTCGATTTTCACTTAATACAAATGGTAATATACATTTTCCCTGAATGCAATACAAATTAATGGTGAGGTTGTTTAATTTCTCAAATTTTTGTACATCGTCCAGCTGAATGGGGAAGTCAATTGAATCATAATTCAAAACATCTCTAAAATGCGGATAACTTTGAACTCTATCTGAATGATGTTGCGCGAGATATAATTCTGAAACAACAGCCCACAAGAAGCAATACTCAACATTATTTTTAACATTCACTACCGCATGCTTTACTGCTATGAAGTAAGGAACTTTAAGGTAAGTTGAACGACCACCTCTAAATGGAGCATTGCTATTACCTTTAAATGTAAAACTTCATGTAATGCCCAATCTGAATCCCTTTCGGAAAACACTTTTTGTAACTTATAATACACGTTTTCATTGTACCACACACGTAACTCAATATAATTGTGAGGTAGCAAGAAATTTAACATTACGTGCAAAACTATTGCACGTATTTTGTAAAAAAATAAGAGGGTCCTTGATGTTTGCTATGTTAACTATAATTTCTGTAAATAACGTATCATTAAAACATGATTCCAGAGAGTACGTTTTTTAGTAGCAATTCCACTGCCTGCTTTCTTTGAAGCGTTCTATAATCGTTTCAGTTTTACGAGATAGCAATTTAACAATGATAAGTTATTTTCAAGCTTAAGCAGACTTTCATTGGTCGTATAATAATTTTTCTTTTGAATTATATCTTGAAATAGCTTAATATTAGTGTTAATTATACGGATGTGCTTCACAAATTCATTTTTTGTTTACAGCAATGAAATAATACTTGTTAAATTAACGATATCACTACTACTTCGCACAACCTTACTCATATTCACTTTCAACTGTATCCAACAATGTAAAAATATGAAGCACACACTGGTGATTACGTAATAATATCTAATCGCTCTTCACAACACTTTATGTTTATAGTTCAATTTATAGTCACGATTGCAATGTGTCGACTGATATGAAACTGTTCTTTAATCTTCAGTTTAACGAATAACGCAATTAATTAAACACATGATAAGTTATAATTCAAATGCTAATGCAGACTTTTTACACTATGAATAACTAATAATAATTTAATATCTTTTAATATGTTCACATAATCAAAAAACTTGAAAAGATAAGCGCATTCTAATAGTTGTGTATAATTATAGTGATGTGACTGTGATAAATGATTGATGTTACAGCTGAGTGATGAGAATAATACTTGTTAGAATTTAGAGATAGTCATAGTACGTTGAGTGCATGATGACTGTACTAGTATGCACTGATTAAGTGTCAACAATGTAAATATGAAGTGGTGATTAGTAATGTCTAATGCTTTCACAACAGCTTTATGTTTATAGTTCAATTTATAGTCCGATGTGATGTGTCGTGATAGATACGTGTTGCTTGTGTGTGTAGGTGATAGCTGTGTATGTAATAAGTTAGTGTAAAATGTGTGCGTGTGATGATACATAGATGTGTAGTGTGTGTGTGTGTGTGTCTGCATGCGTGTGTGGTGCGTGTGTGTGTGTGTGTGTGTGTGTGTGTGTGTGTGTGTGTGTGGTGTGTGGTGTGTGGTGTGTGTGTGGTGTGTGTGTGTGTGTGTGTGGTGTGTGCTGTGTGTGTGTGTGTGTGTGCGTGTGTGCTGTGTGTGTGTGTGTGCTGTGTGGTGTGCTGTGTGCGTGTGTGCGTGTGTGTGTGTGTGTGTGTGCGTGTGTGCGTGTGTGCGTGTGTGTGTGTGCGTGTGTGTGTGCGTGTGTGTGTGTGCGTGTGTGTGTGTGTGTGTCGTGTGTGCGTGTGTGCGTGTGTGCGTGCGTGCGTGGTGCGTGCGTGTGTGCGTGCGTGCGTTGCGTGCGTGCGTGTCGTGCGTGCGTGCGTTCGTGCGTGTCGTGCGTGCGTGTGTGCGTGTATGTGTGTGTGTGTGTGTGTGAGCGAAATAGAAAAAGTTTTTGTCACAGTCCATCACAAACGGAACTACTAAGTGCGATAAGGTCTGCTCGTGTTGCTGAGAGAGAAACACCATGTTGTTTCCTTATGATCCAGTTAATGGAATTGTTAAATAATTTGAAAATAAATCTAGTAACTGACACAAACAGGGAATTACTAAGTGCGATAAGTTATGTCTCTGCTGATGAGAGAGAAACACAATGTTGTTTCCTTATGATTCAGTTAATGGAATTGTTAAATAATTTGAAAATAAATCCAGTAACTAACTGGGTAAATAATTCTCAGTATGCATTCTTCATTATCAATGCGAGCAGTTTTAATACTATTATATTTTTGCCGTATTAGTTTACGAGTTTTCGCTTTAACATCATATCCTTATTAGCAAAACGTTTACCCTGGGCAGATAGCTGTATTTTACATTAAATTAAATTGAAAGCAAAGCATAATTTAATAGTAAGGGCAGTAATTAGTAATAGACTACCTATACTTTAACTAAATTGTAACTTCAATGCTGAATGAGCGTTTTTAACACTAAATAAATCGTCGAATTCACTTGGCAACAGAAAAATATACTTTGGCACAATGCCAACGTTCATAAAGTTGTCTTCAAAAATGAGAAACTAAATTCTAGAAATTATTATTAGTGATAACAATGCAATCTTGTAAAAATAATGCATGTAAATATATGATTAATACTAAAAAGAGAAACTTAAAAATAGTGCATTATATACCTTGGGACTGAAGTAGCACTTTTAATCCCGAAGGAAAAGTTTATGACCCCACCGTAGGAAGGAGCATAATTTACCTGAGGGAGCAAAAGTACTTCAGTCACAAGGTATATACGATACTCTCCGTACTTCCGAAACTGAAACTGTATACATCATAATGTAAAAATTACATTGAAACCAGTATAGAAACACAGATAATTATTAAGTCCAAAGCGAAACGCATACCAATACGGCCGCTGTTGCGGTGGTGTCTATGTTCTCTCGAAAAATCACTGCTACGTTGCTTAGTAACAAGCATAATTTGGAAGCGTTGTCGTATGATTGTCATCGTCATTGTCCCATCCTGTGTGTCATGAGCTCTGTCATGAGCGAAGAAACTTTATCTAAAATTGATAAAAAAGCAGCAGAAGTAAGTCAAGAATTATTACCACCAAAGTCTAATTGAAATATTATCGTCAACTATTATAATTCCAATTAATTCTCTTCAATAAAATACTAATAAAATCCATTTCCTTGTAATTTAATTCTTCCGGGATTTTCGACAATATTTAATCGCGGAGGGACAAAAAGTGAAACTTCAGTCCTTTCATAATGGAGTGAAGTTGTCGCTTTAGTCTCGGAAGTGCGAAAAATACATTATAGAAATAATACAAAGATTTCAATATTTAATTAAGTGTTTGTTAAAAGTAGTTTTAACTTATTATTTAAGTTTTATTATTTATCGTAAAATAAGATGTAAAGATAACTCCCGAAATACAGCTAAAATTTTGATTTAAAATATAATTTTTTTAAGTCAAATACAATTACTTTTACATTATGACAAAATAAATTATACTTCAGCCCAAGTTTATAATTTAGCAAATTATAGTGCTATAAGTAAATGTCCGGTACCTGCGTAAAAAGATAATAATTACACATATTGTTACATATAAGAGAAAATGCTGAATGAGTATTTTTTACACCAAATAACATATGTAGAATTGAAACGTTTGATATGATTCACATCAGCCAAAGCAAACGATGTGCACAGGGATAAGTGCATTCGTGGTGGAACAAATGTGTGTGTGTGTGTGTGTGTGTGCGTGTGCGTGGTAGTGTGAGTGTGAGTGTGAGTGTGACTGTGAGTGTGAGTGTGTGCGTGTGCGTGTGTCGTGTCGTGTGCGTGTGCGTGTGCGTGTGCGTATGCGTATGCGTGTGCATGTGCGTGTGCGTGTGCGTGTGCGTGTGCGAGTGCGTGTTTGTGTGCGTATGCGTGTGCGTGTGCGGCTTGGGTATGAGTGGATAAGGTTCGATAAGATCGGATAAGATCGGATAAAATCGGATAAGATCGGATATGATCGGATAAGATCGGATAAGGTCGGATAAGACTGGACAATTTTGGGTAAGATCGGGTATGATTGTAGAAGATTGGATACCGGATAAGATAGGAATGCTAATTTTGCTATTTCCAATAATTTTACCTTGAAGAGAATATAACCAATAACATTCATTCATGTTTACATTTCGTTTAGATTTCTAACAATTACCCCTGCTGATACCCGCACATGCGCAAAGCCATTTATAAAATTCTTTGATTAGGAATGCTTATTTCCAATAATTTGACCTTAAAGAGTAAGATGGGATAAGATCGGGAAAGATCGAATAAGATCGAATAAGATCGGGATACTCCTGCAGGTGACCATTGATTTCTTGGAATTAACACGCGGACTTGACTCAGCCAAATTCCAAGGATTGCTTGGTGACCTTCAAAATTTCCCCCACTACATAACCTTCCACGCATGACCTTCAGTGACCTTGAAAATATCTAGGTCAAAATGGTTCAGAATCAGCCTATCATCTATGACTTTGACCTTGAAATTTTTTGACTTGGACGCGGTGAATGTGTACGATAGCAAAACACTCATAGAAAAAGTATAGTACAAAAGCACACACGCACACGTACGTACGCACACACGTACGTACGCACGCATGGCAACTTGGCCAAATGTTGTAAAATGAGCTAATACGTTGAAATAACGATAGTGCAAAAAAGTCGATTGCATAACCTTTTATACCTACATCTGTATATGTAGATTGGAAGGTAAAAATTTAATTATTTTACAGGCACTTACTTGTGCATGTCGGTAATTAGTTAATTTATCTATAATCATTAAAGAATCGTTCTCTATTTTGACGATATCATTTTGAGTAAGGTACATTGCTGCTAGAAGAGGTACTTTGTACAACATATATCCAGTTTTGTATTTACCAATTGACTCATACATTTCTATAGTAAAAAAATTCAATTTGGATTTTCTTTTTAAATTACTTGCCGTATTGAAATCTAGAGATTGTCCCAAAGCGGTTGTGAAGTTTGCTTTACATAGTAAATGCATTAGTTCTGCGTAAAACGGATGCCCTGTAAAATATTTTCGAAATATTCTGAATGCAGATATACGAATTTGTTTTATATCAATTAACGCTGTTAAGCCAATTTCCGGTTTTTCGTGCCAACATAAATTCTTCCATCGTATTTTGCTTCGATCCATTATATCATCTTCTAAAATTAATGCTGTTGCAATCTGTAAACATAGAAGAATGATTACACGAGTGGATTACAAATAAATATTTACTATTTCTAAACACCATGCTAATGTACAAGCCAATACAACATTTTTTGCTGTGAAATTTTCCGGTTCTTCCAAGTACTGATAGTTTCTCAGCAGTCGGACACTAAGGTTCAGTTGTCGATTTTTTCCAACATAATTACAGAATTCATCATAACGTTTAATTACATCATGAAATTCTGTATCAAGCTGTCGTATAATTGAATCCCTCACAATAAAGGAATAGACAAAGGAATGCGTTTTTCCAATATCTGAAAACATTTACTCATTAATTTTTTATTTTATTATTGATAATTTGCTGTCAGAAGATTATACAGAAACGAAAACAGTTTGTAAGGAGCTTCCATTGATAACTGAATTTGTTACTGTATAAACTGGGAGTAAATCGAAGTAACATATAAACTTGGCTTTTACTCGACTAGCCAGCGCTCGGTGTGGGTTCGATGTACTAAATTTTGCGCACAATAGGATAGTTTATCATATATAAGTCCAAATAGGGGTTGAACCGACATAAAACCGGAAGCGGGCGCCAGAGCATTTGAAATGTCACAATAGGGGTTGAAAATCCTAATTAAGTCAGTACACAGCTCCCTCAAAATACTCAAATAACTCGCTTACCTAAACGTAATCTTCGCAGACGGCACTGGGACCGGCAGGTCTCGCCAACCTGATACGCTTCAAAAATATTTACACGCTTGCTTAAAATAATTGCGTGCCGCAGAAATCAATCACTAATTTGATACAAAAAAAACAATAATGTATTGTTACGTTACGTTACTAGAAAATTCGGCGTTAAGGTAATCTCACTTCAACAACAAAACACTTTAATTCTGTACATAACCACCTAAAATTGAATTCTTTAAATTGCCCAAATCATAATAAAAATAATGCAGTGATTCATCAGCCTCTAAAGGTTACTCTATAATTAAGTAATCGCCTTAAAAGCTTTCGGCCGTAATTGTTTTATTTAACTAAACACACCTTAATAGCGTTAATTCGAAGAGCAAATTAAAAAACAAAATATATATTAAAAAAAAAGTGTGGTCAAATGCTGTGTAATAATAGGTCCACATAAAAAACAGTGAATAAAGGAATAAAAACAAAACCATCGAATTGTAAACACAAATATTACAATCTTACAACCTAGGTTATCTATTACCGATGAAGCTAGCTCACGATAAACGTCTATTAAAGTTTACTACAAAACTGATTTAAATGTCCAAAAGAATAAATGGTTAACTTTATACAAATAAGTAAATAAATTACGTGCTCAAAACGTAGTCATCACACACAGTTTCGATCTACATTCATCAGTTTAAACAAGAATAAGAAAGAACACCTTGAAATAAATTTAGATAATGAAAATACGGATAGATACGACCATATTGGAATTTAAACGGTAAAGATAAAGGGAAGTTAATCTTAAGAAAACAAACGTATTCAACCGTGTATACAAACTCATAACAAATTAAAACAAATTACACACCATAAATTTATCAGCTTTAATCACCCACCACACTAATAAAAAACATAGAAATGTTACCTTAGGCAGAGGATGCCCTTTTGTTACATATTCATCTGGAACGGACCTGCAGGAAGGCCTCGGCTCTATGGTTGATGTTAACACGACGCTAGCAGCTCCCGGAAAATTCAGCTGAGGACAGCCTCTCTTCGATTCGCGCTATGATTAAACTTCAATTGGTTGCAGGTACACGGCGGCTATTTTAACTTTACTTTACTGTGACCTAGTTCTGTTTGATATTACTTTTAGTTAATTATGTACAGGACCTCGTTAACACTTATTATTTGTAACATAACGAAAACGCTGGTCTATTTACAACACGTTATTTATAATCTTTACTCTAATAATGTACAAGTTCGGAATAATTCTTAATATTTTTAAATTACTAGAAGCATTCTTTATTTACAGCCGGTTATTTAATTAACCGCAAACTGTGAATATTACGTATGAAATTTTGGAACGAAGGTTGCATTTTTCCGCCAGAAGCGAAGCCTTCTCCAGATAACGAGGAAAGCAATTCGTAAATTTAAACACTAAACGCCTTTCTGGATCTCGATAAGTCCTTAAGGACTCGTAACGACAAACTGGTCTCGTGAAGGTTGAACGATTATATGATCCCTCATTTAACGAGGTGAGGAATGAGAAAATTTCACGTGTCGCCACATTGGTTTTTTAAACCCTCTCGATTTAATTAGAGAAAAAAGGTACTCAAATTTTCTACGTTCGTGCATCCACGTAGTCAAACTAGAAAATCGTCTAGAGAAATTGCAACGTCAACACGTCGAAACCTTAGGTAAGTAATAGATATATGATCAATTAAAATTTTGTTAGCAACGCTTGCCTTTACTGCCATGTATTTAAAGACAAATTCTTTGTTTGAAACCATACTCTTATCAACAGAAACGGTGCCGAACTGGCGGCTACATGTAACTTTTGCAAATGATGTATCGTACAATGGAACAATTTGAATACTTATCTAGAGGAGGGTTCTTAACCATCTGAACTATCGGAGGAGCTAGTCCCACTCGATTCAATCCTTAACTGTATATACCTTATTAGCTTTGATGTTACATAATTCAATATATATATATATATATATATATATATATATATATATGTGTGTGTGTGTGTGTGTGTGTGTGTGTGTTAACCAGTTACCTCTGTGACAAGGTGTCTGCAAGCTTGAATTTTTCATACAGACCCACAAGACTGGAATATAGGAAAGTTGCTTTTTAAGCAGGTATAATTACCTGCAACTAGCTCCCTCGATAGCTTAGATGGTTAAGAGCCCTACTCTAGATAAGTAGTGGTCGTGCGTTCGAATCCTCTCGAGGCAATCTTTTACTGTATGAACGTTGGTAGTTTTAATAATTCACAATTTATATTGTTATGGATTTGACATTATTTGAAAGGGTTAAATCATTGCCATCAAGTTCTCGGGAAAAACACACTCTAAACATATATACCATTTTAAAGACCTTGCATACATGTACACAACCACGCACGCACACAACATACACACGCACATACGCGCATAGATGCAAACACCATCACCTGTAAATGCGCACAAGGCATACACGCACATACAAACTTGCATGCACGCCACAACACGCACACACACAAACATACCAAAACACATGCCGCAACCGTGCATTTACGCACGCACACACACACACATGCATGCGCACGTATGCATACACTAACACAGGCATACACGACAAAGACGGACACTCGCGCACAACGACACATGAACATACGCACGCACACACACAACACTACACACACACACACACACACACACACACATCTATACCACACACACACACAACACACACATAATCAACACTATAATACACACATAACACACAACAACACACCACACATAACACAAACAAAACACAAACATACACACACCACACACCATAACACACACACACACACACACAACACACACACACACACACACACACACACACACACACACACACACACACACACCACACACACACACACACAACACAAACACACAACACACACACACACACACACACACACACACACACACACACACACACACACACACACACCACACACACACACACACACACACACACCACACACACCACACCACGCACGCACGCACGCACGCACGCACGCACGCACGCACGCACGCACGCACGCACGCACGCACGCACGCACGCACGCACGCACGCACGCACGCACGCACGCACGCACGCACGCACGCACGCACGCACGCACGCACGCACGCACGCACGCACGCACGCACGCACGCACGCACGCACGCACGCACGCACGCACGCACGCACGCACGCACGCACGCACGCACGCACGCACGCACGCACGCACGCACGCACGCACACACACACACACACACACACACATTCCACATACGCTCATACGCGCACACGTTCACACGCACGCTAACGCACCTGTACGCGTATGCATGTCTTCACACGCATACACCCACACACGCTTCACGCACACATGCCCTACAGACGCACACATACACACACTCGCACTATGTCCACATACACACTCACGCACACAAGTGTTTTATTAAAACTTCGTTTTTATGTTATCGTGGGTACAGATACCACACAGATATCATATTGACATGCTGAAATGGGCTGAATGGTTTTAAATATGCTGGAAACCATTAAAATCGTCAGAAACTCTATGCCGCATTTTTTATAAGCGGAATGTTTGCTTTATGGTAAAGACGACTGTGTTTTTGCAATTTAATTTACTGTAACAAGTTATCATAATTTTAGTTCTTTTTTTTTATGTTTGGCCGTGCAAAAATGATATATTCATATACGATTTTTTTCCCTTGCATGAATGTTCCTTGCACTAGTCTAGAGAGATATTTGAAAAAACAGCCTCTTACTCTTGTGTTAGATTAATTATTGTTACTTAAGAGAAACGTTGGTCTACAAATAATAACTTTCGTTGAATTAAATTTTGCAAGTAACAAATATTTTAGAACAACCCTAATTTACGTTTAACGTTTGTATACTCACCATCACTCCTAGGGCCTGTAAGCTGCGGAATATAATTTTTCTTGTTATGTAGTATTTCATTATTTGAGAACGTATTTGTACTAGAACAATAATAGCGGTTGTCTATCTTCCTTGCATCACATAATTTTTTGAATGTTGTATAACACCTCACTCGGTACATTGTTAGAATGCTACCATATAAAATTTCCGTTGGTAAACTGTAAATAAGGTAATCATATTGATAAGTTTTTATCATTTATAAAATGTAACTCAACACTGCGTCACACGTACTTATCAGTGTTAGAGGTTTAAATTTTGGATTCTCTGCGCAGACTTCCTTTTTGTTAATGGGATAATTCCACACTAATAAACAATTCGTAGAAAAGTTTTTTAACTAATTTCATTTAGAAATAAATGATATACTTACCTATTTTAAAGCGTATCTATGAATGTGCGTAAATTTAGATGTTACCTGACCGAAATAAAATGGTTTCCATTTTACTAGGTCAAAATGGTAACCAACAATCTCAATACCAAACAGATTGTAACTAAAAGTTTTCAATATGTGCAACACAAAATGATGAATGATCAATTACACACAATCATATAGTATAATTTTCAGTTGGTTTTTTATAAAAAAAAACAGGTAAGATCGAAGGTATAGATGGATCCTTTTATTGTACAAATGGCACAATTCATACTCAATGCATACTAAACCTTATGCAAAAAATTTAAGGTGGTAAACAAAAACCTATACAAATGTACAAATATACAGGTTGTGGAGCTTTAATGCTCTACATAATAGGAAACTCGCTTAATAGGTATATGTAGTATATGAGATACAGAAATGTTGGACAATAATAAGCCAAATTATGAGTTGATTGCGAATCTCTTTAAAATTCCGATTAGTTCCGGAGATATTCGAAAAAAAAAACAAATGTAATTTGACAGGAAACGGCACAAGTAATCTATTAGTGCCATTACTTTTTTCATACTAATTCAAAGTTTCGCCAGTCGACCTTTTTTTTTATAATATTGGATTTGAACAAGGTTAGGTCTAGAAAAATATTTTTTTTTAAGTTTTGTATCCTTGGTAATATATTGTGAGTGAACTAAATGCGATATTAAAAAGTTCCATTTGTTATTAATTATTACATCATAAGTGCACTCAAATCAAGCAAAACAAAAAATGCATTCATATGATGAAATGACAGATATGCTGATGATTTATTGAAAACTACAAAGCAATAGCGTGGAAGTTAAGCGAAGATACCAGGAAACCCACACAGAACTCAACCTCGTACAACTCCGTTTGTTAAGTTGGAAAGAAATTTGAGGGAGTATGGAAGCTTTCAGAAACCTACACCGCCATCTGTATCTACATCTAGATGGTTGTAGATGGCCACACGTGATGTTAGTGACTCAACATAATCAAGTGGACTGAATATTTTTTTAAACAGCGGTCTTTATAACAAAAATAACTTGTCTTATTATTCAGACATCAACATTTATCTTAATAGTGAAGCCAATCATCAAAATCGTTTCTCTCTTAACAATTAGTGTGGAAAAATGAGGGTCAAATTGATAGTACTACTGATTTTGAGAGAAACCAAACTTTAATTGTTTGATTTCTAGATTTTGTCAGTTACTGAAAAATTATTTATTTTTAGCAAAATGGAGCTCCCACTCAGAATACATGAAATGTGATAGGCTGTCGCAATATCTTAAGAAACAAATGGATTGCCACAAGTGGTCTTGTACAAATATATTTATTTGATTTAAAATTATTGTATAATTAAATACAATAATTTTTCTGCATACACATTTTATTTAATCGAAATTTTTTTAATTTTATTTCTATTGAAATAATAACACCATGTTAATTAAAAAAAATTATTGAAAACATGATTTAACTTCGATTCTTTAACGATAACACATCACTCGTACAAATAATTCACGTTAACCTTACTTATTATGTATTTCAAAAATTTCAATTCTTTTGGTATCTGAATTATTTTAGGTTATGCGGAACACACGATCAATCTTAAATCTGAACCCATGTACACATCGAGTGACATACTTTCAGCTTTAAGGATTGATAGAGACTGTTTGAAAAATATAACAAAATCGTATCATTTCTTTGTCTAACAACCAATTTGATTGGAACAATTTTTCTATACAAACATAACAGACCTTAATTCTGATTGGATAATCATATTTCTGAAATTTTCAAATTATTATTGTTACACATAACGTTTTTATATGAGGGCATACCTTAAAAACATGATTATTTTTTAATCTACGCAAAAGTTTCCTTTCCACCAATACCTCATATGCCCTATTTACTTTTAAAATACTTCATTTGTTTAAATTTATGCAATTTTACATAAACAAATTTACATATATCCAACTTATCATACTTTCCACAGGAAAACTATAAACAGAAATGGATTCAATGGCCCAAAAAACATAAGGGTACATCATGCTCTTACACAATTACAGTTTATTTTGAAATTTTCCATCTTAACCTCTATGTTTGTACTCGGCATAACCTGATTTCTCAACAGTTGCACTTAATTTGCGTTTACAATGTTATTTTAGGTTGCAACACTTTCTCTTCGCACTAACATGTTATTTTCATAATAATTGTTTAATTTTACATTTTACAATCTACTTCACCTATATTAACTGATACAAATTATCTTCTTTTACTTTCAGAACAGAATCCGATCATGCTACCAGAATAGGATTTCCTTATTCAAATGGATAACATGAATTTTATTGAAGAAAATACATATACTAACACTTCCGAAGATGATCGGAAACTACTAGCATGGATAATTCTGTTGTACAGCCATAATTAAAATGTAATACATGTGAAACTTGAATTAAATAGCTAACAACATGCCGTATAATTGCATGTGTAGGTACTTAGTTTTATGTTAAGTTAAACTTATGCAACTTGCGGTCTTCTTTAAAGAATTTTCGGTTTTGTCAAATTTTTGCTTAAATTCTATTTACAAATAAAGGTACTTTATATAGGGCACTAAAGTATATTCTGTAAATATGTCGTAAATTGACAAATTATTTTTAAAGAAACGAAGAAACCATTATTAAAGATAATAATTTTATAGATAACTTTTATTGAAAGTTTTTTGATTTCTCGAGTTTTTCAGTTAGGTACTTAAAAATGATTTACTTTTAACAAGATGAAGCTCCGACTTCTAATACATGAATGGTTGCTAAAAATGTAAAAAGTCACTAAAATACCTTTTGCTTATATCACTAAGACAAGTTTCTTTATAAAGTTTTTGTTGTAAAACTAGATGAGCATTAACCCTGCAATACACGCCCGATTCAGTGTAACAGGAGTACACGCATGGTGAGATTTTTCCTCGCCCTAACTAAATGGGCTCTTTGTCTTGTTCTTTCTTTGTCTCTTATTTTTTTAATGTCAAATTGGAATTTTTTTAGTTGTTTTGGGTTTATATTTTTTTGCAAATTTTGTAATTTTGAACTTTTATTTAGTGGCACAATAGTTAGGTAAATAATAAAGTAAATATATAAAATCTTAAGCAATAAAACAATAAGAAATTTTTATAATGCTAATATTTATAAAATTTATACGTATTGCAAACTGTACTTTTATTTTGTTCTTATATAACTTTAAAAAGTAAGAGAAATGTAACTGACAGAACTAATTACTCTATTAAAAATGTAACTTTTATAACTAACTATTTAGCAATTTTTTCAATATACTAATTACTCAAAGTCACTGTCTTCAGCTACTTCATTTGATCGACAATGGACGCAAAGTACCGCCGCAGTGTGCTCTTTACAAACTGCAGCTGAACAATCGGAACATTGAGTGTGTGAAGATCTGTTTTTTTCTTGGACAAAAACCGCACTTTGCTTTTCCGCCGTCACCAGAAGTCCCACTTTTTCCAGGAACGTCTTGAGTTACATCAGTCATTTTTTGTAACTGAAGTCGGAAAAGTGTAGGAAAGCTTGGTATATGTGCTCTTTTTATCAGGTGTGGTTTGCAAAGTTCAATTGCCAGATTTTTTAGATAAATGCTCCTTGGGGTAACAGTGCTCGAATTGAAACGGTTTATGATAAAACTGTTGATTCCTGCAATGTTTAATAGCGTGTAAAATACCCTCAGTGGCCATCTAGCAGTTTTCCGAGAGACTGAGTAGAAGCTCTTCATATTGTCAACTGTATCGACCCCACTTTTAGTCATGTTATAAAATGTTACTATATTAGGTTTATTTAAATCCCCAGTGTGTTCATCAATTTATTCACCTTCATGCATAGAAGACTGTAGCAATACAGTTTTATTTTTCTTGGGAATATATGATAGAATTGTCATATCTTTTTGATGCCCAAATATTGTTGTGTGTACTAGTCTAATCTTTGCATCGTGAAATACTGGTGGAATCTGTGGTTTGTTTTTCCGTAGTGTTCCAACAATAGTTGTTCCGAAATTCTTTAACAAGTCTTCAGCAAGTTTCATTGACGTGAAGTAATTATCGGTTGTGATATTTCTCCCTGTATTTTTTATAATATGGATTAACCTTTTCACGATTTCGGAAGGAGTATTTTCTGCTTTATAAGGTCCGTCAGGTTGCTTTCCCACATACACTTCCATTTTTACAGTATAAAATACTCTTGCATCTGTAAGAGCGAAAATTTTAATGCCATATCTTGCTGGCTTCTGAGGCATAAACTGGCGGAAGCTACACCTTCCTCTGAAGGATTCGAGCATTTCATCTACAGTCAAATACTCGTGTGGATTATAATTGTCTTCACAATTTGATACGAATCGATCAAATATTTGTCTAATGGGTGCTAGTTTGTCTATCCTTTTTCTGGCTTCATGAGTATTGATATTATCGAAACGAATTGCACGCAGAAGGAAACGAAATCGGTTAATAGACATAACCAGACGGAACAAATCAAGTGCAGAGCAATCGTTAGCCCAAAGATCTGCAGCATTTATGTGGGATGACTTCAAAAAACCAGCCATGTACAGAAGGCCAAGTAATGCTCGAATTTCTTCAAAGTTAGTGTCTAGTGCATCTTTTGGTCGGACGTAATCCTCTCTGAGTAAGGCAATTTTAATATTTGTTAATTTAACTATTTCTTCTATTGTTTCGTACGTTATAAATAATTGCCAAGTTTGTAAAGGTGTCTTAGCAGTTTTAGCTACTCCTTTTACTCCTGGTAAACGACGGATCAATTATTTTCTCTAGTTTTATGTATTTTTATGTGATAATGAACGTTCCATTTAGTACTTTTATCTTTTCATATGTATACTGGTATTTGGTCTTCTATTACCTCTAACTGATCATTCATTATTGTGATCTCATCTTCACCACCTGAAATTTCACTGTCAGTATATGATCACTGACACACACCTGATCTTCTTCATTTTCACTCGCACTATCGTTGATGTCGCTTCCTAACTAACATCCGTTATCTTTTCTTTCGTTTTCTAACGCTTCCTCCACTTCCTGTAACCACTGAAACATTTTTTCTTCATTCTTCGTCTCAATTTTTACAGATTGACTCTCAGCAATGTTCTGTAAACGAACAAATCGAAATAACTGATGTAAACGTTTCTAAAAACAAAACGCTGTTATTATTTAGTGGAAACGCTAAAAATTAGAAAACAACATTAAATAACAGATTTATTGATTACTAACTGTTAAAATATATCCAAGAAAAAACTTACGTTACTACACGCAAGGTGAGGTAAAATCTCACCTGACGGCAGGCTTGGAAATAAACTCTCAGAACTCACTTCTATCAATCCTAAAAGTTAAGTGACAAAATGATACAGAAAGAAAAGGTCCTATGCTAGGAATACCTGGAGGGAGAATCAACTGCGCACATTATGTGCGCGGTGACACGAATTTTACAGCAAGAGTGAGAGAATCCCTCACCGCGCGTGTAATGCAAGGTTAAAAATTAATTTAAACATCATATGCACACACTCATGTCAAAACGGAAAATAGTTCACTTTTAATATAGTCTTGATTTTCATATTTGACTAACGAAGACGAAACGTCAGCATTTCATTAATTTAAACTTGCATAGCATTGGATATTTTGTATTGACGTGAATGTCAAATGAAAGATTATGTATATTGTATTATGTAAGGGAAATGTATATAATAAATACAGCCTAGTATCGCTACCACCTCATATATGCCGTTAGAATCCCGCTTTCCGGTAACATTCGTGAATAGTTTTAACATTGGGACCCTTCCACTATCCTAAAAACGAAGTTACATCTAAAGGTGCCAACGTATCTTCAATACCCCCAAATTGGTCTTTTAGTTTCGCAGTATATTCCTTATGCTGCTATTGCGCACTTTTAATGACGTGGTAATGTAATCGCCTCCGAACGTATGGTTGAGATTTTGCTATAGCGGGGTTACGTTTGAGCCTCCGAAATTCGAAAACACTGCTTGCAAGACTTGCATTTGTAACAATGTATACCTGTAGAATCTTTTACGACTTTGAAACGTCGGTTATCATTTGTGGCGAAATATGACAAGAAAAGAATTTTTTTATACACCAATGTCGTTGTGCCTTTACGGTATTGGTCTCTATTTGAAAATAAAGATCACCAAAAACTTTATTTATTTACCAATTGCCTTAGGAAAATGGTCAATCGCATTGCCTGGATGGGTAGGATCGAAAACGTATAAGTTGAAAGCATTACTCATCATATTCAATAATTACTTGGCTAAACGGGTGTGTTGCTGTTTTACAATGCTAGTTACTATTGGTGTCAAGTATATCTGTAATATTTATTTATAAATAACTTTCTCTGTAAGTATCATGGGAATTACAAATTTTATGTAGCTCCTTTTTAGTATTATACAAAATTTAGCAGCTTATGCATATGTAGGTTCTTTCACTCTAAATCGACATAGTTTCGCCATAATGTGTGTGTGTGTGTGTGTGTGTGTGTGTGTGTGTGTGTGTGTGTGTGTGTGTGTGTGTGTGTGTGTATGTGTGTGCGCGCGCGTGAAAAGCGTGTGTGTGTATGTGTTTTTGGCTGTCTGTTTCGACGTCTGTCTGTATCTTTCCCCACGTGCGTGTATGCGTGTTTGCATGTGTGGGCATGCATATGTGTACCGGTGCGCGCGTCTGGATGTATGTATGTTGGTATCGACGATATCTCCAGAACGATAAAACATACGTACCTGAAATTCCTCCCATTTCTCCTGAATCTGATTTGGTTGAGGGAGAAATCCATTGGCGGTTATGGGGGTTTAGAAGGTTTTTTCAAACATTCCTGAAACAGTAACTTGCTTCAAAAAAAAAGAAAGGCAACCAATCAATAGACATCACAATTGCATTACCGGGTAAAAATCAGTTGAGAAGGATGTCATTTGAATTTTCGCATTTTGAAGAATGTTGAGGGGGTAAGCGCAAAATGGGCAGCATATCCTCATTCCATGGTAAAAATTACATCACTCCAGCCATTTAGCAATTTGTGTCGGTTTCTGATACTAACTAAATCGTCAATACATGAATTGTGATAATATGCACATTCCACATTTATGGTTAACGTTATTAGCTCGATTTTTCCTTAAATCCTTTATCATGTATGTGAACAGTGGAGTATTTTAATGCGAAAAACCAAGTAAAGGTAGTTGCCATTGAAATTTTATAATGAACAGGTCATACAGCACACCTCTAAAGGAAAGCAAACGGCAACGTGTTTCACTCCTTCCGCAAAGATAAGTGCTGGCTGCTTGAACACATTGCCTGGTGGGACTGAAGATAGGTGCCACCGAGATGGGATCGTAATGAACATAGTTAGGGTTGTGAGGGGAAGGTATTACCGTAGTATTATAATATATATATATATATATATATATATATATATATATATATATATATATATATATATATATATATACACTCTCTTGCAAGATAACAACTTGCGTACGTGCATACGTTTAATTGCTTACGTGTGTTTTGCACATTTAAGAATATCCCTATCGCAACTGATTAAATCTTTCCTTTAACTACTAAGGTACCACGGCATAGGCATAAGAAAGTTATGCGCTAACCACATCATTTGTTTTCAGTAGCTTCCAAAAAACTCTAAAGATGAAAACTTGAAATTCAGCATATTTCACTTCAACACATGAATTAAACGCGACATACTTGAAGGGTTGTTATCTCATAAAAAGGTATGTATTGTTTGGTTATTTGTTGTTTATTATAGTAAATAGTAGATGCATGGTCGAGTTATGATAGCATTTAATTACAAGATATATCTTTTAAGAAATTCTCTTCATTGAAAAATAAGTGCACGTGCAGTTGAATGTTATAATTTTAACTCTTATCGTTCATCATTAGGGGAACTTTGAACTTATCATGTAAATAACTTTAAACAAATATTAAAAATAATAAAGACACTATTATATCCAAGGACTTTAATATTTATTTTGTAATGTAACACATTAATTATGTAATTTATTGAGATCTTTCGGATCAATTCCAACTCGACGGTAACCTACAAGAGAATATAATTACTTAAGACAACGATTTTTTAATAATAAAGTAATTAAACTTGTGTCAACTATCATAAACCCTAATTTATCTACCCATTTAAGGCAGATACTCGAAATCAATTCCCAATTCCAAAGTCCAAGCTACTTTTGTGTGTACAACATTGTATCGCTAGATAACAAACAGGGAACGTAATATTTAAGTTATTTTTAATTACATTCTGTTACACTCTTATTACTGCGTTTCAAGAAATGAAGGTTAAACCTCAAAACAAGCTACAACATGTAAGTTATGATTTAGCGACCATTTTAAATGCATAAAAATCTACCCGCAATGGGTGTGTGTATAACATACTATAAATCCCATGAACAGCTAATTTGCAAGTCAGCTAGTTGAATAAGAAATTCAAACGACAAGGTTACATTGTAGATGGACGTTTAAACTATTACTCTTACCTACACAGGTACCCATACACGCACACGCACACACACACGCTCACGCACACGCACGCAATATTAGCTAATAAGTCGATTTAGCGATATAGAAACAAAAGTCGATTGCATAACCTTCAATACCTACATATGCATATGTCTGTTTGAAGGTAAAAATTATAATTAAGATTATTTAATTTCTTTTTTCGTTGACCGTTTATTAATTTCGATTTTAATGAATTATTTTGTTTAAAAAAGGATGTATTAATAGACGTCATTAATACACTCCTTTTCATTAAGTAGCTGTTTTTGGGGTGTTGACGTTCTGATGATATTTTGATATAGACAACCAGTTATACTCATACAAATAAAAAAACAATGACGACTAACATCATACAGTTTAATAATCCATAATTATTTTTGGTTATTTATAATAATATTATTATTACAATTGTTCAAATTTAAGAACGGAACAGATACAGTGTTTATGTTGTGAACATCAGGATTTATATTTAGCTTTAAATCATTTTGAATGTTTTCGAAATTGTTTGAGGTTATGTTAATGTTTGCTGGGGGTTTGGAAGAAGAGGCTGTCTCGTTTGTGCAAAATAATTGTTTACAAGTGTTTTCTTTGTTTTGGATTGAATCCTCAATGTATGCCTCCTCAACACTGGTTGATTTCCAGCCCCCATGTCTCTTTATTGCTGCAAAATCTGCCCCTGAATCCGACAGTATTGTGGCAGAAGATCTGCGGAAGCAATGGCCTGTATATAGCTGTGGCTGGTCCAGCTTTAGAAATTGTGCAACTGTACATGGTATATTGGCAAATTTGTTGATGCCCACAGGGTTTGTAGTGCATTTATTGTTTCGATAGTGTACAAAGAATCGTGAGTGTTTTGTATGCTGTGGTCTCAGTGTTATATATTGTCTGATTAATTTTAAGAATGTATTTTGATCATTATCCACAACCGTAAAAATTCTTTTCTCCTTTGTATTTGTTTTTGATCCTGGGATAGTGATTAAAAATTTAGATTTTAGGTCTTCAACATTACCGGTTTGCAACTCCAGAAGTTCATGCTTCCTTAACGCTCCAGCTATTCCAAAAGTTAGTGCGACCTATAGAGTAGTTTGCTATTACAACTTTAAATTTAAACCCTTTGCTTACCTTGGTCATTAAGAACAAATTATTAGGAGCGTCAAGAATGAATTTTAGCACTTGTTCTTCTTTGGGGACATGTCCTTCAGTTTGTCTTTTAAGGTACATAATCAATTTGTTAAATTTCCCAATGTCAATATTTTTCTTCACATTAACAGTTGATTTTAACATTGAGAATTTTGGCCAGAGGCTCGCTACGAGGCCCTTTACAATTGCACAATAATCAACAATTACGAATTACAGTTACTTTTTCGCAATGGCGACCTTTTTTGTTATAATTCGCTTGTCATATTTTTCAATGGTAACTAGGTTTTTTTAGCAAACCTGATTTTTACGTGAAATTGAAAATGTATGGAGTTGACGTTATTCTCTTCTGATAGTATTTGTGGAAAAGTGAATGGAAAGTGCTGAAAAATTTAAAAATGGTCTACCTCGAGGACAAAAAAAGGATCAAGGTATTATATAAGGTATCATCTTTATCGGTGCGATGAAAAAGATGAAATTGGTTTTGATTTGTAATTAATCTCTAATTTTGTCACAAAAATAGAGTTTACGGTCAACGAAAAAATATTGTAATAAACTTGTTTGTTAATAGGCGATTAATAAACTCAACTATTAAAGGCACTCACTCACTGTCGCTGGTTCGTGCTTTAAGGGGCTACACTACCTTAAAACATGAAAACAAAAAATTATTTTTAGTATAAAATATTTGGGAGTATAGAAGTACGTGTTTGAGGGTTCCCTAAAAAAATAATTATAAAATTATTTTGAAAACAGGAGCTTCAGAATAGTTGGATAAACGTTAAAAATCAAGAAATTTTCTACATTCACAACATGTTTTCTTTTGCATTAACAGCTATGAAATTGATAATACTGAAACAGTATGCAGTTCACTACATCCTGTTGGTTTTATATTTTAAAAAATGTTATTGTTAAAAGTGTTATAACATTTGTAAAATACGAAGTACTTCGAAGCGTGCTATTGTAGCCCCTTTTAAAAAATTATAAGTATTCTGGACAACAGGATACAGGTATTATAATGAATAATATAAAATGACTATAAACAATCAAAAAAATATATGGATAATTAAGATGGGAAAGTAATTGTATTAACAAATACGCCCTTCACAGGTTCACGCCTAACAATTCCGGCAATAACCAATAGGAATTAAGGTACCTATACAAGATAAATGTGCATTATGTAGTAAGTAGCCCTAATGACGTTCGACCTGACAATTTTAAAATGTACAAGAATGACTCATTTGTATAAAATGCAATCGATGTACTCAAAGAAAAATAACAAACGGCTATTTAAAAAATTTGTTAATTAAACTTATAGTTAACGGAAATTCCTCATTAAATGACATCCGCTGCACTGTAAGATTAAGTTCTTAAGTACAAAGGATTAAAATGCATTCATTACCGGTTTATTGTTATGCGTAAACCCATTAGTAATTTAGAAAGAGAGTAGGTATACTTTGAATTGACCTATTTCTTTTTGGATTTATGTTTATTCTGTATCATCAGTGTGTAGTGTGTATTCGTTCCTAGTGTTTCATAGTATTCAAGATGCCTAAAGCAAAACCGTCTTTGTCAAGACGCCGTAAGCGAACAAGCAGATCTAGAATAATAAAAAACTTGTGTAATAAATCGTAAGTATAGATACTGATTTTGTATCCTATTATTCTTTAAAAAATTAAGATTTTCGTCTATTGTAGAAGTTGTTTTCCTAAACGTATTTTGTTTTGTTATAGCATAAACTATGTTGGATCTAATACAACAAGAAGTGTTGAGAATGACGTTAATGGCATTGTTGAGTGAGTAATTTTATTTTATTACAATAGAAAAAATAGAGTTTTTGTATTGTTTGTAGATCGTATGTTAACAAAATTTTATTCTCTTACAATTTCCTAAATATATTCCTTATTTATTACATGGAACACGATATTGAGCCTCAAATTGCTAACGGCGACAACGATAATAGCTTGGTTCAGTAAGTGATTTATTGTTATTATAATACTGTGCATACTAAACTCCCTACTTTTCCGTATCGAGTATTTACCACCCCTTGAGATGGAAGTTGATGCAAACCCACCGTTAACTCTTAATGACATAATACAAGGGAGAAGAATAGTTGATTTGGCATATGTAATTCTCCAATATGAAAATGTTGCTAATCATAAGTACAAATGTACAATGGGATCAATGAAAATTCAAAAGGAAGTGAAACTAGGACTACACCACTCTTGGCATTTTCAATGTGACAATTGTGACAAAACGATTGTTATTCATTCAGAACACCCAGATCATGTAAAAGATGTCAACAAAGAGTTGGTTTGGGGCTGCCTAAGTACGGGAATTGGTCATTCACAATGTGAAGAATTATTTGGCGTACTAAATTTACCATTTATGAGATACCAAACTTTCCATCGTAACACTTCTGCGGTGAAGAAGGTGAGAAATCGTTAGTTGTATCAAAATTGAGCTCAATTAATATTTTTGTTAGATTTGGGAATCACAATTGTCTAAAGAAATGCGCCTGGCAGGCGAGGAGGAAAAGCGGCTCGCTATAGATTCTAACCAATGGTTTGAACTAAATGGTGAGAAAATCCCATATATTACTGTAATTGTGGATGGAGGTTGGTCCAAACGAAGTTACGGTCATGTCTATAATGCATCTTCTGGGGTTGTAAGCTACACTACAAAATAATGTATATTTCAATGTAAATAATGATTATTTCTAGGCCGTCATTATTGGAGCAGCTACAAATAAAATATTATATGCCGGTGTAAAAAATAAGATGTGCTCGAAATGTCAATTCTATAAAATGCGCAAAGAGACCCCAAAGAAACACGAATGTGTACTCAATTTCTCTGGTCCTTCAACGGCCATGGAAAGTGCTATAATTACGGAAGGATTCTCAAACAGTCAAGAACAACATGGATTAATTTATAAATACTTTATAGGTATGTACGGATATATCTACTATACGTACATAATATATGTATAATAATATAAACATTTTATTCCAGGCGCTGGTGACTCCAATGTCTTTGCAAAAATAAAAGAGAAGGTTTCATATGGTCGTTATGTCAGAAAATAGAATGTGCAAACTATATGACACGTTGCTTGAGCGAAAAGTGGCACAGGCTATCAAAAACCACCAGCTTCTCATTAGAAGGACGTAAAATCTTATTAGAAAAATTTGACGGTTTCACAAGGATTGAGCGATTGGTTAAAGGTGTTCCGACTGCGATAAAAAATAATAATGAGCAGGGCTCTTTACATTTGCGTGAAAACTTATTAAATGCACCGTTCCATGTTTTTGGGTGTCACACAAAATGCAGGTTAGAATATATCTACAAGTTGCTACCGCAGTATGCGTAGTTTAATATTTAGTTTTATTGCAGTACATCTTTTTGTAAGAAAAAGGTGGAAAACGAAAACATATTAAGTATAGCTCAATCAAGTGGAGTATTACGTGAAATTCAAAAATTTGTTGGAACCAATGGTACAAAAAAGTGACATGTTGGTACTCAATAAAACTACAAACGCGGCTGAAAGGTACGTAAACATATGTATACGTATATGAATAACATAAAAATATGTTGTTTTAGATTTATGTCGCTGGTTTCCAAATGTGTGGGAGGTAAACGCATTAATTATACTAAGCGCTTATCATATACAGCAAGAGTTCATGCTGCCGCATTATCGTATATGGGGGGTCCTACATGGCATATTCGCCACTTGAAAAATTAAAGAAATGGCCAAATGAGAGAAAGGATATTGAATAAGAGACAATGTGCCTTGGAGCGAAGAAAAGGAGTCATTCGCCGAAAATTTCGTGCGCAACAGTCGGAAGCAGACTGCAATTACGGCCCATCGTACTTATACCTGGACCACAAAAAAACATTCATCCATCTATAACTCTTCCCCTGGATATATAGTCTACGCCTGCTTCATGTATTCACACACCACGACATTTGTAATTATTACCCTGATTGCAAATCATTTAACTAAAACCAGCACTTATGATAGAACAGGTGCTTCTTATCACATATTCAATGTTTACATAACGTATACCAATACAACACTCACCTGTTAATTATTCCGTTATAATCCTGAACTCTCATCACACATACTCGATTACACTTATAGCACCTGTTCATTATAGTTAATATTTTAGTAATGAAAATTTCACGTATGTACAAAACACGTGTGTAATTATATACTTTACAGTAATATCCATAGAAGGCGATCCTAATTCACCAATTTCCAATTTGTTTATTTAATTCAATATTTAATTGAGCTTGTTAATTTTATTAGTTTCTTTTTAGAGTTTGTTTTATTTCATATTATTATAGCCGAATAAATTTGTGATAGCTTATTAAGACTTATTCGTAGGTTTATTCACAAAGTAGTGACAGTCCTTAGCCCCGACTTGAGAAGCAAACCGAGGGAAATACAAAAAAGTAGCACCAAAAGGGGGGTATCAAGTACATTTGTATTAACATTTTGTCGAATATTTCTATTGAAATATTTATATCAGGATCATTGAATAAAATATGTTGTTATTGAAATTTACATACAGATGCGCATTAAATAAATTTGTGCTTTTTTATTAATCATTACATAATTTATATTATGCGGCAAATCAAAATCTTCACAAAGTTTTGACCATTCGCTTATGGAACAAGCTTCGATGCACCTAATCGTCAATTTATAAACAGACAGTAAATTATTATAAATCCAAAGCACTGTTTACCTCGGTTTAAATTTCCAGCGCTCCGTACCAGCGTTCGCAATTTTTTTACATAAATAATCTATCGTATACGAAGGGTAATTTATTATTTATTAATTTCACATTCATACATTGTAAGGTTATGATATAATCTGTCGGAAAATAATAGTTTTGAATGTCATTGATAAAATATTTCTGATTTCTCCGCTCAGGACGGTTATTTTGATATCAAAACAACGCATAGTCGGTTAAAATCCCCGAAAGCCCTAGTATTATATTTTCTAATAATATATTATAACTACTACCAACCTCTATTAACCCTCCCAGGAATGAAACTAAATCCTAACGGCTATTACATGAATTATACCATTCCTTCACACGCATCCTGGGCACTGGAGTATAGTGGCAATCGAACAGTACAGAGGTAGTAATAGTATTTACTCTGACATGAAACACAGAAATATTTAAATTAGATGCACAGATACACAGATGCACAAATACACAGATACACAGATACACAGATACACAGATACACAGATACACAGATACACAGATACACAGATACACCGATACACAGATTCACAGATACACAGATACACAGATACACAGATACACAGATACACAGATACACAGATACACAGATACACAGATACACAGATACACAGATACACAGATACACAGATACACAGATACACAGATACACAGATACACAGATACACAGATACACAGATACACAGACACACAGACACACAGATACACAGATACACAGATACACAGATACACAGATACTCAGATACACAGACAGACAGATACACATATACACAGATACACAGATAGACAGATACACAGATACAAAGATACACAGATACACAGATACACAGATACACAGATACACAGATACACAGATACACAGATACACAGATACACAGATACACAGATACACAGATACACAGATACACAGATACACAGATACACAGATACACAGATACACAGATACACAGATACACAGATACACAGATACACAGAAACATAGATACACAGATACACAGATACACAGATACACAGATACACAGATAGACAGATATACATGTACACAGATACACAAGTACACAAGTACACAGATACACAGATACACAGGTACACAGATACACAGATACACAGATACACAGATACACAGATACACAGATACACAGATACACATATACACAGGTACACAGATACACAGATACACAGATACACAGATACACAGATACACAGTCTTGACCATTCGCTTATGGAACAAGCTTCGATGCACTTAATCGTCAATTTATAAACAGACAGTAAATTATTATAAATTCAAAGCACTGTTTACCTCGGTTTAAATTTCCAGCGCTCCGTACCAGCGTTCGCAATTTTTTTACATAAATAATCTATCGTATACGAAGGGTAATTTATTATTTATTAATTTCACATTCATAAATTGTAAGGTTATGATATAATCTGTCGGAAAATAATAGTTTTGAATGTCATTGATAAAATATTTCTGATTTCTCCGCCCAGGACGGTTATTTTGATATCAAAACAACGCATAGTCGGTTAAAATCCCCGAAAGCCCTAGTATTATATTTTCTAATAATATATTATAACTACTACCAACCTCTATTAACCCTCCCAGGAATGAAACTAAATCCTAACGGCTATTACATGAATTATACCATTCCTTCACACGCATCCTGGGCACTGGAGTATAGTGGCAATCGAACAGTACAGAGGTAGTAATAGTCCCTAGTAATAGTATTTACTCTGACATGAAACACAGAAATATTTAAATTAGATGCACAGATACACAGATGCACAAATACACAGATACACAGATACACAGATACACAGATACACAGATACACAGAAACACAGATACACAGATACACAGATACACAGATACACAGATACACAGATACACAGATACACAGATACACAGATACACAGATACACAGATACACAGATACACAGATACACAGATACACAGATACACAGATACACAGATACACAGACACACAGACACACAGATACACAGATACACAGATACACAGATACACAGGTACTCAGATACACAGACACACAATTACACATATAGACAGATACACAGATACACAGGTACACAGATACAAAGATACACAGATACACAGATACACAGATACACAGACACACAGATACACAGATACACAGATACACAGATACACAGATACACAGATACACAGATACACAGATACACAGATACACAGATACACAGATACACAGATACACAGATACACAGATACACAGATACACAGATACACAGATACACAGATACACAGATACACAGATACACAGATACACAGATACACAGATACACAGATACACAGATACACAGATACACAGATACACAGATACACAGATACACAGATACACAGATACACAGATACACAGATAATAGGATACACAGATACACAGATACACAGATACACAGATACACAGATAACAGATACAGATACACAGATACACAGATACACAGATACACAGATACACAGATACACAGATACACAGATACACAGAGATACACAGATACACAGTAATACAGATACAGATACACAGATACACAGATACACAGATACACAGATACACGATACACGAAGATACACAGATACACAGATACACAAGATACACAGATACACAGATACACAGATACACAGATACACAGATACACAGATACACAGTATACAGACAAGATACACGATACACAGATACACAGATACACAGATACACAGATACACAGATACACAGATACACAGATACACAGATACACAGATACACAGATACACAGATACACAGATACACAGATACACAGATACACAGATACAGATACACAGATACAGATACAGATACAGATACACAGATACACAGATACACAGATACACAGATACACAGATAGACACAGATACACAGATACAGATACGACAGACATACAGATACAAGATACACAGATACAGATACAGATACAGATACACAGATACAATACAGATACACAGATACGATACAGATACACAGATACACAGATAACAGATACACAGATACACAGATACACAGATACACAGATACACAGATACACAGAATACAGATACAAGATACACAGATAATACACAGATACACAGATACACAATACACGATACAGATACACATAAGATACACAGATACACAATACACAATAAAAAATACACAAATACACAAATACACTAAAAATACACAATACACAAATACACAAATACACAAATACAAATACACAAATACACAATACACAAATACAAAATACACAAATACACAAATACACAAATACAACAAATACACAATACACAATACACAAATACACAAATACACAAATACAATCAAATACACAAATACACAAATACACAAATACACATAAAATACAAAATACACAAATACACAAATACACAAATACACAAATACACAGATACCTAGATACACAGTGTACACAGATACACAAATACACAAATACACAAATACACAAATACACAAATACACAAATACACAAATACACAAATACACAAATACACAAATACACAAATACACAAATACACAAATACACAAATACACAAATACACAGATACCCAGATACACAGATACACAAATACACAAATACACAGATACGCAAATATACTGGTACCACAGCCTGTCAATCTTCTTGTTTACATGAATTTTTTAGATTTCTATGAATTGATATGTTATCCCAATAAAATCGGATCTTGGAGATCTTGACTAAATTTAAACTTAACTTACTTTTTAGCATAAAAAACCTGTCAGTCTCCTTGTTTCCATGAACTGGGTCTGTTTTTAGAAATCTAATGATTGTAACATGATAGCCCTGGTAGGTCAAAAGCCTTAAGGTTTGATTGATCAATGAAAAGGGGATGTGACCTAGATTTCTAAGAATTGTAATATGATACCAATAAATTTTGATCTTGAAGAGCTTGATTCAATTTAATCAATACAAGAACCAAAAGCGGAATGAGCTTTGATTCTAAGAATTAACACATGAGCTTGATTCAGTTTAGCCAATACAACAACCAGAGGGTTAATGATTTTTGATTCTAAGAATTGCTTGAACAATGAAAAAGGGCGTGACCTTGAAATTTTACTGTCCTTCGTGACCTTAACATTTTTGAAATTTGAATTTCCCATCAAATTGAATCAGAACCCGCCCTATATATCTAATGCTCAAGTTTTCATATGTAATCTATAATGGATTTTAGAGAATTAAATCGTCAATAGAGAGGATTTATTTAGAAAACAAGCTTTTTGTGAATTCCTAGAAATTTTATATAATCTATTTGGAAGTCAATTTTTTTAGATCTCATCTATGATTCATTTCCCGGAATAATTAAATCAGTTGTGGAGCACGGAACGCATGAAGTGCAACCCACCCTTACCGATATCAGTATATCAAATATTCTGTAAAACAGTCATTAACAGAGGTACATTCAGTTCTTAGTTTCTTGGTAAAATGTAAAGAAATTCCTTGATCCTCAGCCCTGGTAAGAAAACTGGAGTGGGTTAATTTTCTAGAGCACTGTAGTGAAGGTGTAGTGCTCATCTTATCTATGTTAAGGGGAGCTCAGTAAATTTCTTTCTACGTAATATGTTTTGATGGAAACCGATAATAGCGCTTTTTTGAGCAAATTACATTACTATAATTCAAAACTCACTATCACTTAAACAATTTAATTGTATGCTACTCCCTAAATCCTTATACTTAACGCTTTTTGGCAACCAAAATTTTTATTAGTTTATGGCTTTTATTACAAAGAGAAATATTTTTAGTTATATTCCAATTATTACTGATCATTTGTATTTTTTTTTATAATAATTTTCTCGGTAAACTGACTGAACCTCTGAAACGCAATTCGTAGCAAGTTGGTGCACCATCAAACTTATTAGTGCATGCTGTGACTTAATCGTTAATATACCGTTTTTTAAGGAATTGTACATTCTCTGCAAACGTGTATTTTCTAAATGTAATATCCAATGCATAGCCGTGTTGTAAGGTAGTATTGCATTTTAAAAATAAGCCTTGTAGACACATAATCTATAAGCTACTTAATATTTAACAAAATCTTCACAAGCTTCAACATCTTGTTTAGAAGTTTCTTGAAAAGCTCTACGAATTGGTTCGTAAGGTAAATGATCAATCTCCTTCTTTAAATCTTTCACTAAGTCATACTTGTATTCAAAAAATTTATTAAGTAGGTCCAATTTTTTGTACATATCCAAAACGAATTGTTTAGAAGATAAATCATTCCTCCCGTAGTGTTTTTCTAGTAATTTTAATTGACATTCATTAGCATATGAGAGAGCAGTTAATATGGGCCATGTACATTTTCCGTTTTCAATGTCAGTTCCTAATTTTCCATAATTATCGTAATTACCAAATACATCCAACATATCATTCTGAAATATGTGTACAAAATTATAAGAACGATAGTATAGTGTTAGAAGTAAATACATACTTGTACCTGTGTATAAATAGCTAATCGATTCATAATTGGTACGCAGCTATTGTATGTTTTACAATGATCATATTCATAGCGTTGAGTCAAATAGAGCGCTGCTAGAAAAGGTAAATGGTACATGAGATATTCCGTTTTGTAATAAGTAATTGACTCATACAACCTCGTAGTGAACAAATTCAATTTTAATCTTTTCTTAAAATCTCTTGATGTATTTATATCTAGAGTTTGTCCTAAAGCGGTTTTATAAGTTGTTTCGCAAAACAAATGTATCAATTGTTTATAAAATGAATGTTCTGTAAAATATTTTCGAAGTATTTTAAATATAGCTACACGGATTTGTCTTGTATGAATTAACGCTGTTAAACCAATTTCAGGTTTTTCATGCCAACATAACCTATTCCATCGTAATACACTTCCATCTATTATATCGTCTTCTAAAATAAATACGACTGTAATCTGTAAACATAAAAAATTACTACATGAATTATTGCATATAAACCAATATTTACCATTTCAATACACCATGCTAACGTACAGGCCAATTTCATGCTTTTTGGTGTGAAATTATCCGACTTCTCCAAATTTTGATACAACCTCAGAAATATCTCGCCACTGTGCAGTTGCCCATTAGTACCAATGTTATTACAACAATCATCATAACGTTTATTTACTTCATAAAATACTGCACCAAGTTGTGGATTTGACTCAGTCATAAGAAAAGAATATAGAGAAATGTACATTTTCGTAATATCTGAAATTAATCACTCATTAATAATTTGTTCTAATGTTAATTTATTGTGGATCTCTTGTACAAAATCTAAAATTTTACGAGTATGAACAAAATTGCCCAAACCCCTGCCTAAACGTTTTCGTTACATCGTTTAAGTATAATTAAAAATACAACACCAATTTTGTAAAAAGAACATAATTACTATTGTTGTAAACTTTTACGTTTTTAGATTTTTTCATTGCAATGAATTTGGAACGCTCTGTAACTCGAAATCAGAATGGAGGTTTATTCCGAAAAATTAATATAGATATCAAGTGTATCTTCTGTGTACGTACTAATTTTGAACTTTAAAGGTTGACTTACTTCTTGTATTAACGTTAGTTTAATAATTAATAACTGTACAACTTCTATATCGGAGAATACCGTTAACTAATTTATTCTAATCAATCGTGATTGCATTATTATTTTAAATGAGAAAGAATTATTGTGTTTGTATGAAATATGTATGAAATCGTTTAAAACCGTTATGTCGTAAACTAGCAACGAACGAACTAAAAAACTTAAGCATTAGATCCAAGGAATAAAAATCTTATGACGTTAGTGAAAAAATTCTGTAATTGTTTGCAATTACACTGAGTTCTCTATAATGTAATTTAGTTAATTGCGTACATTACTAAGGCACTTAACTACAACTTATTCCAATTCTCTTCACGCTCCTTACTGGTACTGATTACAGATACTTTGCCTCTATTACCACCGAGTCGTATGTAAGCCCTTCTGCCTTCTAAATTTACCTAGGGCGAATATATGAACCTAGTTAAAAGCTTGAAATGCTCATTTTGTGATTGATTTCCTATACAATCTAACGTCCAAAGAGCTGAAAACCGAATCATGAGTTTATATAGTTTTCGAAATTGGCATACATGTGCATCAATATCCTGAACATTCGCGCTAGTGCAGAGATGCGATAGCAAGTTCCGCCATTTTAGCTCTGAATTTTTTTAATTTACTTGCAAATTAAATAAGTAAACATTTTGCACAAAATGTGTGCAGATAAAACGCATTTCCTTGCAACACACAAATTAGGTGTCACCGTTCAATTAATGTCATCTTGTAAACTATGGAAAAATGAGTGAGATCGTTTTTTTGCAACCTGTATCTACCATTATAACAACATTGTTTCCTGAATAATTACCGAAGGTAACATTTAGTTGTTACTCATCGAGTGTCCCTTTGGTAAAATTACTAATTATGTAAAGATGAACTGGAGTCTGTTACAAGTCGACTTGATCACGTTGAATGTTTGAAAAGAAAATATTTACGGTATTCTTAATACTTAGAAACACCTTTTGCGAGTAAATGCCTTTTCTAAAGATGGTTCAATTTTGGACAAATTTTCTGAACAAAGGTTTTCGTAAGATAATAAATAAGGCCTAAAAACGCTACCTTAAGTTTACTGAAAGTGTCCAAAACTGTTAACTTTTAGCAGGCATTTTCCAACCTCGCAGAGCAGCTGTAACTGGGAGGCTTTAACCCAGCACAATATAGAACCTACACTCCAGGAACTAGCAAGGGAATGAGATTACTGGCTAAACGGTGTCAAACAGCTGTTTAATAGTAGAGCGCCACAGACTATTAGAATACAACCTAAAAATCAAAAAGGGATAAAGAATAGAAATACAAATCAGACAGAAGTCAATTATTTAATTGTTAATTATTTCAAGTAAACTCCTAAAATGATCTTTGTTTATTTACAATCGAACTTACAAACTACTATTGTAAAAACAGGCTTTGGCTCTGCTACAACGAATAAGAATAATAGTTCAAAAAAAGAAAATTTGTTTGGAAAACAAAATATTTAGAGGAAAGTTAAGCTAACAAGATTTTACGCACGCAGAGAGCGCAAGGGTATGTGTACTAGTGGCGAAAGACTTATCTCACGTTAATTTTAATGAAGCTACACCGAACTCAGTGTATCTGTGGATCTGTATATTAAACGTTACAAAATAAATTAATTTTTCAAGGGATTAAGGAACTGTGAGGGTAACCTAGCCACTCAACGTAGCAATATTAACAAATTTAACTATATGTGAGAACACAAATGACTTGTCAAGAAAACTGAAAGGTTTCGAAAAACCCAGCAGTATTTTTTACGGTTACAATGTATAAGTTAATTTCAAATAGCGAACAAATACAAGTTCAGGTAAATAAAATACGTAATTTGAATCAAAAGTTTAAACAAATTTCAGTAGTATTTCAGGGGCACGTAAAAATTTAAATATATGTAGTAGAAGATGTACACAAAGTTCATTATTTTAAGCGGTAGCAGTCATGTTAGTTATAATCTTGCCTTAATGACTTGATGCACGGTAGATGGAATAAACGTACACCTTTAGGTGCAATTTACTTATTTTTGTAGTAGGGAAAGCCAGATGAACATGAGTAAAATTTCCAAGTGATGGAATTAATAGCTGTATGAAGTAGTATTAATCGTAACAACTCTTAGAAGGTAGGTTATATAATTATTTATCCCAGTAAAGTAGAAGAGTTACAATTTAGATAGAAAACACCTAATACATACATTAGGTATGGAAGGATTAAGGATAGGAACGGTCAGGATAGGATCGGAAGGAGACAAGTTAGGGTTCTGAGGGTGAAGATACCACCCCAGCATTTACCTAAACAGCCGCACATGATGTGCGTATACGCAGCGAATGTGTCGTATATATATATATATATATATATATATATATATATATATATATATATATATATATATATATATATATATATATATATATATATATATATATATATATATATATATAGGCGAGTCAGTTTTTGTAGAAAAACTCTAACAGGAGATAGAACACATGTTTCCAAAAGAAAAGTTCCTATAAACATATGTCGTAGAAGGCTTTGTTTCCGAGATACAGGGTGTTGAATATAATTTTTTTCTCAAATTTTCATTATAACTCATAAACGAATGCTTCGATTTTTTCATGTTGGGGGATAATGTCTATTAATTAAGGGCATAAAACAAGCGATAAGAATGTTTACAAACTTGCACAGTGGCGGAGTGGAGGGGTGCTCAACCCTTTCATAAACAGAACTTCTACGCTAATGACTATTTTTTAAAAAAACTGTTATTTTCATTATCTACATACAGTTTAACAAAAATAATGTACCTTCTTCTCTTTCGAAATTCCTGTGCGTTTCCGAGTTATTTTGATTTTTAGTGTTTGATGTGGTACTAAGTTAAGTAATGTGCTTTATGTGAATAATTGAATATAAAGTTTTTAATAAAAAAGATATAATAAAACATTTAGAGCCATTTTAGTACCTAACGATCGTTTCTTTAAAATTTCAAATACATTTTCATTTATAAATAGGTAGGTTATCGGTTTTTTTTAGTAGGTATCCATTGTTATTATCCTCGTATAAAAAGAAATCCATAATTATTATTGTTACGCGGTCAATACTTTCTGTATAATTATGTATGTATCAATTTCGCCATAAACATGTATGTAGTTTTTAAGTGAGATTCTAATAAGTTATAGACCGCTGCTCACTTGCTCTCATTAAAGAGCCGCCACTGTATCAAGCCATACTCAAATGCAAGACTGTTGTAAATTGAAATCTGTTTAGTACACTAATTTTAACAATCCTTATTTATTATTGTAACAATACTTAATTAATAATTGTGAAATTAATAAGAATTCTTAGCAATAACGATTTATAAATAAATAACAATAACACTAGTATAATAAAATTAGACTTTGTTCAAAATGTAAACCGTTCTTTTCAATACACATTTCACAGCGACGTACAATAGAACGCCTTAAGTTAACTGAATGATGCACCCTTATTTCATTGCAACAAAATATGATACTCCTTGGAAAACAAGTAAGTATTAAATTTTATATTTTGAAACGACAGTTTGACTTTTTACAAACACTTGCTTCATCTTGAATAATTTCAGTGTTATTAATTATTGTTTTTAAGTTTAAAAAGTTATTTCATTTGATTTTAATTAAACTGTATGTAGATAATGAAAATAACAGTTTTTTTAAAAAATAGTCATTGGCGTAGAAGTTCTGTTTATGAAAGGGGTTGAGCACCCCTTCCACTCCGCCACTGTGCAAGTTTGTGAACATTCTTATCGCTTGTTTTATGCCCCTTAAGTAATAGACCTCCACTTTGCTAGAGTGGGGCTCTTCCATCTGAGCTATCGAGGAGGCAAGTCACAATCGATTCAAACTTGAACTGTATGTACTTCCCTAGTCACGATGTATTATAATTATTATACACAGAATGAAGGATCACAGTCAACTTTTTGTGAATGTCATGTGAGCCCGCAATTCGCTAAGGTTTCGCACATGACAACACGTGACTGATTGTTAATTTCTATTTGCTGTATGCAACAGTAATAGATAACTACATAAATTGGTTTAGTGAACGAACAGAAGTTCAATTTAATAATCATTAATTGTATTTTATTTTTAAAACTAACTTTTAAAGTCCCACTCGAGTTAATCTTTTACTGTATGTACTTTAAAAGTTAATTTTAAAAATAAAATACAATTAATGATTATTAAATTGAACTTCTGTTCGTTCACTAACTATTATATATATATATATATATATATATATATATATATATATATATATATATATATATATATATATATATATATATATAACAGTAACAGGTTACTGGAGGTGTATATTTGTTCTATATGTGTTTACTTAACCTATCCAGCTGTGTTAGCTAGGATATCACACTAGTGCCTTATTGATCACACATTTCTGTAATTCTATTAGATTTAAATTATTTTGTATAGATTTGTTTATGGTTATTAGCCTTTATTTATTTTATATGGATAGAAATTTTGTACCACGAGTATTTTCCTTTTTTTTTATATTGACGCTAATATACTGATGTTTGATTAATTTCGTTAACGTGAGCTAATATTTCTTTATTTAAATGATTACATATAGTATAATTAGTATAATGAGAATAATGGTATACATACATTTTTGTTACAAGTACTGTGTTACAATTAGTACTTAACTATAATTGCGGTAACTTTTTTAACTTTTAATTAATATGAAATTAGTATTCGTGAATAGAAACCTTAATATTTATGTGGGGTTTAGTGACAGTTACAATTACATTTATTTTAATACTAAGCAAACAAATTATTTTGGTTTTATTTAAAAGTTGACTTTTTATTTATTAAATAAACGATGTTTACTGAATACCTAATTTTTTGTGTAACATTTATTTGTTTATATGTGCTAATCATAATCTTCTCTTTCAGCTGTTTATTATCCTGTTTTGGACTTTAGGGTATATCTTAAAAAGTTTATGGTGCACTGTTATAATTAAAGGCAGATGTTTAGCAACTCTTACGGTGGTCTAGTGCAAAACATTAATTTTCTGACTAAGCAATCAAAGTGTTCTAGTTAACTGACTTGCTGCAGGAGTATACTTTCTACACTGTGCTGGGTTAAATCGTCCCAATGATTATTATGCGCGATTGATAAATTGGTGAAAATAAATATGTATAGTCACCACAGCATAGCAATGATTTAACACATATAGCTAAAATTAAAATTAGATTAAATGTATACAATCTGTTTTCATTGTATCATGGCAATTGCAATTTTAAGCAGTAACGGAAATTCGTCAAATGTTTGTTGGATTTGTCAATATTTTATCGATATGTCCATGTTTTTAGTCGTACATACTTTCACCGCCTACAAATAAAGTTTTTTTTACAATCTTGCTTTTTTTTGTGAAAATTTTCATTGCCAGGGTGCGTCGATCGAGGGTGTTCTGGAATGATATTTACAACGTGCTTTAATAATATTTATTCTATTGAATATTTGGCTATTTATCATTACTAAAGTAACATAAAATTTAATAGTGTAGGTTTTCAAATACATGTACCTAACCGTTACAACAGTATTTATGTTTTCAGATTTTGTATAATTGTTTGACACTGCTTAATTATCAAGTGTCATTTATTACTAACGACCATACCTGTACGTGTTATCGAAACATATAGCTTATAGTATTTACAATAAAATATGCGATTCAAAAACCTTAAAAAAGAGTAGTTGTAATTATAAGTAAGGAGATTATCTCGAAAACTATTAACTGTAAATCAACAAGAGCAGATACCCTCGGTAAAATAATCTAATTTTGAATAATTTTTTAACGCGTTTCTCTACCATTTAAAATTAGACAGAATAGAAGTACAAACAATAGTTACTACGCCATAACGTAGAACGCGTCGTATTATCGTAATGTATGTAAGATTTATCTTTGGTAATGAATATAACATAAGCACAAGTAAGTCATGTTTTGGTCCAATTATAACATTTCTCTATACTCAAGAATTGTTAGTCCGTTTTTTATTCCAGGAAACTACTGAATCTTTTGTCCATCGTAGCCTATCGTATGTCGTACATGATGTTCCCCTGTAGGAAATTGCCTCCAGGTCACTTTCAAAACAAATCAATAAAATTTTAAATCAGTAAAATTGGCTTCGACTAAAATCTTTTAGTTTTCAATCTTTAAATCACCACTTTTCGTTAATTACTGCTTTCACTGCTCGGGAGAAGATCACAAACAGCGCTAATAAATCCAATGAATTATACATCTATTGACCACGCATAAATAAAAAACACAACAAGGATACATATGTTACATTTACGGATGTACACTAATTTGTGGCCGGTTACCTAAAAATTTTATTAGGGGAGGTGATACTAGCCTTATTCCTTAAATCAGTTAAACTCGCAAGCTCTGGCCTTCTAGCTTAGTTTAAATTTTGACATTAAAGTTACCTCAATTCTGTTAGAATTCAAAACAAATTTACGTAAACAAATGTTTACCCCAAATCATTAATTTTACAGCGTGAAATTTGTATACATATAAACCTACAGTGCATTCAAACATTCTAAGTGGAATCCTAAACGAAAACGCAAATAACAGAAGTTCGTCAACCTTAATTCAAAATAACATAAATGCACCAACACTTCAACTAAAGACAACTACGTTTATTCGCTTTATCGCCAAATAATTTCACCAAAATTCAAACAATCGTATGATAGCACAATTACAATAAACGTACAATGTTAAATTACCTTCTACAAAATTCTTGAAAACTTCTCCTCCAGGTCCAGGAATCTGGACGTGAACGGCTTCAGGATAACTACTTAATGAATTCCAAACTGCAAACCAATGCAGCAGTTTCCAAATAACATCTTCAATAACATTATGTTTTACTTGACTGACTTGGACGCTATATAGTTTATGTGCACAAACAGCTTTTTACCGTACGATATTATTTACACAATTTTGACTTAATACGGTAGCTTTATTTATTTACAAGCCTATTTATGATTTCAAATAACTATTTATAGATTTATATACAGTGAGACTTGGTCTATCAAAGGCTCTTTGCACAAGCACGTAAAAACATAAGGTTCGGGCATTTTAAACAATGTATAAAATCCGAAAAAGTGATAAAAACTCCGTAATTCAGGAAGAATTTGGAATAACATTATCCTGACTTCAGGAACGATAAGTAGGTTTGGAGACCACGATAAGCCACACAAAGTCCCCCGGCCTTGTGAACCACCAACAAAAACCACACAAAGGCGAAACGTTCAAATACATTGACTATATTATCTTGATTGGAAATATACTGATCGAAGTACATCAAAGGAAATGTTTTTACCAAAAGGATTTGATTTAGATGTTTTGGTTCGAGTAGCTTAAAAATAAAGTTTAGTCGAAGTCTTTTAATTGAGAACGGTTAATTACCGGAGGGAATTTATCATTTGCATCTGTTTTTAATTTCAAATTGAGAAAACATGGTGTGGTTTGGATTTTGTAAATGTTTATTCGACTGCTTCTTTTTTTCAAATTTAATGTGCTATGTTAAGAGTGCAAGATTTTAGGTGATTACTACTAAATTAACTTAATGAGTTTTTAATACATTCTTTGATTTTTGAATACCTTCGAAACTATTGAAGTTTGGTTACTCTAAAAGATACATATTTCTTTAAATTTTAGCAAATTTGGTAATCAAATTTCCACCATGTCTAGTGTGAAATCGTTTATTATATTTTTTATGATAGCTGCAATTTATGTTTTGTACGTATTTCTGCTTAGAATATATGTGTGACCTGTATTTGTGTTTGATATTGTCAGTGTTAAATTTTTTATTAACTTTAATTGCAAAAACGTCTAAGAAGTTTGCGGGTAAGTGCTTCATTCTTTATTTACTGTCAGGGCTATCACTGTTATCTGTGGATATCATATATTATTGTCTTTAAAGACGCCCGGACTTACTTATATCTTTTCGTAGTTTATTATTATTTACCTTTCAATCTGTTTAGCAAAATTCAGTAAGTACTTTGACATTGTACATAAATAACATGCAGGAAAACAATCCATTGATGATTTTCTCAATATATAATCTTAAGGTTTGACAAGTAGCTTAACCTAATCTAACTAAGTCAAGCATAATCACTACACTACTGTCACTGATCACCTTACTCAAAACGTGTTGGTAGTTCAGAAAATTTAAATCCTTTTAACCGCGGTTGTTCATTGTCCGTTTCCATTAGATGCTCCACAAGTGGATTGGGGTGTGCACTAAGCCTTTTCTTGTAATGATCCTGAAAATCCCTTTAACAAATTTTCCTATCCTAGTAAATAATTCCTATCAAAACTTATTTCCTGTTTTCTTCCGCAACTGTAGTATCATTGTCAATGAAGTTACCTGTAGCACACTCCTTTCCCACTTCGCTCAAATTCTCTATAAATACCCGACCGCCTGCGTCCTAACTTCACTTCTATTAATACTCCTAATATTATTAGTACTATCAATATTCTGAGTTTCCAGAATCCAAAACGTTATTATTATTGCTGATTATTATCCTCAATCACCTGAATCCCACCCATTATTATAAACTGCCTGTGGAACTAAATCCAATATTGCCTGATATATTAAATTATCCATACCTATTTTTGCGATCCCGGATCCAACCCTCATCCCCTTCACTCCCAAAATTGCCATTAAAAGTAATCTTTGGTAAAGTATTCTTGGTGCTTACCCCCCGAGAAGAGTATATAAAGATTACCGAGAAACGTCATAAAGATTGCTGAGAGACGTCATTATTACTGACCATTCATAGATGAAATGTCTAGGGCTCGTCGTATGACTTCATTTGAAACATACCAGCGATCTAAGAACCTTGGGCTAGAAACATCTAAGAATGTCAATGTTCGAGTTGTTGGCAGTACCCCCATGGTTGTATGCCACATGTCCAGATTGGTTTGAGTATAATCTAATACAGTAGCACTTCATTGGCTAGTGACAACTAAGACTTTCGGCCTAGAAACTAGTACATTTTTTGTATTGTGATACACAGTTACTGCCGTTTCGTCTATATGTGTTTCCTCCAATTTAGTCCCTGTCCAAGTAGATACCCAGATATTTGACGTTTTCTGCTTAGGTATCTGCTGATTATTAATCTGAGCGAGTGGACACTTGCCCCGTCTAGGGCTGAAGGTTTCATGCGTTGATTTTGTTTCGTTAACTTGCATGTGACACCCTTTGTACCAACTTTTCATTTTGAGCAAATGATTTTGAAGATTTTCAGATGCTGTAGAAGTGTAAGGATGAGATGATAGCAGAACTGTGTCATATGCAAAAGTAGCAACTGCAGATACAGTATTGAGCCCAAAACACTTCCCTGAGAGACTCCTGCTTTGATAGAGTATAAAAATGTTCGAGATTCACCATGTCCGACAAGAAAGTTTCTATTGAAAAGGTATGATTTAAGTATTTGGTAATAGTCTGGTGGAACGATACTTTTAAGTTTTTAGAGTAGGTCTTCGTACCTGACTTTATCAAAGGCTTGCTTAACATCAATAAAGACGGCCGATCAGTATCGCTTGTTTTCAAAATCTTTGATAATTGCGTCTGCTATTCTATGCACTTGCTCTATCGCGCAATATTGTCTTCGAAAGCCAAATTGATGTTTATGTATTAGGTTATCTATGAGTATTGACGTTACAATTCCATTAGGTTTTCCAGGTATGGGTATGAAAATAATTGTTTAGGAAAATGTCTTAGTCGCAGTATTGCATTGCATAAATATGTAATAAACTTGTAACCCTTTTCTGGTAGTTCTTTGAGTGCTTTTCCTGTTATGAGATCGTAACCTGGTGCTTTGCGGGATTCAGATCTTTTTGGATTGCGGTCTTAATTTTGTTGTTTATGAACGGTGGAATAGGTGGCCATATTTCAGAACTTCACGTTCTTATGATTTAGTAATTTTTGCTGCAAACGGTTTAAAAACCCTTAATAAGTATTTAGAAAAGGCTAGAGTTTCTCCATGGTCACTTCTTACCCAGGTATTATTCTCTAATCGAAGAGGTGCAATATGCTGCTGTGGTCGTTTGAGCATCTTGGTGGCTTTCCAAAGTGAATAATCTGATGCCTCTGTAGGTGTCAAACGTAGTAGGTAATCTTGTACTGTCTGGTACTAATTGGTGCCGAGGAGAGTTTTAAGTTCACTCGTTGCTAGATTCAACCAAATTCTGTTCTGTTTCCAAAGACACATCCAGGGTGAAGGATTCCTCAATAGTTCCCAGTTTGTGTAGTTGCTATATAGAGCAGGATGGTTCATATTGGGTAAGACTTTTGTGCATACTGTGAATACAGTCGGGGAGTTCTCTACTGTAAGATCTAGGTAGGATTCTGCTTTAAGATTATTTAGACTTATTTTTGCTTCTGTCTGTGAAATGCGATTCGGAAATCCGCATAATGTCGATACAGTGGTTCGATATAAAATATATTATTTAGTTTTTGTTATTTGTCAAGCCATTGGAATTCCATACAGCTAGTTTAAGATACTGGGCCATTGTTGGTTTTGGAGACAAGAGTGGTGGTCTTTAGCATCTTTTCCAGTTCGCTTATGTCGTTGGCTCCATTTACTGGCATGACTCGTTGTCGTTGGTGTTGGACATTCTGTTGGTTAGCACCATTTAGGCAAAATTAAAGTGGTTTTGTTGGGTGTGCTGTGTTGAGTATGGTCGCTTTGCTCTTGTTGCTTGTTTCTCAGTGAGGGAACATTTTGCGTTGTAGTTCTTTGAAGACTAGACAATCTTTACAGTTTGCGGAATAGTTACCTGTACAGTTAACACATGCAACATCATTGCTTTTCGTGTTAACATTGGGACGTTGCGTGATTGCCAGTACACTTTACGAATCTCGGGCTTCTGTAACAGAAGTTCTTAGCGTATACAAACCTCTGATACTGTATTATAAGTGTTTTGTAACTGTGGTTTCCTATTAGTGGAGTTGATCGGCCTATTTCCACAGTTTATGCTTTTTGAGCGCGACGTTTCGGAAGCGGACTCTGCTTCCGTCATCAGGCTTAGTCCTGAGAAGGACTGTTTTCGCACTTGAGTCGAATTCATTTGTTATATCTAATTTTTTTCAAGCACTTGACTACTCTCAGATTCGAACTTGGTACCTTTCACTTACTAGTCTGACACCTTTACCGCTGAGCCACTGAGTAATCCAATATATATTTGTTAGAACTTATATATATATATATATATATATATATATATATATATATATATATATATATATATATATATATATATATATATATATATATATATATATATATATATATATATATATATATATATATATATATATATATATATTAAACTTTTTCGTGGTTGCGCAGAAGTTTATTGCGCATGTTGCGCCGTAACCTCTTGCGCAGGTGTATTGCGCTTAAGCTCTTCGCGCATTATTGGAATCCATATGGGTTTCATTTCTACACTAGCTTGGCTTATTGGATTTTTTGCTAGTGCGATGAATGTGGCTTCTTTGAGTTTCCGACGAGTTGTATTCTCGTCCTTTGCCACTATCTGTATGTTATCCCATTGGATGCGGTGGTCTTCGTTCCAGACATGTTCAGCGATTCTTGATCTTTCTGTTTCGCCCTTGCGGACGTTGTTCTTGTGTTCCTGAGTTCTCACTTTGAGGTAGATTTGAGGTAGTTCTCCTATTAGCTGTTTTATACCCAAATGAAGACGATCCGGATGTATCCCACGACAGAATATGCTTACAGCAAGACGAGGCCCCTTCATACTTTGGGATTGTCCGCCAGGACCTTAATGATACGTTTCCAAATCGTTGGATAGACAGAAGAGGGCCAACAGAACGGGCAGCTTGGTCACCAGACTTAAGTCCGTTGGATTCCTTCCTTTAGGGCGACCTTCTAAACAAATCGCACTCGTAGGGTGATGAGGGTCATCACATCTGAAGCTGTTTGATGAATTTCAACGTAGAATTTGCAACTGCCAGGCTGTCAACAGTGCTTGTTCAGTAAAAATATTAAAGTTTTATATCATTGAAAAGAGAAAAAACATCTCTATCAAATGAGTAGAATATAGAGGTACCTTGTCATTTAAAAGAATTGCAGTGATATTCGCTGCTCCTTTGTTTTTTAAAAACCCACTAACTAAACATCTTCCTGTAATGAAGAACTAAATACTAGACAACTTTTATTTCAGATATTTTGGATAAAATAAACATTTACCCAGCTACACAGAACATTCCATACTTTTCGGGCACCCTGTACATGAATCTAGCAAATTAGAACTATTCTATGCTATGGGTAAAATGTTTGTAAGCTAAAAATCTTACGTCAGGTCAAGTTTTCTGGAAACGTTTAATTTTGAGTTCGACAGTTCTGTTACTGCTACTTCGTGGTTGTCTTATGCTAGAAGACATAACCACAAAATAGCTTACAGTAACTTTATATGTGGATGATCGGTTGCAGAGTTTGAAGCTGTGTTCCATGTTTAAGGGATTCATTTAAAGTAATTTAGTATGTGGCGTGCCGGCACCAGTATGGATAAAATCAAACATATTCATTTCTTAAGGGTTAGTGTTCATAGGTTATTCGTGTAGTGGTACAAAAACTAGTTTAAGTTTGGGGTTTTGTGATCTACTAAAAGCCATTTGGGGTAGACGTAGAAATAAGTTTAATATTTAGGTGTTTTTTTCCAACGTAAAGTCGTTCTCTTATTATGTTAGTTGTAACATAGGGGCACTAAAATCATTTATGGTTTGTTCCTTGCTTAAAACGGGCGTTTGTCACGCTTTTCTATTTTACGAGGGAAAATCTTCGCCATTAAATAATCAAAACTGTATGATACATTATATTTTTGTTTCTAATCATTAAGAATGCTACATTCTTTTTTACTTATTGACGAACGTTGCCTCTTTTTTTGACATATTGTTTGACAATTGCTAGGATTTATGTTTTAAGCAACCATAGCCTCATTTCCTGAGGGTTAGCGTTATTAAATTATTGATGTAATGGTACAAACACCAGTTTAAGTTTGGGGTCACGTGGTGTTTTATAAAAAGCCATTTGAGATAGACGTAGAAACAAATTTAATATTTCGGTGTTTTTTCGATCATACAATCGCTTCCTTATTATCTTGGTTGTAACTAAACCTGTCCCCTTTATTGAGATGGAAATCGTCTTCGATTCAGATGTTCGCGTGTACAGAAAGAAAAAAAAAGGCTCATTTTTCGTTACAGGTAAGGAAGGGGCACTTTGGATATCACCACTATCCACCAGTTCGTGTGCTACTGCTTATATCCCTAGACAGATATACCTTTGTATAGAGCTCCAGATGTTATCGAGGACTGTTGCGGTTGGAGCAGCTTTTGTCTAGAGATATATTATGGTTATGTAAGCCGGAGGTCTGCTGCTTTAGGAGAAGAAGGTATTGCTGTGGAAATCGACGAGACCAAGACAGGTAAGCGAACGCACAACGGGGGATGAGTGATACAAGGTCGGTGGGTTTTCGGAGGGTTTGAGCGAGAGTTCGGTTCTCGGTACAATTGCTGCTGCTTTATTATCTCCGATTGTTGGAAGACATACGACATACTCTGCTAATTATGGTGTGAACTTCCTTGATCCAGAGACCGGGGCCCATACCCAAAACGTGGAGGATTATGAGGAGTTGTCCTAAGAGGAATTTCACGGTATGGACGAAGAGAAGGCCATGTGGTGGGGTATCTTGCAGATATTTAGTTTAATAGATCTGGCTAGCACGGCCAATGGATACATGAATTCATTCTTTCTGCAACCACTCTATATCCTGCTTCCGATCCTAAGAGAGTGGAAGCCGAAAAACCTATACCTGGAAAAAGATCTTCTACGTGCGAGTATGTTATTAAAAGGTTCTGTTTGCTGCCTACTGAATGCTATGGTCGCGCACTACACAATTTAGCGAATTTAGGCAGACAAAAGGAGTGTTTAACATTCTAATTTATACTGGTTATTGTTTAGTAACGAGTTGTGTTTTTAAAAAATCCGATAGATCTTTGTAATACTTAAATATAGCTCTTGCTTGCAATTTTCTCAGTCAAGGTATGTGGGTCAGATAACATTAAATATATGATTAAAAGATTTGTGCGCTCGCGTGATGTTTTAAGTATATGACCTAATCTCACTTAACGTATTTCTTTATTTTTGGCTTTTGATGCCTCTTCGGATATTTGTCCCACAGGTATTAAAGAACGTTTAATTATTTCTGTACAATGTGTTAATATTTTGTGTAAAGTGACAGGTATATCGTAGCGGAATATAAATTTAAGTGCGTTTCCTGATTTCGCCACAGTATTTTTTAATTTTTTTTCGTCTATTTCAAAGCTACAGGTGATGGCTGTCATTTATCTGCGCCGTTGTGTAATTCTGAAAAAAAATGTTCTTACAGTGGTTTTATCACTGCTCATTCCAAATCCTGGTTTTACTTTGTTTACTATAATTCAAATTTTTTGTTAATTTCTTCTTTCCTTCTTTTAACATGTATGATCACGGATTTGCCGCACACAAATATCCAAACAGTAACTTATAGTTAAGAGGCACTCGATAGTACGTATATATGCATGCAAACTGAAAATACTAAATTTGTACAAATGCACGTTTGGCTGATAAATCCATTCTCTTCGCAATAGCCCTGCAAATAAAACATCTTTGGGTTGATGCATTAGTAAGAACATTGCAAATTTTCTCAACAATCACGATTAAAATTAATTTATGGGTTACCACAACGATGTCAATCAAAGTTGGCCCTGACTCCTAAACTTGTTTTTCAATGTTCTCACACTACGTTTTAATCAATTGATTAGCATCTTCTTTTAAATTTTACGATTTTTCATAATCAAGGCGAGAAAAGGCGTGAATTTTTCCATGCGAATGTTGGATTGAGAGTTTCTGTCACAAGTCTTAGGCTCGATGCACACGGGCGAGTTTATTCGCGGCGTGTTCGTAGCGTTATCGCGGCGTTCTCGCCGCGAGCACGCCGTCCCACAATACATATGGGCGAGCTCTTCTCGGAGAGATCACAACTACGAATCTTCTGTACGTTGTCTACTTCGAGCATGGATGTATCATGACGTGTTGCCTTTGGCGTACCTAACGTACCATGACTTATACAAGAACTCGAAAGGAAAATATTGGGTTCATCCTCTCGTGAGTGGTCGACTTCTAAAAGCGGATTTTGTTACGTTGTTTAGTAATTTACAAGAAAGACCCATTAAAATTCTTTAATTACTTTAGAATGAATATTCAGTCGTTCAACGAACTAGCTAATGAATTGGAAGATTTCATAAAAAGTGAAAATACAACTATGCGACTTGCAATCAACCCAGTAGAGATATTGGCTGTAACATTAAGTTAAGTAACCCGTTAATTTGTCAACAGTTTATTTCATCTAAACTCATACAAATAATTTGAAAATTCTCATAATGAATTTGTAACAATAAAAGTGAACAAATGGTTTACATCATCAGACAAAATAATAAACAAAAGGAACCTATTCCTGTGGGCTATATAAAACATTACCAAAAAGTATATCCATCCAAGTCTTAATTTTTATTCGATCATATTTCTGTCAATGCTAATGGTGACGACATCCACGGATATGAGTGACCCATACGACTTTCCTGATTTACTGGGGACAGGTTGGTGTAAGACTATTGTTGCTGTAGCATCTGAGGAGGATTCTGCGTGGTTTGCTGGTGCTCATTTAGACTTGATGTGGGTATTGGTTCGTTGAGATTAGCAGGAGTATGTGTAAGTGCATGTACATTTTGAGCACTGTAAACTGGTGTTCTCAACTCTTTCAGTTTGTTCATAACACTGCATCTGAATTCCAGTTTGGTATCAATAGGTAAAGTTATTACTATTCGCAGTAACGACTCGAAAAACCTTTTGTCGTCATCTGTCTGTTGCACTGGTGTCTCTGCAGGAGTAGAATTAATAAATTTTAATAAATTTTCTACTACTATTACACGTTGTTTTGGAATCCTGGAAAATTCACTAGCAATGTGCTTTCTCTTGGGTGGAACGTTTTTGGCAGCTGTTGCGTCAGGTATAGCTGAAAGTGGTGCACTCTGACGACTCGATTGCCCTGCAGGCGGCTCTGCGGATGCTGCAGCGTTTCTTTCTTCTAGTGGATCATCCGCATCTTCATCAAATTGTGTCTCTGTATCTTCATCAACGCTTGTTGTTGCAGATGAAATGCCACAATGCAACAAATATGCTAGCCCCTTGCGCAGATTCGGTTTTCTTTTCAATACTTTTCACAAAAGTGTCTCGCATCCCCTTCCATTTTTTCATAAGTTTAGTACCTGTAAAAGAAACACTCTTGTTAGGATGTATTTTCTAATAAGAACAACTGTTTTTAGGTACTTGGGAAGTGGTTGCAGTATGATTGAGTTACATTATCAGTACAGACTCGGACATTCAACTATAACGAAAATTAATAGAAGAGTCTGCTCTGCTATTTGGACTAATCTCCCAGTGTATGCCACAATTCACTGCTGAAGGGTGGTTGGAAAAGGCTGAAATGTTTTTTGAGAGTGCAAACTTCCCTAATTGTTTGGGTGCCTTAGATGGGAAACATGTAAAGATCGTCCAACCGGATTTTAGCAGCTCGCAGTACTTCAACTACAAAAAATTTCATTCTGTTGTTTTCTTCGTAGTTGCCGATGCCAACTATATGTTTAACTGTATTGAAGTGGGTTCATGTGGAAGAGAATCTGATAGTACAATTTTTGAAAACTCCAAGTTGTACAACATGTTAGAAAAGGGCCAAGCAAACCTACCAAAGCCACAACTTCTTCCGGGAACAACTGCAACGATGATGCCTTATACATTTGTTGGGGATGAAGCGTTTCCCCTGTCTGATTTTGTAATGAAACCTTATACGTTACAACAAACGAATATTTAACCACCGTTTATGTAGAGCACGTAGGTACGTGGAATCTTCCTTTGGTATTTTTTGAAATATCGACCATGACAAAATCATATTTTTGGTTTTTATCTTTTTTAATAATATTCTTTCTATACGATCGTAAAGTAGATGTTTCAACGAAGAGAATGCGCATTGGTAAAAATCCAAACTTTGTTACCCAAAGTTTTAATTGAAGATTAGGGCTGTTTTTCAATTGAAATTCACATAAAATCGCAATATGAATATTTTCATTCAAAAAAATTACAGAGTATTTAAAACATAAAAACGCACATTTTTTCCGAATTTCATCAATTTATCCTAAAATTTTCCGGCCATCCACATGCTGACTATTACAGAATACTTCATTTTCCAAATATTTTTTAGTTGTCAACAGTGTTACGTTCAGCAATAAAATTCGTTTACTACCAAATTTACCTAAAACATTTTGTTCGTTCTCATATTTGTCTTCAAACCCGTTGCACATCAGCGAACATACCTCCGTCCACGCGTTTCTCTTTTTAATTTTGTCGTGATACTCTGGCAATGAAGTATTCCATATTACAGAACGGTTCTTTACAGCTTCAATGAAAATGTCGGCATCAAAACCGGCGGAATCCATCTCACGACTGGAAATTATAATCACACCACTGATAATTTGCAGACGCGACCGCAAGCGACCGGCGAAGCATATGCACTGCCCAATGTCTCCACAGGTACTGCTTATCCGCCGGACAAGGAACTCACGCCTCGCAATCGTGCCGAAGTAGCAGTCCCTGGCGAGCGCCGGAGGGTAACAGTATGCACGCGGCGAATTCCCTGCGAGCTCGCCTACGTGTGAATCGCATGATTTGTTTCTTTTGGTCCGCTATCAGGCGCGAGAAAATTTCACGGCGAGGTCGCAGCGAACTTGCCGATGGAAATCGCCCGTGTGCATCGAGGCTTATGGGAACTAAGGATACTAAAACATATATACATCTGTGTCCTCTGAATTTTCAAATGTTTGGTATTTTATAAACTCTGCCCTGAAGTACCATCACATTCTCACTTATAAACTAGAGTGTACTGTAGTGTATTTGTGTCTAATACTTCTCCAAGGGTATATTTGCAAATTTTTGAAGATTTGTGACTCAAAAGAGCATATAATTTTACTTCAGCCGATGCATCTGTTACAGTTATGTCTTCGACAAGAGAATAGCACGCTGTCTTCGCTCCTGTTAATTGGTCGTAGCAAAGGTATAAGTGGAACCCACTTTCCTTTGTCTTTTGTGTTTTTATAACTTCAAACTGTAAAATTATTTACAACAAATTCTTAGCGCCAAGCCTTCCTCGGTTGTATATGGTTGTTGGAGAAGCTGACAATACTTCTTACATTAAAGTCACAGCATCACGTTTCCCACTAGCACGAACACTCAACTGTACATCATCGAACAGCTGTTTCTTTGCTATAATTGGTCAATTTGTCGTTACTTGTTTTTTTTTTGTAGCTATTTTCAAAAGTTTTCCAGGTTCTGCCGTAATTGGTGACTGGTTTTGGAGATTTTACGTGCGAAAATTGAAAACTAGGTGTTCTATTAACCATTCCTCACGATTGATTACTCATAAACAAATCTAACCGTCTAGAACTGCAAAGCCATTTTAAACAAATTTTTTGGCACTATTTTTTCAATATAGTCATTAATTGCTCCTCCTGGGCATGATTAAGAACCGTATTGTCAAATGTTGATTTCACATTAAGTCGCCCTTTGGGATTAGCAGAACGCCAAAAATCAAACACGGATTTTCGTTGCATCCAATCCCGCAAAACAAAACAAAAAATATTTAAAATCGCACATAATCGCAATAAATAATTGTCAGATTAACATGGTATGATAAACAATAGATCATTTAAGACCATTTTTACACCTTAACTTCACTTGAATACGTTATTTATGAAAATACATGTATTTGAAATTTAGGGCTTTGATATGATTGTATGTAATAATAAGGCATTTACTTCTAGAAGATTCCATCTCTAAAATTCACTTTAATGCGGAAAAAAAGATATATAAATTTCATTTTTGCGCGACTGTGCTCTATCTGGTTGTTTACCTCGTCTGTTTCCACGACAATAAGTTTTGTTTACTAGTTGCTAAGGATAAGTACGACTGCAAGTATTTTAGCGTTCTAGAACGGTAAGTAAATTTATTCAATTTTAAATAATAACAATTTTTGTAATTTACCTATTAACAATATTGGAAGTACAATTATCACAATTTCCAATTGTCACCTCGTGCGACTCCTGTGGATAAGTTTCCTTGTCACTACAACTAATGTACCCTTTCCAATAACCTGATCAGTGCATTTCACATTTGATAATTTAAAAACAAATGAAATGATTTTGCATTTTTTGGATGGAGATTTTTATGTTTGTAATATATGTCCAAATAGTTAACTTTATTATGTGCAATGTTAACAACAACGAACGATCGCTGAATATTTGTCTTCGTTTGGGGTATCTTTACAATTGTTAATCCATCACGTTCCTCAAAGTCTTCTATTTTTATATTATATAACTCTTCTCGTCTACATGCACCAGCTATTCCTAATATTTCTACCTATAAAAAATATAAGAATTTCCTAATGTATCTTTACTCTAATATGTACTCTCCTACCTCATGTGCAAAAAATTTTTCAGATTCACTTAAAATATTCATTCTAGTTTTCAATGTTATTTTCACAAAAAAAACAACTGTAATGGCTGCAGTTGTCTACAAATTGTTATAGCAACGAAATGTAAATTTTTACATTAAGACAACTTGATATAAGGAAACTAATATACATATGTACCCATTTTGGTTGAGACAGCCAAGTATCTCGGTTGTTGTTGAAGATATAACCTTGCGGTTTCGCGGTCCTGTGTCATTTTTTTGTGAAACTCAAAATGTCCTGAACGGATTTTTCCTAACTTCTTTCGTTCATAAGTTACAGGACGTTTTTGAAAATTCACAGTTTTTGGACCCCCTCCATATCTACGAAGTTTCTCAGCGATTTGAAAACTTATCCCATAGAGAATTTTATGTAGAATTCGCGCACTCAATTTTTTTTTTCGGGGTATGGTTATGGAGATACGACTCAAACTTATGATTTTTTCAATGGAACACCCTGCATTTTATCACCTCATTAAATTCCTTATTTTTTTCCTTCAAAATGATATATAATATATAAATATAAATTCTTCAAAAATGCTCCAACATCACTAAAACGTTGATTTTTAATAGTAGGTTATGGATTTTTCAAACACAAAAAGTTCAAATTGAAGAAATACTACTTGTGATTTTTCCATGAAAGGAACAAGAACAATACTAACAGTAATTCACTAACAAAACACAAAACGTAGGTGACTAATAGCAACAATTAAATAGTAATAAAAACTTCATAATGTAGAATAAACAACTAATTAAATATTTACTCATACTATTTCATTTCGAAATTATTCGGTAACTTATTCATTGAATTGTTCAAATTGATGTCCATTTTCCCTAACACACAATTGACACAATTTCTTACTACGTCTTAATGCATTTAAAATTATGAAAGGACGATTTTGTAAATTCTGGAAAACTGCCTCTGTTGTTGCACTAAGTTCTTCAATATTATTGTGCCTCTTACCGTATATTTTATTTTTCAAAAAACCCCACAAAAAAAGGCCAACACTGACAAATCAGGTGACCTTGCAGGCCACCTAATGGGTCCATTTGTTCCAATCCAATGGTCCTGGAAAGTTTCTTCTAAAAACGACACAATCAACCTCGAATTGTGGGCAGGGGCACCGACTTGTTGGAAGTAAATGGCATTAAGGTAGGCGAGGGGAACTTTCTCCAGGAATTCTGGTATTACTTCTTCTAAAATTGTGTTGAAAGCCCCTTCGCTATTTTATTGATGTCCCCAATAAGAAACAAGCTACATTAAAATCAAATCGGCCCTGTTGTTATTACTCAAAAATTAGGTGTTGGTTTTCATCATACCAGTGCCTTGTATTTTGCCTGTTAAATAAACCGGCACTGCTTATATGGGCTTCGTCTGACCATATGACTTTACTCGCAAAATTATTGTCCCTTCAAGTTTGGTTCAAAAACCTCGCTGCATCACCAGGGTATAAATTCTGGACAATATTCACTTTGTAGGGTTTCAATTTGTTTTTTTAAATCCTTCGTACCCGTGTTCCGGGAACGACAGTATCATTTTCTAATTTCGTACAAGAAGCTTGAGGAGAGACACGGACGCTGGCTAAGTCATTTATTTCATCCACTTCATTATTTTCCTTGTTATACGTCTTGGGTCGGGGTTTAGAATACGCACCATAATTTAGTAGATTATTCTTTAGTCGAAATATCGTTGTTCGACTAGGTTGACGCCTCTCTGGATATCTAACGTTTTAAAACCAATATGTCATGTAATGTCTTATTGTAAATTACTAGTTTACCTGTTTAAATATAATTCTAATGCTTCGTCAACATTTTCATGGCATTGATTGAAACATTGTATGACATCATACTTTTCGTTGTTCCGAAAAAATATTTCAGCCATTATAAAATTTCACAAATTAGCAAAATCGCCAAACACAAACACAATAAAACGCATCAAAATTTATCATGATGACAGCAGATCTGTTGATTTCTCCACAGTCACTTGAGAAAACAATGCTCCAAAAGTCAACAACAGTATTTGTAGCATCCATGACCTACTATAAAAAAATCACAAATAGTAATCCCTGTAGTAAAACTTTGAAATCCATGGCACTCTATTAAAATTCAATGTTTTAGTAATTTTGGAGCATTTATGAAAACTTCATGTTTATATATTATATATCATTTCGAAGGAAAACAAATAAGTAATTTAATGAGATAATAAAATACAGGGTGTTCCATTGAAAAAATCATAAGTTTGAGTCTTATCTCCATAACGATACCCCGAAAAAAAAATTAAGTGTGCCCCTGGGTTCTACGTAAAATTCTCTATGGGACAAGTTTTCAATTTGACATTATCGCTGAGGAACTTCTTAGATATGGAGGGGATCCAAAAAGTGTGGATTTTCAAAAACATCCTGTAATTTATAAACGAAAGCAGTTAGGCAAAATCCGTTCAGGCCATCTTGAGTTTCACAAAAAAGTGGCACAGGACTGCGGAAACCGCAAGGTCCTATCTTCAACAACAACCGAGATATCTGGCTGTCTCAACCAAAATGGGATGCACTGAACATATCGTTATTTATTAGGTACATATTTAAATCTTCTTAATAAATTTAGTCGCGCAAAAAACGTCATAAGCATCTCGAACATTAAGTACCGATCTCAAACAATAATTGGTAAAATGTCCTTACTGTTCTAGATACTTAATATACTATGACAACTGACAGCGATCACACGGAACGGGCGGCTAACTACCTAAATCCGTCAATGGTAACGTTGATTATTGTTATCGAACTGAGTTTTCTTCTTCCTGTCGATTGTAGGAAATGTTCAAAATGTAATTAGCAGTATTAATATATAAATACTGTACCTTTTTTTTTGTTTAATAATTGTGGTCCTGAACAGACTAAGTTTACCCTACCGTGCTAAAGCACTCAGGAACATTTGAAGTGATAGACAAGGTGAAATTGAAATGACAACATATTATGTCATTTTGGTATTACAAGTTGAGATTAGTCCTGCTTGTGGATTATGTAAATTAGCGAACCGAGTATTTGTTATAAAGGTAGGCCAAGATAGTATCAAAGAATGTAATTCAGCAGCGCAATAGCAATTTTAATACCGATAATACACAGAAAGAACTGAAATGATTCTTCTATGCTCAAAGGACTGTATGTATGAAGTTAAGAACGGATCATTTATAATTTTATAAACGTAGTCGCTGTTTTTAGTCTTAGAGAGGCAAATCACTGATTAGATCTGTACAAAAAGTTGATTTTACGAGCAGGAGCTTTAGTAGTTTACAGAACATGGTCAACCCATGATAGATTTAAAGATACACTCATTCCCAACATAGTAATAGAGCCTGAAAACACGATCTGAGCTATTCATACTTACAACAGGAAACGATCCATCATTTTTTTGGCGGATACAAGGCAACTTTGAGTTTTATTAGCATTACATTTAACTATATTATTACTTCCCCATTCAATGATACTTTGAATATCTTTGTTGATTGAAATTTCCATTTCAGCTTTACCGTCTTGATTTGAGGTAGGTGGATTACTATAATGAGTAGACTAGGATGAACTACAATAAAGAGTGCTATCGTCAGAAAGGCAATGGTACCCCCGCATTCCTGTCAATTTCTTTTGAAAAGAAGCTATGAACTACGACACGTATTCGGCTTTTGCCAAGGAAACTAGAAACCCAATTGATGAGCGTATCATTAAAGCGAAACAAGGTGAGTTTGGCAAGTACACTTATGCCAATCTTGGTCAAATGCCTTTGAGATATCTAAAGCGACTACAACTGCTTCAACGGATTCTTCGAATGTATTGTTTGAAGCTTGGATCACATATGAAAGAAGATGATCTGTTGAACGATTCTGCCTAAAACCATATTAGTGGTCACTAAAGACCTGGCGTGTTAGCTTCAAAACAGTATATTACAATGCAAGGTGGTCGCACGTGAACAGGACAAATCTCTAGCAAATGGTGAAATCGTCGGATCTCAGTCATATTGGCGAATGGTTCTATCTTAACCATAAGGTAAAGTAAGCAGTAGTGAATTCTTAAAAAAAAAAGTTTATTTAGTCTAAACAACACGCTTAAGCTACAGAAAAGGTTACATCAAATCCAAAACAAAAAATAAGGTAGGAAAAACAGGAAAAACGTTTGTTTAACAGTAAAATCTAAAGTAAATTTTTAAAAATATCCACTCATGCCCGACACGCACAGTCGACATCTCTTATGAACTGAACCATCATCGCACCATTGGGAATTATGAAGATTTACAATCCCTTAACGGGTAAATGTGGCTTCATCAGTACACTTGAAAAATTTCATTCTCCTAGGATTATCTTCGGGAAGCAAGCTTTGAGCTCTTGTAAAATAGTATGGGTGAAGTCCATTTCTTCGTAATGCTCCGTGCAACGAGGTCTTCAAAATTTGCATTTGAAGCCCCAATCGTCATGGAGTCTTCGAAGGATCACGTTCCACTTCACCTAAAACTGCCCCAGATCGGGCATGGAGATTTGAATTTGCACCTCCTTCTCTTGTTTGATGGCCTCGCAGAATACCAGTCTCCTCTGCAGGAATAAATAATGATAAAAAGTACCTTTATGCGGAGTACGTCGAGTCGGCTAATGCTATTAAAAGCAAAGCTGCTTCGGCATTTCCATCGACAAAACCAATGATATTGAGAACATCCTGGTGCTTCAAATTCCAGAACATCGTTATTAGAAGTAGGTGATGCTCATGTCAAAAGCTGTAAGTTTGAAAGATGGCTAAATTTATTTTGTTCTGGTTTTCTTTGAAAATTTTCCGATTTGTATCAAGAAGAAACAGGGCTTAAATAAGGCACGCGCTTCACGTATGACAATCGTAAATTGTGATATGCCGTTTTAAACCTAACACACCAAGCAACTTTTTACAAATTTTTCACGATTCTAGTCTTGCTCATATGCGAAATATTCAAGACATATTATTAAGAAAAATTTTAAATTATTTTACAATGTAAATAATGCTACTAATTTGTAAAACTGACAATTAACTTGTAAAGATTTTATAAGTTAGTAACTTATTAAAGTAAACTTTCTTGATTAACACAGTGCTTTGGTAAATTGATGTTTATAAATGAGTAACAAATAAAACTGTTAATTTTACTTTTATGTAATTTCTTTCATTGTGATATAGTAAATTATGATCGAGATGATGCTTAAAAATTTATACAAGTTTATGACGTAATTAATCAAATTCCCAACTGGAGGACAGCTACGGTGTGATTTTTATGGTGGTGGCCAAAGGTAAAAAAAAAGGGAGTAAAGCTAATCATCCCGACAATGTCCGCTAATTTCAGAATTTCCTTGTTAAAATATACTAAGTCACATGTCAATAAAGCGAACGGATGGATGGATGGAAAGGGAAGGGGTAAAAGCTCCTCATTCCCAACATGTTCGCTAATTCCACAATTTATTTTTTAAAACATAAGGAGTCATATGCTAAAAGTACGGACACCTAGTGGGTAAACTGGATCACGGGGCTAAAAGTTATCCGGAAAATGGGCGCCAATTTGGACAATGTACTTGTGTCATTTGAGCACTAGCTATACAGATTCGTTAAATAACAATTTGAATCACACCTTACCTGAATTACGTGTATATTTGTTTGTATGTTCATTATTTATTTGTATTTCCACTTATTACTTCCTTTCTTGTCGGGCACTAGGCCACATGAGTACCAGCACTTCCCGATAGTAGGACGATGCGTTACTACATCGTCCGAGGCACGATTTGGCCATTAACTAGTTTCACTTAAAACAACACCAATTTCTCGGATTGACCTGGCTGCAATCCGTGGTCAAGGTGGAAAAACATACAGGTTCCGTTGCTGACGATAGTGCAAGGAAAGAATGGCGAGTTGGTACGTGGAATGTTAGAGGTATGCATGGTAAATAATTTGAAATTGCGAATGTAATAAATGGAAGACAGCTTCATATTCTGTGTGTATCGGAGGTAAAGCGCAAAGGAAAGGATGCTGTGAAGATGGAGCATAGCAGCCTAGCACTATAGTTAGGAGTTGAGGCTAAAATGCATGGCACTAAAGAAGTTGGAGTCATTGTGAGTGAAAGTGCGAAAAGATAAATAGCATAAATTGGTGTCCCCCATGGTAACGTGGGTTAGAATGAAAGTGGTATTTCAAAAAAAAGTTTTCATTGCATGCTATGCACCGGTGAAGCGAGAAAAAGACAAGAATGTGAGAACTTGTGAAAAGATGTAGAAAACATGTTGAACGTATCTAAGCCAAATGAAAAAGTGATGATGTTGGGAAATATGAATGGATGGTTGGGTGTACAAAGAGAACATACGGAACGCGCCCTAGGAAAGTTCTGAGACCAAAGAGGCAATGAGAATAATGAACGTCTGGTGAACATCTGTGAGGAGAGAAACCTGTTTAAACCTAACACGTGTTTTAAAGATAAAAATGTGCGCACGTGTGCGTGGCAAAGTAGTGAATGTAAAATTGCGATTGACTTAATAGTGTATGATGAACGACTTAGAAACCTGATGAGAGATAGAAAAGTAATGCGCGTATCGGAGTCTGGATTGCGTTACTGTTTGGTTGTATCGGGACTGTGTTTACGATAAAGTAGGTGTAGACAAGGAAAGTACGAATGTCCAGAATTAGGGTGGATAAACTGGTAGATAATAGTGCGAGAATGAAATGTGCAGATCCGTGAATAGAGTTTCATGTGAATGAAGCAGTGTGGAATGAACAAATAATCGACAATGACGTTGAAAGTCCGTGGATAAGCTAGAAGGACTAAGTTGTCACTTGTGCCGTGCAGATATGTAGATGAACGACTGTAGGTAGACAGAAAAAATGTGCGTGGTGGAAAGAAACAGAACGCTGCAGGAGTGGTGAATATAAACAAGGAATAGTATGGGACGATTGTGAACTGAGGAAATGCTGGCAAGAATATTTCGGAAAACTCTATGGTAGTGAAGTTAATAAGACTACAGACTTTAATAAAGAATATGTAAGGAATACTGAATGAAACTGTGGAAGATATTGGGTTAAATAAGATAGCACAAACGGAAGGCAAATTGAAAAACAGTAAATGAGCAGGAGTGGATAAAATCACGAGTCAAATTCTAAAATATGGAGGTGTGAAGCGTATGCAACGATTGTGTGAATTATTCAACGCATGTCTTAAGTCTGAAAAATTGCCGAGTGATTGGAAGAGCGCGATCATTGTACCACGGTATTAGGTTAAGGGGAACAAAAGAGACTGAAAAATCTGTAGAGGAATAAGTCAACTCAGTATACCTGGTAAAGTACTTGTAAGAGTACATGAGACTATACAACCTAAGATTTGGGATGTGCGAGTGGTTTCATGAAATATTTTGGAGAATCCAAAAAAAAACGACGCACAGAAGGTGTACATTGGATTGCCCGTATGGTTCGCAATGAGGTTTGCTAAAACAAAGAATCTATCCTTTTAGAGCAAGTGAACTGCAGCAGTCAAATCTTGGTAGATCGCACAAAAACGTTGCAATCCAGATTAATTTGTTACCTTTAAATTCTTCCTTTCGGATACTTTAGAGCAGTTATCTCATTCTTATACATCACACAGTCTTCATTTGTTGATTTTTCTACTTTTCGTTTTACCATTATTACATTTCTTCTTCTCAGAACCCCATATTCGTACCTTCTAGAATTCTCACAGACGCCCCTTCATCAAGTTGATAAGTACATAGCTATTCCATTTAGAGGTGCAACTCTATCTTAAAAATCACATTTAATAGATAAGTAATCTAACTTTTGCACTCAACATCAAAAGAAACGAACGTTTGACAACTTCTAGTCCAAGTGAAACTTTCAAAACGATTATTTTATGTACCTTAGTAAATTTATAAATAGACAAAAAATACCGTGGGCGTTTCAAGATAATTTTAATACCTTTTACCACTGATATATTTCTCAGAAATACAATGCACCCTAGATTTGGTTGATACATCTGCTTATACTATTGTCACTTCTTTAAATCTCAGTTTTACATACGAGCAAAAAAAGGCGCCGGAAAAATAAAATTAATACGTGGCGCTAAGCGCAACTAAGAAATTTTCCTAGTTCTTAGTGGATACCTACACTTCACAAACTACACTCCTCCAAATTTCATGTCTCTGCAACCAGAGGTTTAGGCTGTGCGTTGATATATCAGTCAGTGAGTTAATCAGGACTTTCAATTTTATATATACAGATATGTCTGTTACAGGTGAGTATAAGATTAACCTGTTCGTACATTAAAAGTACTTTCTTTTTATGTGCAGTGGCTCGATGATATAACATTGTAACGAAGCATACTTCAATAAAGAAATATTAATCATGAAATAGTACAAGCAAATGGTTACATTTCAAATATAATCGACACTTTAGTAAAAATTATCTATCAAAAACATTTTGTAATCTTTACGGGTGTCGTATAAATAATTCACCAATATGATTAATACTTCTAGCCCAGAGCTATAATTAGCTATGGAAAATAATGTATAACTAGAGGATTTTGTGCCACTTTGCTCATCGGCAGTTTAATACGTCCAGGTTCAATAACATTTGATTTGCTTACTAACAAAAATATAATTGCTTAGACAATTTCGCTTTACAAAAATAGGGTGTTGCTCCAAACCTGAAAATAAATAATGTAATCTCGGGCGCTAATTTGTTTTTAAGGAACAAATAAACCTTAAAAATAGAAAAGTCACAAAAAACTCATGAAAATAACAAGTAAGAAAGCTAATGACAACAGTGAGTTTTATTACGATACTTAATTTGATTATAAGGATGATCTCTTAAAAACTAATGTTAGTGATTCTTAATTAACTGCCTTAAACTAAAATGTGAATTAATTAACAATATGAAATACCTGAAGTAATTTCTTTTATATTTTGGGTGTCACTGGAACTTCAGCAGATAACGAAATGATGTTGGTTCATCACTTTAAATTTATTGCGCAATTTTGATGGAAGTTGAAGTAAACATTAGATTGATATACTGGTAATTCCAAATATATAGAAATTTCTTTATAAACCTCCAAACTGAATTGATTTTGTATGGTTCAAAGTAAAATTTGGTAATTCATATCCCACTTCGCAGCAGCAAAGTTATTGCAACATCTTGCAAATTTAACGTTAAAATAAAATTAAATCCAAAGTAAAATAAGTGGTAAGAGTATCAGTAAAATTTCCAGAAACGTAAATGTCTCAAATTTCAGTATAATTATTTTAATAACTCACCATATAAATGTGGGGCTCTTAATAAAAATTTAGACAAAGCGAAAATGCCTTCTATTAAACACGTAGTTCAAGCAATCAATGAAGGACGCTCAAAATAACCCTGCGCAATGACCGAAAATGACTCGAAGCGCGGAAAGGGATATGCAGACGTACAATACATGAAATAATTTATTTATGCAATTAACGCTACCCGAAATGCCCTTAAGTTGCCAATATGAACGTAAATTTTAAACATACATAAAAAGGTTTGTTACAAATTACCTAGCTAACAAAAACCGACATATCGATTTCATATTTGAAAGAATTATCAGAAAAAGTAGCTCATATATTACAAAAGAACAAGAAGTACAAAGTAACTTTCAAAACTAATACCAATATTCTTAAACATTTAGTTAATGCCTAAGATTCAACTATTCAACTAACAACATTTTGAAGTCAGGTATTTAATAATTATACTGCACATCTTGTAATTCTCTTTATATTGAACAAACGCTTAGGAACTTTGACATTAGATACAAAGAACATATTAAATGTTACAAGTATTAACATAAAGACAAACAAAATTATGTCACATGTTTAATAATAAGTAATCACTTCACGAAGAAATATTAAATCTTTACGTTTTTGGTAATAAAGAAACAACGTGTTTTGGACGCATTCCAAATGTATAAACATGAACAGAAAATACCTTCAATGGACGAACACATTGATCTCTGACAGACATTTTAAATATAGAATTATAATTTACATTATGTTTGCTATTTTAGCTTAATGCTACCACAACTACTTATTATTTTACTTATATATCTTCTCTTAATAATGGTGAGTTGAAAAGCGTTGAGAAGTAAAATATTCATATAAAACATTGTGGAATTGCATTTTGAAATATTAGTGCTATTAATTGTGGAATTCCGAGGAGTAAGGTTACAACATGTAAATTTGAAATAAGGTAGATTTACAGTACTGCGCAACCGCCCACTATGTAAATATTAAGCCATTGGGCATGCTGCTTGGCGGTTCAATACAATTTTATACTATCAAACCAGTTACGGGCGAAAATAGCGGTAGGATCTGAAGTAACAGATAAGAGAAGCGTGCTGGAAGCTCTGTGGTTAGGTGTGGTGTCGTAATTTGCATGTAGGATAAATAGTTCGTAATGTATAACGCACAATAGCGGAAAGTCGTAAATTAAGGGAGCGCCAGTTTGTCTATAATCGAAAATATATCGAGGTCTAACCACCTAAATTCGAGTATTCCGTCGCAAACAAAAAACTTGCTTACCTTATGTCGCATAAAGCAAGTGAATCGGTAAAATAAAAGCATTGGTCCGGTATTCCCTGTACAGCTTCAAAATATTTGCACGTAAGCAAAATAAAATTACGTGCTAATAGACCAACTTATGGATCGTCAAACTTATTTGTTCTAATTTTACTTTACGTTAAATCTTATCAGTAAAATGTTATATCTTAAAAACGAAATTAAAAAAACAGCAAATAATCTAACAGAGAAATCTTTCACAAATTATTGCGTTAAAAGCTTTTATCCGTACCATAAATAAAAAAAAAGTACACATGAATGCTGCAACTGTAAGGCCGTGTAAATCAAAAATTACCATTAAAAAAATAAACAGATCATTAGCATGAACGTAATCAAAATATTTTGTTTTCTAAATTTATGTGATCCGTAAATAGTGATAACGCTGCTAGGAAGAATAGAAATCACATGTAATCATACACGCAATAACCAATTAATGCGCTCAAGTTCATAAACATTTTCTATATATTATAACAAAAACAATTCGAGTATCGGTACAGGTATTATCAAATCACAAACAAATACACTTACTTCCGAAAGGTAGTAAAGTGAGACCTTTCTTATGTAAAATTCTAAATACTAATTCGGGATGAACCTTGCAAGGTTCAGAATTACCAAGATTGTAACAAAAATTACTAATTGTTAAAGTATACACAACATAATAATGTTGTTTAAATAATGTGCCTCTGACTCAGTGGTAGATTGAGATAGGGAGAGTTCTAATAAATAATTAAATTAACCTACCTGAAATGCTAGTTGTTTCGATTCTGCTGGATTATTTTCACTTACTGGCAAAAATTGTCATCAAAAAATTATGAATAAAAATAATAAATTCTCGAGCGCCATGTTATCTTTGTCCAGGAAAATAACAAAACCCTAAATAATGAATACTAAAACATTTAATAGAAATAAAAATAACAAGTTACATAAGTTTATTAAATAAATGGTTGTTGAAAATGAGAAAAGGTTAGAAGTCTTAAACTAAACTATATAAAAAACTTTACCTTTTAACTGTTCTATTATAAACTGATACCGGTACTATGAAGCAGAATGGTTGATGTGAGGTGAATGTCTAGCTTAAGTATCCATTAAGAAATTTCCTTGAAATTAAATCGCCAAATTTATTTGTAACAGGATATAGTTCTAGCGTTGTAAAGGTAACTCATGTAAAACTTGCCATTTAGAATAATAATAGATTAAGGTATACACTTATACGTGCCATTAAGATTAGTAAGTATACAAATTAAATACTTGAAAATTGCATACTTTAAAATTAAGTATTTAAAAGTGTAATTAACGTGTTTAATAAAATTAAAAGGTGGTGCCTAAAAAACAAAGGCTTTAGCTTAAAATATTATGGAAAAACAACTTACCACCAAAATATGATGGCCCACTAATATAAAAAATTAAGTAAAAATCATTCTTATTGCTGTTAACAGTCAGCATTAACTGAATTACAAAAAGCTTTCTCAATAACTCAAGCGTAAAAGTTTTCTTGCGTTGCGCTGTTACATATTATAAATCCAATTTTTTTAAGAAAGGGAACTAAAACTATTTATGTAATATTACACCCAAAAGATTTGTTCTAGAAAATGTAATTTAAGTTGCCTTTCTCAATTTTACATGAAAATATCTAAAAACTCCTCTAATTTTATGCCAAATAAATTAATGATCTCAGATTAATGTACTTTTTAACACAACCACAAAAAAGGTTGTTACACACCCTCCTAAAATTTGGACTCGGAGATCACCAAAGCGGAGATTCCAAACACTAAGCTAATAAATGAAATTATTAAAATTTAAAAAATACATAATGGTAAGCTAATTAAAATATAAGCAATATTTAAAAATAACAAGAAAATGTACGAAGAAGTACGGAAAATGTGGTGATGTCGGTCAGGAAAGACCCTCGCAATACCATAAAAGCTAATGACGCGCTACCACCCGCACACGCCACTAGTCGAGAATCAAGAACCCGAACCTTAAATAAAGTCAAAACTTTAACTGGTGGGGTTAGTGAAGCAAACCACCATCAGAAGAGCAAAATGAGTATCCGGTAAAAAATTTGATTCTAAGGTAAAAACGAACGGAAACCGTAACCTACCATGACCTGAAGGGACAGTGGGCAGAGAACCCGGAAACGGTCATCGTGCAACTTCATAAAAATCAAGGCTAAACGCCACTCGACTCGAGAGTATTAAAAAAAATCCTTGCGGACTAACAATAAATAATCGCGAGATTTGAGGTCGAGAGAGAGCGGTTCAATTACCCTACCCGGTGGTCTCAAACCAAGCCTCCTAGGTACATAACACAACTACCACAGTCACGTTCGATAAGTGAGTCAAAATCGGTAAACCCAAGATACGACTATTTTCTTGGCAAATTAGCTCAGGATGCTTGGTCGTGGAGAACAAGAGAGCCACTCTACCCTTCACGAGATTCAGGTTTCATGTTGTTCCACAGTCATCGTCCAAGACTCAACATACCCTAACTAACACGCACGTTTTATAAATAAATCGAAATCTAGGTGAGATAGCAAAGAGAAAGATGATGCACTCTTACGAACACAACAACCCCCTCCTAAAACTACCAAAACGTCATAATCAGGAAGTGAACTAATCGAGGTTGACACGAGGCGAACCGAAGTCCTCAAGCACCGTCCAAGAATAGTAACACTACACAAATCAGGAAAAATAAAATAACTAAATTAATCAAAAATAAAAATGTATAGAAGCATTACTAGTTTTCTTATCAATGGTAAAGAGTTTACACGTCAAATTAACGATCAGAGGTAAACTCAAAATAGTTATCTTCAATTTTACTATTGTAACAATAGCAAATGGAAAATCCAATAAAGAAAGATAATCTGCCTGAGAACTAATGTCCCACAAAGTCGGCAATTCAATCACACAATGGGATCTAAATATCAACCATCGTGCTAAACAAATGTAGCAAAAATCATGCTAACAAATGTAAAAAATAATTAAGTGGTTTGCAAAGCCACAACAATATAAAATAAAATAATGTGCGAAATAAGCACAAAATAAAATTATTTTGAAAAATTATCAAAATAATTAAAAAATATAAATAAGAAAACCAGAATGTAAAAATACTAGAATAAAAAATAATTAAAAAGGATTCGAAAAAAATAAGAACTAATGAGGTTTTAAATCCTTAACATGGAAAACACCTAAGGGTTTATTATCAATAGGGGTGGCCAATCGGTACGTAGTTGGACCTACCACTTCAATAACTTTCGCTTCAATAAATTTTGGAGCTAACTTTTGACTATAATTTTTAGTCGCATCAGATAAAGTAAAATTCTTTTTCCAAACTAAATCGCCAACATTTAATTTCAACGGACGACGTCGCAAATTGTAAGATTTTGAATTTCTTTCGTAAGCTGCATGTAAATTTTGTTTAACATGTTTAAAAATGGGTGAAAGTTCATTTAAATCTTGAACTAATTGTTCACGGTTAGTAATAAATAAATCATCCTCTTTGAAATCCTTTAGTCGACCATAAAAATCTCCAGAAATCGGAACTGTCCGACCAAACGCCAAAAAGGAAGGTGAAAATTTCGTAGACTCATGAACAGCGTTACGAATAGCATGCGCAATTTTGTGAATTTCAACATCCCATTCCTTGTGATCATCTTGAATATAAGATCTAATCGCAATACCTACTACTTTATTAACTCTCTCAACAAAATTTACTTGAGGGTGATAACTTGCATTAAACCAAACGGATTGAACTTTGTAAGAACTCATTAAATTTTAAATTGTGAACTTTTAAATTGAGGACCATTGTCCACCATACAAATTTGAGGAACACCGTATACTAGAAATACATAATTCTCAATATATTGACAAATTCTTTTAGCAGTAGCACTGCGCATAGGGTGAATCAAAGTAAATTTAGTAAACCAATCACAAATAACTAATAATACTGTGTTTCCACTCTTCGATCTAGGAAAAGGACCCACTAAATCAATAGAAATACATTGAAAAGGATAAGAAACATTTTCTCTTTACCCATAAAACCATAATGATTAAATTGTGAAGACTTGCTTCGATTACAAACATTGCAATTCCTAATATATTTGGAAATAGCTGACTTCATTTTTGGCTAGTAATAAAATTCTTTAATTTTTGAAAAAGTTTTAAAACCCCAAAATGTGATGATGTAGGATCATCATGAAATTTTCGTAAAATATCTTTCCTCAAAGATTTCGGAACAACTAATTTCCATTCCACTAAATTCGATTCGATGTTTAATTCATTAGAAATAAATTTGTAGAGTTTATTATCTTCAACTCTCCAATTAGGAAATAATTCAGGATTTTTAGAAACGTTGGCTAACATTTTCTTATACCAATCGTCTAAATCGACAACAGAAAATTCTAAAGAACTAACTTCCAAAGGTGCTCTAGAAAGTGCATCAGGAACAACATTTAATTTACCTTTACGATGAATGACTTCAAAATCAAATTGTTGAAGTTTAACACTCCATCTGGCTAATCTACCAGAAGGATCTTTTAAATTATTGAGCCAAATCAATGAATGATGATCAGTAATAACTTTAAAATGGGTACCTTCAATATAAGGTCTAAACTTTTGAATACCAAAAATAACTGCAAGTAACTCACGTTCTGTAATAGAATAATTTTGCTCGGCTTTGTTTAAAGTACGAGAACCATAAGCGATAACAACTTCCTCCTCTCCTACTCCTTGTGTTAATACACATCCAACTCCACAATTAGATGCATCACATTGTAAATAAAATGTTTTAGAAAAATCAGGGCTCGCTAAAATTGGAGCTTTAACTAATAAAGATTTAATTTTCAAAAATGAATCATTCGCTTCGTCATTCCATAAAACTTTCTGAGATTTCTTCTTACCTTTCAATAAATTATTAATCGGAGATAAAATAGTGGAAAAATCATGAATGAAACGTCGATACCAAGAACACATTCCAATAAAACGTTTAACTTCTGTAAAAGTATGTGGTTGAGGAAATTGAGTAATAGCTTCCACCTTTGAAGGATCGGTGTGAAGACCATTCTTATCAATAACAAAGCCTAAATATGATAAACGAGGTTTACAAAATTCACATTTATCTAAATTAATATTCAATTGGGCATCCTTAAGCCTTTTAAAAACTTCTCTTAAAATCGCAACATGTTCCTTGAATGTACTCGAAGAAAAAATAATAATGTCGTCTAAGTAAACAAAAACTGATTGAGATAAATCATGTCCTAAAATGGAATCCATAAATCGCTGTAATGTACTGGGTGCGTTGGTAAGTCCCATGGGCATAACAGTATACTCAAATAATCCTCTACGTGGAACAGTAAAAGCAGTTTTTTCACAACTCTCAGCGTCTAAAGGTATTTGCCAAAAAGCTTTCTTTAAATCAATTGAAGTTAAATAACGAGCATCTCTTAATTTATCCAAAATATCGTTTAAAAATGGTAAGGGGTAAGCATCTTTTTTTGTAACAGAATTTAATTTCTTAGCATCAAAACAAACTCTAAAATCACCTGACTTCTTTTTAACTAAAACCATTGGAGAATTCCAAGGAGAAGAACTGGGTTTAATAATTCCTTGCTCTAACATATCATCAATTTCTCTGTTCGCATGCTCCAGCATAGCAGGAGATAATGGAAAATAACGTTGTTTAATTGGTACTGCATCACCAGTATTAATTGAATGAAAAACTTTATTTGTCTTACCTAACTTTGTAGTTGATAAGGTTTTAAAAAGGTCAATAACTTGATTTAATTCAAAAACTTGATTATTATTAAGATCATCAATACTCTTAATCATAGAAAAGTTGTCTCCGCAGAGTTTGCAACAAAAGAATTTTCACCAAAATCAGCTTTAATTTCAAATAAACGACAAAAATCTACCCCCAAAGTAATTGCAGTAGTAATAAATTCAGAAACAATAACAGAAATAGTTTTAGTAATACCATTAATAGTCAAAGATAAATCAACACTCCCCAAAATGGATTGTGAAGAACCATCAGCAATAACCAATGATGAAAAAGGCGAATTCCTATTTAATTTTAAATCATATTTATCAATCAAATACAAAGCAGGCTTACCTAAAATTGTCACGGTAGCTCCACTATCTAATAAAGCAATAAAATTCTCATTAAAAATCCTTACATTAATAAAAGGTCTAACATCATCATTCTTCTACAAATTTAGAACAATTTTTCGAAGTTCCAAAAATTCCTTAACAGTAATCAACCACTCGTTAAAAACATGCTTGTCAGCCTCTGAAAAATCATAAGAAATGTGTCGACTAACGGAACACTTTTCATTTACAAGTTTTTGAAAATTTACACCTCGGACAATTAGAAAAAGTAACATTGGAATAACCACATCTAAAACAAAAGATTCTATCATCACCCTTATCACAGGTGTGAAAGGTATGACCCAACTGTCTACATTTAAAGCATGTTGTTGAAGACTTAGCTGTATTAATTTTGGAGTTGTAAAAGTAGAATTCATATTTTTGGTTTAATACCTGAAAAATGGACTTTAGGTTTAATATTTTGTTTCACCGCCGAAGAAGGCTTATAATCAGATTGCCTTTGTGAATCTGAATAAGAATTAAATTTGAATTTAGAATTCTGAGCTTTCACTTGTAATTTTTTACACAAATCTACTAAATGAAAAATATCATTTACACTAACAAGGGCTAATTGAGTAGCAAACCAAGGTTGTAAATTTTTCATTATAATCCTTAATTGTTCACCTTCCGAAGGAGGAATCTCTAATTGAGAAAATAAATTAACCATTTCAGAAATAAAAAGGGTTGGAATTTCATCAAAAGCCTGTTTACGATTTTTAATATCATCTAACAAAACTTCGTCATGTCCTTCCGGTAAAAAGTCGCTTTTTAATTTAGTAATAAGATCATCCCAAGTCTGCAAAAACGGTTTAACTGCCCTATACCAAACCAAACCTTTCCCTGCAAATAAATCAACACCTGATAAAAGCATTTCCTTCCTAGAAATATTTCGAGCAATCATTAGCTCCTCACATCTTTGAATAAATGTAAAAACTTCTTTCTCACTACCATTAAACTTTAAATTTAATTTATATACAGGAACAAAACCTTTTGAAATTTGCAAGTTATCTATTAATTTTGAAAAATCTTCTGTTGGAATATTAACTGAAGTATTAACAGGATCATTTTGTGACAACGAAATATTAGAAGTATCTAAATTTGAAACATCATTATTTAATTCAATATTTTCATTTATAGATTCAATTAATTCTAACGATTCGTTACATAAGGTCAACAATTGATCATGTAAATATAAAAATTCATCATCAAAAGTTATGTAATTCAAGCGTTTCAAAATATGCAATAATCGTGTGTGTAGTCTAAGATAAACTGATTTCGAGGGCTTATGTTTAAAAAGTTTAATTGAAGACTGAATATGATTTAACTTTTCCTTCAATAATTCCAATTCTACTGTTTGATCTATATCGCACTTCGGGTATGAATCAAGTAAATTTGGATTGATTTTTTCTGCATTTAACAGTCGTCTTAAAAGTTTACGCTTCTCTTCCACAATTAACCGTTCTGCTCCACTTACATTGCGAAATTGTAGTTCAATTAATAATTCATCACTATAAAGAACATCAACTAAATAATTTACAGTTGACATCGTAACATATTATATAACACACTCAATAAAGTTCCTTATATAAACACATAAAATAGTAACCTAAATCGTAACACTCCTTAAAATTCGGTCTACTCTTAACATAAAATCAATTAAAAAATATAAACAATCACAAGTGAGAATAATTAACATTGAAACAACAGCATGTCCCTTTTCTGGCCCCACAAATATAACCCAAATGTAAATAAAATATCAAATAAGTAATAAATTTCAAGTAATAAATTTTAATGTCCCTGCTCGGCGCCACTTGTAACAAAAATTACTAATTGTTAAAGTATACAACATAATAATGTTGTTTAAATAATGTGCCTCTGACTCAGTGGTAGATTGAGATAGGAGAGTTCTAATAAATAATTAAATTAACCTACCTGAAATGCTAGTTGTTTCGATTCTGCTGGATTATTTTCACTTACTGGCAAAAATTGTCATCAAAAAATTATGAATAAAAATAATAAATTCTCGAGCGCCATGTTATCTTTGTCCAGGAAAATAACAAAACCCTAAATAATGAATACTAAAACATTTAATAGAAATAAAAAATAACAAGTTACATAAGTTTATTAAATAAATGGTTGTTGAAAATGAGAAAAAGGTTAGAAGTCTTAAACTAAACTATATAAAAAAACTTTACCTTTTAACTGTTCTATTATAAACTGATACGGGGACTATGAAGCAGAATGGTTGATGTGAGGTGAATGTCTAGCTTAAGTATCCATTAAGAAATTTCCTTGAAATTAAATCGCCAAATTTATTTGTAACAGGATATAGTTCTAGCGTTGTAAAGGTAACTCATGTAAAACTTGCCATATAGAATAATAATAGATTAAGGTATACACTTATACGTGCCATTAAGATTAGTAAGTATACAAATTAAATACTTGAAAATTGCATACTTTAAAATTAAGTATTTAAAAGTGTAATTAACGTGTTTAATAAAATTAAAAGGTGGTGCCTAAAAAACAAAGGCTTTAGCTTAAAATATTATGGAAAAAACAACTTACCACCAAAATATGATGGCCCACTAATATAAAAAATTAAGTAAAAATCATTCTTATTGCTGTTAACAGTCAGCATTAACTGAATTACAAAAGCTTTCTCAATAACTCAAGTAAAAGTTTTCTTGCGTTGCGCTGTTACATAATATAAATCCAATTTTTTAAGAAAGGGAACTAAAACTATTTATGTAATATTACACCCAAAAGATTTGTTCTAGAAAATGTAATTTAAGTTGCCTTTCTCAATTTTACATGAAAATATCTAAAAACTCCTCTAATTTTATGCCAAATAAATTAATGATCTCAGATTAATGTACTTTTTAAAACAACCACAAAAAAAGGTTGTTACAAGATCATGTAACTTAATATTGTAACTTAATTACCACCTTATCGGTATAATGATGATGTAGGAAACATAAATTTGACAAATTTTATGAATGTGAATATTGGTATATAGTAATAAAAAATTAACCACAATATGTAATATTACGATAAACGGTTGAATACACTTCGGTAAAACAATCCTAACCGGCTGAAGTAGTTCTATGCAGTACTACACACAAGAGATAGCGTATTCATCAGCCTAAACAAATACAGAAAAACAACTTCACTAAAATCAACAAAAATAAACAGAAAAGTAATTACATTTATTCGCACAAAATTTTCTAGTCTACTCTCTTTCTTTTCACCTCAGCGGTAAAAGTAATTCTCGTACAATTGACCCTTCGTTAATTGATCAAAGGATACCAATAACTCTTCCATCTCCTGCGTACATACAGTACGGAAACTTTTCTATCGGCAACTCCATCTAACCGACTCTTAATATAATTGTATACTCAAATTTAGTGGTAAGATATGTAAGCCACGACCAGGTAATTTAATAACTGTTTCACGTGAATGTATATACTCAAACGTTCTTTGTCTTTTATATCCGCAAAGTTTATGGTAGCAATATATATTTACCGCAACCCTTTGTCTATCTGAACGAGCTGTGGACGAGGTATGATGTACTTTCTCGAATCAAAAACAAGTTTACCAAAGTACAGGAAGTCACAATCCGCTTAATCAAGGCTTCCAAAAATGAGTAAAGCACTAAAATAAACACTATTTCTCTTCAACGGAAACGAAAATGTAACTCCTAACCAATAAACAACACAAAAATGTCACCAGGGAGGACTAATGTTTCCTATAATCCACACACGCACAGATTCGCTCACCATAGATTCAAATAACCCGGGTAAATTCTGTACGCCCGAAGTCTAAATCACTCCCCCAAGTTCGACCTTTTCCCTTCCCAGCCTAACTAAAACTAATCGAAGCACACAACCCCCACCCCGCTAAAATCACGTCATCTTTTAACCGTCACACTAAAAAATCTTCCATACTAAAACTACAGAATGGACATTTCCCAGGAAAAAAACAGACTTGCTACCTAGAATCCTGAACCAAACATCCTGTTTTTCAATAAGAAACCCTATTTCTCATACGGAATTTTAAGCTTCACCAATACAACTCAACCAATAAGAACCATAAGTTCATACGCAATATTAATCCGTCGCTGAAACAAAATACAAGTATTTAGTGACAAATATTATGATTCTAAACATTACTCAGCCTAATAATTACAGTTCTCTTATCGTTATATAAACTATAACTACAATATGGAAGATGGACAAAGTCGAAAGATTTCTAACCTAAAATTACACTTAAATTAACATCCATGATTAAACAAATCCATTTTAAAGGTAGGTTTAAAATAGCAACCAATCCAATGTAGAACATTATACCTTTTAATCGCACGGAAAATTATTTGTTGCAAATATCTGATTAAACATAGGAAGTTTTCGAATGATAAGTTTTCAACATAACCTATAGCATCATGAGATTTTGTATTATTACAATAGCAGATAAATTCATGATTTCATGAAAGGTGGATTAAAATTACAGCTCTAATAAGACCTTAATTCTATTCGCGTATCAAAATTTTTAAGATCGAAAACATAAGAAATTTTAAGAAAATATCCTACCTTATAGCATACAGCGAGATCCGATTAGATTCAAAGCAGAATTATGGATTAATTCCTTCTGTATAACTTACAAGTAATAAACTCTTATACTCATTGGACAAATTTTGTAAAAATAATCTTACATGGGTTATTATTCGCAATAGAGTCTGATCAAGACTCCTATGAATCATTAGTTAATTTAAAGAATAATATGCTCTGTTATGGTTACCTTATTGCGCACAAGATTTCATTAAGAAACAATCTACACATGTGTTAATAATAGAAAAGATGTCGAACTATGCTAGAAAGTTAATTTAATGATACATAGTGTTCGTTCTGGTACTAATTGACTAAGTTTCGCATAATATTTACATCATGTTTATATTTAGAAAATGAAGAAATGCTAGAGCACTTTTCGAAGTAAGTCTTCGTGTAGATGCACGTATGAAATTGCGCTCTGGAATTGTCTGCGTATTTGTACGCTGTTTTGTTCGTAGCAAGAATGAAGAAATGTGACTGTGTGTGCGTGTGTGGTACGCGTGTGCGCGTATGTCGTGTGCGCGTGTGCGTGTGCTTGTACGTGTTTCGTGTGTGCGGTGTGCGTTGTGCATGTATAGCTGTGCGTGTGTGCTGTGTGACGTGTGTGCGTGTGACGTGTGCGGTGCTTGTGCGTGTGTGCGTGTGTGTGTGTGCGTGTGTGCGTGTGTGCGTGTGCGTGTGTACGTGTGTCGTGTGCTGTGTAGGCGTGTGTGCGTGTAACGTGTGTCGTGCTGTGCTGTGTGCGTGTGTTGTGCGTATGTGTGTGTGTGTGTGGTGTGTGGTGTGTGTGTGTGTGTGTGTGTGTGATGTGTGTGTGTGTGGGTGTGTGTGTGCTGTGTGTGTGCTGTGTTGTGCGTGTGTGTGTGTGTTGTGTGTATGTGTGTGTGTGTGTGTGTGTTGTGTGTGTGTGTGTGTGTGTGTGTGTGTGTGTGTGTGTGTGTTGTGTTGTTGTGTGTGTTGTGTGTGTGTGTGTGTGTGTGTGTGTTGTGTGTTGTATGTCTGTGTTTGGCTGTGTGTGCCTGTCTGTGTGTGTGTGTGTGTGTGTGTGTGTGCGTGCGTGTGCGTGCGTGCGTGTGTGTGTGTGTGTTGTGGTGTTTGTGTGTGTTGTGTGTGTTGTGTGTGTTGTGTGTGTGTGTGTGTGTGTGTGTGTGTGTGTGTGTGTCGTGTGTGTGCGTGTGCGTGTGCGTGTGCGTGTGCATGTGTGTGTGTGTGTGTGTGTGTGGTGTGTGTGTGTGTGTGTGTGTGTGTGTGTGTGTGTGTGTGTGTGTGTGTTTACGGTTGTGTGTATGTATGTATATATTGATGTGGATAACTCCAGACCGGCAACATGAAGTGCACAACTATTGAATTCCAGTAAAACGAAAAAAAATAATTATACAAATTCAAACCCCGCAATTAAACTTAAACTAAGAAATTCTATCATCAAATTGTGCATTCAGACCTTCTATGACAAATAATGCAAATAATAAAACTAAAAAGAAGAGCTTATAGCGCGGGTACTAATCTCATCACCAAACCTTTTATGTTTATTACATACCTAGCTACTGTTATGCAATTTTTACCTCCAGTTTAGGCTAAGTGTGTACTTCAATATAAGAGGTTCTTAATTATCATTAAAAATATCCAAGTCAGTTGGTGATTCATTATGCAGGCGCAACATACGATTAATAGGTGAGTAAGCTGAAACGTTGGCGCATGCTGAAGCAACATGAAAAGCAGGCGAGATCGACCAAAATAACCTTTGGCAATACCAGTTTGATTTAGCAATTCTACGCAGTCGATACGACCCTGAAAAACATTGTAAAGAAATTTTAATTGTAAAATTTTTTCACGTACTTGAACTGCATAATAAATAGAGGCAGTAACTGTGAGGTAGAGATTAAGTTCCAATAATGTCCATTCGTTCCATAAAATAAATATCTTAGTAATCTAATTTGTACTTATTCGAAATTATTATATGTACTTCGTAAAATGTACCCCAAGCGACGGAAGCATACTCTACATTAGACCTAACCAGAGAAGTGCATAGCAATTTCCAGGTGGATATGGATTTAAATGTCTTTCCTTGCCTAATCAAAAATCCTAAATTACTATAAGCTTTACTTACAACATTTGAGTAATGTGAAGTAAATGTTACACTCAAACAAAACACCTTGGTCACGAATTTCACGTACGCGATTTAGGATTTCGCCATTTATACAGTAACCATGTTATACTGTATGGCGGCTTTCCCAGGCAAAGGTTAACATATCGCACTTTGACACATTAAAAGGTAACTTATTTGAGGACATCCTTTTGAAGGTCTATCATATCTCGGACATTTCCTATTACTTCTAAAAGTTTTAGGTCATCTGTGTAAAGTATGAACTCTGCGGACTTAGCACATTCAACATCCCCGTCAATAACCAAATTAGAACCCCGGGGGTACCCCAGACTTAGCGAAATATTCCTTTGGTGCATTGCCTTTGTACCAAACCGGGTGACGCCGACTGGGTAGGTACGATTTTACTAACCGTACAATATTATGTGGTATTCCATAGTACCTTCATTTTGATAAAATTATAGCATGGTCCACTCTACCAAATGCCTTCGAAAGGTCAGTAAATATAGCACCTACTTGATATCCAGTATCCGGTTAGTACTGATAAGTTATGTTAAACTGGTTAAATTAGTAATAGTTAACCTTCCAGCAATGAAACCGTGTTGCTTAGGTGAAAGATCCGGAGTTAGTTTTTTAAAACATTTTTATCTAAAATTAATTCAAACATTTTTGTTGGTGTAAATAATAAAACAACAGTGCGAAAGTTTTGGAATGATTGACGACTCCCACCTTTATGTATGGGAATAACTTTGGTACATTTCCAGAAATCTGGAAAAGTATTTGTGAATAAACAAGCTAAGTTTAAAAATTAATTAAATAGGATCCAAAAGGCTTAAATTGTATTGCGAGTATTTTATAGAAGCGGGCGGCTTTGGATTTTTTTAATTTAGTGTCCATATGTCCATTAACGTCTGCCTGACATGAAGATTCAAACGTACATCTGACAGGGATTATTGTTTTGGTTTTACAATGTTGCCTGCTTTCGTTATGAACTTATTAAAAAGGGGAATGCATAATTATCCTTAAAAAAATGTTATTAAAATTATTTCATTTCTTTTAATTTCCACTTTGTAGGTTGGAAATAGCGTGAAAAACTGTGTTGCAATGCAACATTCATTTCACTTTAGACACAAAACCTACAATTTTCAAAACTCAAGCTGCTGTAATGACATTTTTTCTTTTGACAGTGCTACCTCACTCTCTAGATTTCAATGGTCTGCTCTAATACAGGAGAAGATGGAAAAGACTGTATGCATTGTTCTTCTGTACACATAACTTAACGTTTATGGGTATGTGAAGCTAGACAATAATGAATAATTGAAATAGTTCTGTGATCATAAATGACCACACTTACGACCGCAGACATAATTGACAGTATAAAAGACAATTTTGAAAATTTAGTTTTGTCTTTCTTGTGAGGAAAAGAAGACAATGATATTAAACTAAATCTTAGACAATGCTTCATCTTTGAATAACTTTCAACAACATCGTCTCTTTGAAAAAATATTCACATTCTTTTTATGATAAATCCGCCTGTCAGGTCTTGCCAAAAAAATTTCTTCTTTTCAGTCCTTAAATAGTAACAAGACAAAATTTTTAGCACAATGTGTGCAACATAGACTGCGTTTAATATGGTAGAGTAATTTATTCAGTAGTTAGAGAAATGTTTACGACAGAATCATATCTTATCACAAATTCTTATAAAAACAGCAAGTCATAGTTCTGAAAAAATTCTCACAATTAGCCTAGTAAATATCCAAGTAGCAGTTAATTTTTGTGCGTTTATATCAGTATATTAGCCTCTTATATTCTGTAAACTCACCATCACTCCTAGGACCAGTAAGCTTGAATCCAGGATCTCTATTTGTTATTTCGTTATTTGATGAAGTATATGTAGTGGAACACGCGCGCTTGCATATGTTTTTTACATCACAAATTTTTTTAATTACTGAAAAACACCATACGCGATACATTGTATGTAAATAACCCCAAAATCAAAGACGTTTATCAATAAGTATGTCACAGTATATAACTTATCAGTTTATCACTGACCGATGATGTAATTATACGCGTTTACAGTGTTTACTATACTGGTCATATATCATAAGTCACTGCCAGCAATCTTATTTTACGTAGGATTCTATGTTTTATTACTTTAATTGTAAATTTTACTAGCACTTTTAATACTATTTTGTATAATATACTATATACCAATAAATTATCGTTGTTAAGATAAATTGTATGTTCAAAAAATATTAACATGGCAACATGCTTTTTAGAAATACGTCATTACCGCCAAGTTAGGCCCTTGTTATCTAATTGTCGCAAAGTAAACAAGATTATATTCAATATACTCAATTTGTTAAAAATATTCAATACATTTAATAGTTCAACACGTTCAACGCGTTCAAAACGTTCAACACGTTCAACACTTTCAACACGTTCAACACGTTCACACGTTCAACACGTTCAACACGTTAAACACGTTCAACACGTTTAACACGTTCAACACGATCAACACGTTCAACACGTTCAACACGCTCAACACGTTCAACACGTTCAACACGTTCAACACGTTCAACACGTTCAACACGCTCAACACGTTCAACACGTTCAACACGTTCAACACGTTCAACACGTTCATCACGTTTAACACGTTCAACACGTTCAACACGCGCAACACGTTCAACACGTTCAATACGATCAAAACGTTCAACACGTTCAATACGTTAAATACGTTCAATGCGTTCAATACGTTCAATACGTTCAATACGTTCAATACGTTCAATATGTTCAATACGTTCAATAAGTTCAATACGATCAATACGTTCAATACGTTCAATACATTCAATACGTTGATGTGTGTGTGTTTGTGTGTGTGTGTGTGTGTGTGTGTGTGTGTGTGTAGGTGCGTGCGTGCGTGCATGGGTTCGTGTGCGTCCTTGTGCGTCTGTGTGCGTCTGTGTGCGTCTGTGTGCGTCTGTGTACGTGTGTGTGCGTGTGTGTGCGTGTGTGTGCGTGCGTGTGTGTGCGTGTGTGCCTGCGTGTTTGTGCGTGTGTGCGTGTGTGTGCGTGTGTCCGTGTGTTTGCGTGTGTGTGCGTGTGTGCGTGTGTGTGCGTGTGTGCGTGTGTGTGTGGTGTCCGTGTGTGTGTGCGTGTGGTGTGTGTGTGCATGTGTGCGCGTGTGCATGTGTGTGCGCGCGTGTGCGTGCGTGTGTGCGCGTGTCGTGGTGTGCGTTGCGTGTGCGTGTGCGTGTCGTGTGCGTGTGCGTGTGCGGTGTGTGCGTGCGTGTGCGTGTGCGTGTGCGTGTACGTGCGTGCGCGTGCTGCGTGTGCAAGTGCGGTGCAGTGCGTGGCAGTGCGTGTGCGCGTGCGTGTGCGTTGCGTATGCGTGTGCGTGTGCGTGTCGTGCGCTGTGCGTGTCGTGCGTGTGCGTCGTGCGTGCGTGGTGTGTGTTTGCGTGTCGTGTACGTGTGCGTGCGCGTGTGCAAGTGCGTGTGCAAGTGCGGGTGCGTGCGTCCCGTGCGTGTGCGCGTGCGTGTGTTGCGTGTGCGTGTGCGTGTGCGTGTGCGTGTGCGTGTCGTGTGCGTGTGCGTGTGTGTCTGCGTGTGCGTGTGCGTGTCGTATGCGTGTGGTGTGTGCGTGTGCGTGCGCGTGTGCGTGTGCGGTGCGTGTGCGTGTGCGTGTGCGTGTGTGTGTGTTGCGTGTGCGTGTACGTGTGCGTGCGCGTGTGCAGTGCGTGTGCAAGTGCGGGTGCAAGTGCGTGCGCAAGTGCTGTGCGCGTGCGTGTGCGTATGCGTTGCGTGTGCGTGTGCGTGTGCGTGCGGTGTGCGTGTGCGTGTGCGTGCGTGTGCGGTGTGTGTGCGTGTGCGTGTGCGTGTGTGTGTGTTGCGTGTGCGTGTGAGTGTGCGCGTGGGTGCGCGTGCGTGTGCGCGTGCGTGTGCGTGTGTGTGTGTGCGTCCGTGTGTGTGTGTGTGTGTGTGTGCGTGCGTGTGCGTGTGCGTGTGTGCGTCCGTGTGCGTCCGTGTGCGATCGTGTGTGTCCGTATGCGTCCGTCTGCGTCCGTGTGCGTCCGTGTGCGTCCGTGTGCGCCCATGTGCGTCAGTGTGCGTCCGTGTGCGTACGTATGCGTCCGTGTGCGTTCGTGTGCGCCTGTGTGCGTGTGTGTGTGTGTGTTGTGTGTGCGTCTGTGTGCTTGTGTGTGAGTCTGTGTGCGTGTGTGCATGTGTGTGCATGTGTGTGCGTGTGTGTGTGTGTGCGTGTGTGTGCGTGTGTGCGTGCGTGTTTGTGCGTGTGTGCGTGTGTGTGCGTGTGTCCGTGTGTTTGCGTGTGTGTGCGTGTGTGCGTGTGTGTGCGTGTGTGCGTGTGTGTCCGTGTGTGTGCGTGTGCGCGTGTGTGGTGTGCGTGTGTGTGCGTGTGTGCGGGTGTGTGCATGTGTCAGTGCGCGCGCGTGTGCGTGTGTGCGTGTGCGTGTGCGTGTGCGTGTGCGTGTGCGTGTGCGTGTGCGTGTGTGTGTGCGTGTGCGTGTGCGTGTGCGTGTACGTGTGCGTGCGCGTGTGCGTGTGCGTGTGCGTGTGCGTGCGCGTGTGCGTGTGCGAGTGCGTGTACGTGTGCGTGTGCGTGTGTGTGTTTGCGTGTGCGTGTACGTGTGCGTGCGCGTGTGCAAGTGCGTGTGCAAGTGCGGGTGCAAGTGCGTGCAAGTGCGTGTGCGCGTGCGCGTGCGTGTGCGTATGCGTATGCGTGTGCGTGCGCGTGTGCGTGTGCGAGTGCGTGTGCGTGTGCGTGTGCGTGTGCGTGTGTGTCTGCGTGTGCGTGTGCGTTGCGTGTGCGTGTGCGTGTGCGTGTGCGTGCGCGTGTGCGTGTGCGAGTGCGTGTGCGTGTGCGTGTGCGTGTGTGTGTGTGTGTTTGCGTGTGCGTGTACGTGTGCGTGCGCGTGTGCAAGTGCGTGTGCAAGTGCGGGTGCAAGTGCGTGCCCAAGTGCGTGTGCGCGTGCGTGTGCGTATGCGTATGCGTGTGCGTGTGCGTGTGCGTGCGCGTGTGCGTGTGCGTGTGCGTGCGCGTGTGCGTGTGCGAGTGCGTGTGCGTGTGCGTGTGCGTGTGTGTGTGTTGCGTGTGCGTGTGAGTGTGCGCGTGGGTGCGCGTGCGTGTGCGCGTGCGTGTGCGTGTGGTGCGTCCGTGTGTGTGTGTGTGTGGTCGTGTGCGTGTGCGTGTCGCGTGTGCGTCGGTGCGTCGTGTGCGTCGTGTGTCGTATGCGTCGTTGCGTCGCGTGTGCGTCCGTGGCGTCGTGTGCGGTCGTGTGCGTCGTGTGTGCGTCGTGTGCGTGTGTGTCGTCCGTGTGCGTGTGCGTGCGTGTGCTGTGGTGTGTGCGTCGTGTGTGTGTGTGTGTGGTCGGTGTGTGCGTGCTGTGTGCTGTGTGCGTGTGTGCGTGTGTGTGTGTGTGCGTGTGTGGTGTGCGCGTGTCGTGTGCGTGTCGCGCGTGTGCGTCGTGTGGTGCGTCGTGTGCGTGTGTGTGTGCGTGTGTGTGCGTTCGTGTGCGTGTGTGTCGTGTGTGTGTGGTGCGCTGTGTGTGTTGGTCGTGTGTGCGTCGTGATGCGTGTGCGTGTGCGTGTGTGCGTGCGTGTGCGTGCGTGTGCGTGCGTGTGCGTGTGCGGTGTGGTGGTGTGCGTGTGCGTGTGTTGCGTGTGTGCGTTGTGCGTGTGTGCGTGTGCGTGTGCGTGGGTGCGTGTGGTGTGTGTGCGTGGTGTGTGTGTGTGCGTGTGTGCGTGCGTGTGGTGTGTGCGGTGGCGTGGTGCGTGCGTGGTGTGCGTGTGCGTGTGCGTGTGCGGCGTGTGTGCGGTGTGCGTGTGCGTGGCGTGTGTGTGCGTGCGTGTGCGTGTGCGTGCGTGGTGTGTGTGCGTGTGCGTGCGTGTGCGTGGCGTGGCGTGCGTGCGTGTGCGCGTGCGTGCGTGGTGTGTGCGTCGTGTGTGTGTGTGTCGCGTGTGTGTGGCGTGGTGGTGTGTGCGTGCGTGTGCGTGTGGTGTGTGTGTCCGTGTGCGTCGTGCTGTGTTCCGTGTGCGTCCGTGTGCGTCCGTGTGCGCCCATGTGCGTCAGTGTGCGTCCGTGTGCGTACGTTGCGTCCGTGTGTTCGTGTGCGCCTGTGCGTGCGCGTGTGCGTGTGCGTGTGCGTGCGCGTGTGCGTGTGCGGTGCGTGTGCGTGTGCGTGTGCGTGTGTGTGTTGCGTGTGCGTGTGGTGTGCGCGTGGGTGCGCGTGCGTGTGCGCGTGCGTGTGCGTGTGTGTGCGTCCGTGTGTGTGTGTGTGTCGTGTGCGTGTGCGTGTGCGTGTGTGCGTCCGTGTGCGTCCGTGTGCGTCCGTGTGCGACCGTGTGTGTCCGTATGCGTCCGTCTGCGTCCGTGTGCGTCCGTGTGCGTCCGTGTGCGTCCATGTGCGTCAGTGTGCGTCCGTGTGCGTGACGTGTGCGTCCGTGTGCGTTCGTGTGCGCTGTGTGCTGTGTGTGTGCGTGTGTGCGTTGTGTGTGTGGTGGTGCTGTGTGCGTTGTGTGCTGTGTGTGTGTGTGGTGCGTGTGTGTGCGTGCGTGTGTGTGCGTGTGTGCGTGCGTGTTTGTGCGTGTGTGCGTGTGTGTGCGTGTGTCCGTGTGTTTGCGTGTGTGCGTGTGTGCGTGTGTGCGTGTGTCGTGTGTGCGTGTGTGTCGTGTGTGGTGTGCTGTGCGTGTCGCGTCGTGCGTGTGTGTGTGCGTGTGTGTGCGTGCGTGTGTGCGTGTGTGTGCTGTGTGTGCGGCGTGCGTGTGTGCGTGTGGTGGTGCGTGCGTGTGCGTGTGCGTGGTGTGCGTGTGCGTGTGCTGGCGTGTGCGTGTGGCGTGTGCGTGTGGCGTGTGCGTGTGCGTGCTGTGCGTGTGCGTGTGCGTGTGCGTGCGCGTGTGCGTGTGCGTGTGCGTGTGAGTGTGCGTGTGCGTGTGTGTGTTTGCGTGTGCGTGTAGCGTGTGCGTGCGCGTGTGCGTGCGTGCGTGTCAGTGCGGGTGCGTGCGTGCGCGTGCGTGTGCGCGTGGCGTGCGTGTGCGTATGCGTTGTGCGTGTGCGTGCGCGTGTGCGTGTGCGAGTGCGTGTGCGTGTGCGTGTGCGTGTGCGTGTGTGTGTCTGCGTGTGCGTGTGCGTGTGCGCGTGCGTGCGGTGCGGTGTGCGTGCGTGGCGTGTGTGTGTGCGTCCGTGTGTGTGTGTCGGTCGTGTGTGTGTGTGTCGTCCGTGTGCGTCCGTGTGTGTGTGCTGCGATCCGTGTGTGCTCGTATGCGTCCGTCTGCGTCCGTGTGCGTCGTGTGCGTCCGTGTGCGTACGTATGCGTCCGTGTGCGTTTGTGTGCGCCTGTGTGCGTGTGTGTGTGTGCTTGTGTGTGCGTCTGTGTGCTGTGTGTGAGTCTGTGTGCGTCTGTGTGCATGTGTGTGCATGTGTGTGCGTCGTCTGCGCGCGTGTGTGCGTGTGCGTGTGTGCGTGTGTGCGTCGTGTGTGCGTGTGTGTGCGTGTGTGGCGGTGTGTGTGCTGTTTGTGCGTGTGTGCGGTGCGCTGCGCGTGTGCGTCGTGTGGTGTGCTGTGTGGTGCGTGTGTGTGCGTGGTGTGTGTGCGTGTGGTGGCGTGTGCGTGTGTGGTGTGCGTGTGTGGTGTGCGTGTGTGGTGTGCGTGTGTGTGTGGTGTTGTGGTGTGCGGTGTGCGTGTGCGTGGGTGTGCGTGTGTGTGTGCGTGTGGTGTGCGTGTGTGGTGTGCGTGTTGGTGTGCGTGTGTGGTGTGCGTGTGTGTGGTGTGTGTGTGTGTGTGTGTGTGTGTGTGTGTGTGTGTGCTGTGTTTGGTGTCGTGTGGTGTGGTGTGTGTGCTGTGTGTGTGCGTGTGTGCGGTGCTGTGCGTGTCGTGCGCGTGCGTGCGCGTGTGTGCTGTGCTGTGTGTGTGTGTGTGTGTGTGTGTGTGTGTGTGCTGTGCGCGTGTGTGTGTATATGTGTTTGTAACTCGTAAGCTGAGGGTTTTGCGTGTGCAAAAGGCAGGGCTGTGGAATTGTAAATTTGTGGACTCTAACCCCACAACTTTTGTGTGTAGTATGTATGTGTTGTGCACTTGTGTTGTCGGCGTTTGGTAATATGTTCTTAAATGTACTTTTTCAAGTGAATTGTGGTTTGAATCGTTGAATATTAGCTATGAAATGTATAAAATATGTGTGTGTACTTGTGTCGTCAGTGTAAAATAATGTACACGTTGCTTTCTGGGGACACAGAGGTTGTGAGGACATTAGACGTCTGATAAAGGCGATCTGTGAAATTCATTTAATTGTATTGTATGTGTCCTTTGTGATGTTGTCTAATGTGTGTGTTAGAGCATATGTCTGTGCACGTGAATGCGTTGACCGTTTTGTAAGAATTTTGTGCATTTGGATACTTTGTGCATTTCAGATCATCACTTTTAAAATAAAGCGGTTTTGGGACGTACGGTGCCAAATTGTGTGCGTGAATGCTGTGTGGTTTAAGTGAATTGGGTTCAAGTGGTTGCAAATTGTTGTTAACTAAGCATGTGTCTTTTACTGTGTAAATTAATTACTTTGGTGGCACAGATTGTAGAATTCAAATTTGATGATTTAAACGATTTTGAGTGACTGTTTTAGCGAAGTTTTGAAGATGTGCTATGTATGACTTGTGGTGATTAAGATGTGTAGAATACGTGTGACCCATGTGGATTGTGTGTTTGTTTGGCAAAATTTTGTCCCAATTTATGTTGGTACGCCAATTGTCGTGTCGGTGCCTGTAAAATGTGGTCCATGCGGTGTTTATGTTTGTAACCAACTGAGTTTCTCAAAGTCTTATTTGTAATAATTTGTGAGCACACTCAACAACTGATTCTGATTAATTATTTGTACAGGCTTGTTTCACCGTTGTGCAGAATAATGTTCTGAAATGACTTCAAGGTACATTTGGTTAGTTTGAATCATTGAGCTGTATAATATTTGTTGAATTCTATCCAAAAATTATATTTTGGACACAATTGTTGGGATCACGTCAAAAGCTGATTGCTTGAAATTCCAAAGCTATAATTATTTACCATTTGTGATTAGTGTACTTAAATGTTTATAAATATGCTATACACCAATTTGTTGGGGTCCGGCAAATGGATTCTCGACTGACCAAAGTACATTTGGTGGTCCATGAGTGTAGTCGAATATTTGGGCTGAATTGCCAAAACCCATATTTGTAGCAGCAATTTAGTTGGGATCAGGGCAAAAGTGATGGTCTTGATAACCAAGAGTAAATTACGTTACCCATGTGTTGATTAATGTTTTGGACTAAATTATGACAAAATCTATGTTAACACCAATTTCGTTGGGAACGGCAAAATGATTCGGATGACCAAGACTAATTTGGTGGTCCATGAGTGTAGTCAGTGATTTGGTGATTGCCCAAAATTTATTTTTGACGGCAATTTAGTTGGCATCACGCAAAATGATGGTATGTTGTATAACCAAGACTAAATTATTTTACCCAATGTGTGTTGGGCACCAAAATGTTGCCCAAATCATGCTGATACTAGCCAATTTCGTTGGGGTCGCAGCAAAATGGATTCTCGCAATGACCAAGAGTTACATTTTGTGGTACATGAGTGTAGTCGTGTATTTGGGCTGAATACTACCCAAAAATTATATTTTTGCAGCAAATTAGTTGGGATCACGTCAAAACTGATTACGCTCATAACCAAGAGCTAAATTATGTTAACCATGTGTGTTGATTAGTGTTTGGGTTAAATGTTGCCCAAAATCTATGCTTATACACCAATTTCGTTGGGGTCGCGGCAAATGGATTCTCGCGACGACCAAACGCTACATTTGGTGGTCCATGAGTGTAGTCGAATATTTGGGCTGAAAATTGCCCAAAACCTATATTTGTACAGCAATTTAGTTGGGATCAGGGAAAAAGTGATGGGTCTTGATAAGCAAGAGATAAATTACGTTACCCATGTGTTGATTAATGTTTGACCTAAATTATGCACAAAATCTATGTTGACACCAATTTCGTTGGGGACGCGGCAAAATGGATACTCGCAATGACTAAGAGGTATATTTGGTGGTCCATGAGTGTAGTCGAGTATTTGAGCTGAATACTGCTCAAAAATTATATTTTTGCGGCAATTTAGTTGGGATCACAGCAAAACTGATTATGTTGATAACCAAGAGCTATATTATTTTACTCATGCGTGTTGATTAGTGTTTAGGCTAAATGTTGCCCAAAATCTATGCTGATACACCAATTTCGTTGGGGTCGCAGCAAAATGGATTCTCGCGATGACCAAGAGTTACATTTGGTGGTTCATAAGTGTAGTCGTGTATTTGGGCAGAATACTGCCCAAAAATTATGTTTTTGCAGCAAATTAGTTGGGATCACGTCAAAACTGATTACGCTGATAACCAAGAGCTAAATTATGTTACCCATGAGTGTTGATTAGTGTTTGGGCTAAATGTTGCCCAAAATCTATGCTTATACACCAATTTCGTTGGGGTCGAGGCAAAATGGATTCTCGCGACGACCAAAAGCTACATTTGGTGGTCCATGAGTGTAGTCGAGCATTTGGGCAGAATATTGCCCAAAATCTATATTTGTACGACAATTTAGTAGGGCTCACGTCAAATCTGATTAACTTGATAACCAAGAGCTAAATTATCTTGCCCATGTGTGTTGATTGATATTTGGTCTAAATTATGCCCAAAATCTATGTTGATGCACTAATTTTGTTGGGAAGTGGCAAAATGGAATCTCGCGATGACCAAGAGCTACATTTCGTGATCCATGAGTGTAGTCGAGTATTTGGGCTGAATATTGTCCTAAACCTAATTTGTACACCAATTTCCTTGAGATCGCTGCAAAACTGATTGTCTTTACCAAAAGCTAAATTATATTACCCATGAGTGTTGACTAGTGTTTGGGATAAACTTGTCAACTTGTACCTAATTTTCTAAATCTATAACTATACAATATTTTCGTTGGGGGCATTCGTCAAAGTGCATGAGAAAAGATCGCTTTACTTGATTTTGACCATATTATGTATGGTTTTGGGGTGTTGCTCATCATTTGAGACCAATGATGTCTAAAAATATTATTTAAACACTAATTTCGATGTTAGGCTCGTTTAGAAAACTGTGAAAATCACTGCATCGATGCGTTGATTTACTGTGCTGGTCATAGTTTGAGACTAAAGATACACAAAAACAATAGGTATGCATGAACCAATCTCATTAGGAAAGTGGTCGAATGGCTTGACGAGATTAGTAAAATTAAATGTGATGCGAAAAGCATTGACGTGGAAGGAAAATTTGTTGTTTTTACTGTTACATATCGTTTGGTGACAAAACATTTATTCGCCAATTTCCTTGAGAATACAGCCTAATACATTTTCTAGATTTGCAAGACCCAAATCTTAACATTTTATGGTGTTGGTCATGTGACCAAACATGCTCCAAAACTACATACTAATTTCGTTTGAAAAGCGACCAAACAAATTTTCATCATAGGCTAGAGCCAAATGGTATGATTTAAGGTATTTTCCATCCAAGTATGACAAACACCTATTTGTTCACCAAAATTCGTTTGGAAAACGGCACATAGCAATGGCTCGACAGGCAAAAACCAAATGTGTTTTTCCGAGTTGCTCATCATAATGGTACATAAAAACCTTGGTTATCCGCTAATTTTGTTGGGAAAATGGCTATCCCATTGTCTCCATGGCCAAAACTGAACATAATGGTTTTAAGGCGTCAGTCATCATTCGGGACCAAATAAGCCCAAAAATTTAATTTTGCTTTAAAGGCCAAGAACCAAACGTGTTGGTTGTTGGCCATTATAAGGAATAAAGGAGGTCTAAAAGCTTTATTTATATACCAAATTCGTTGGTAAAACGACCAAACAACACAGCTTTAGTATAAAAGAACTAAATTTTATTTCTTTAGGGTGTTATTTGGATGTTATTCAAAATATTTTAAAATAATTTTGGTTGTAAAATGATCAATATGCATTGTATTTACGAAACAATTAGGTTTTAACTAGTTTAACTGGTTTTTAGGATTAAACGAAATTTTTCAGCTTATCTTACTTTCGACTGATAATTTTCGATTTTGCCGTATTTTTGTTTTACTCGTACTTCATAGTGTAATTTAATTACTGCTTAGCTACGTTGAGTGGTCGAGTGATCTTATATTCCGTAGTTACATTATGAATTTCAAACAAAGTTGAGAAAAGGTGTGATCAAAAAAATGTTATAACATCAAAAATAACTGTTGTAAAATCGTTTCGCCTTCATACTCAGAGATTGTAAACTACGTATTACCTTTACGTATACCTAAATTACCAGTCGAAATTTTGAGGAATTGTAAATTGTAAAATTTCAGTTTATGTGGGAATATTATACTTCTATCAAAAGCACCGCTATTAAGCTCTCAATTTATTACAATATTTTACATTTACGAACACAGAATAGTTACTTATTTGTTAATCGTTTGATTTTGGTCAAATAACTTTTATTTTATATCCTTCCACTGTTTATCCAAAACAGAATATTGTTTCATAAACTCCTCGCACCTTTTCTTTCCAGGTACCAGTTGATTTTTAATTTCGACCGAAAAAAAACTTATTGCCTTTTGTTTGTCTTGCGGTAACTACGTAACTCTTTTTTTTTGTAATTTTCTTCTTTGTAGACGTCGACTCACCTGCAAAAATGTGAGATATTTAGTATTGAAGTCGGTTACTTTAAACATAATATATTTCTAGATTTGTCTGAATATGCAACAAAAAGGTTGCAATCGAAGGATGATTGATAATTTAATTGAACAGTAATAGTGTTTGTAAACTATTAAAAAAATTGATACAAAAAAAATCAAGTGCAAGAAATCAAAATAATTTTTTAGATATTGGTTCTTAATTAATTTGTATTGAAATCGTTAAATTTCTTTCTCCTAAACCATCGGACCTCTAAACTCACATAATTGGCAGAATAGTAATTGCTTACCATTTAAACTATCCATTATGGGTAGACTTGCTTCTACTTCCTTTCCATTTTCTCCTTGCTGTTTGTCTTCTTATGTTCCGCCTTTTTGTACATCGCGTTCATCTTCTTCTATACTTGGCAAACCTACTTATATAAGTATGCGCAAGTAAATAAAACCACAATACTATTACCTTCCAATCGCATTTCATTCAAGTTCTTTCCTTTGAATTTAGCTACTTCTCCTTTATCAACGGTCATTAACAAACGACTAATTTTAGTTAGTTCGACTGCAGACTCATGCAATCTATAGAAGTCTCTATGCATTCTTATGTCGTGCCCCAAATGTCTTGGTAACCAGTCAAGTTCAGTATCTTTTAATTCAAAATAGATTCGAGAAAACACATAATTGTTGTTTCGTGATACTCCCACAGCATTTCTAGTTTCTATTAGAGTATTAATAGCAGAAACCATAACTTCATTAAGTAAAATAGCAACTATTCATCCTCTTTTCCCAACAACCTGAACCAATTTCAATTTATTTGCTAGTTTCTTCTCTAACTCGCTTAAAGAATTTAGCAATTCTTCAGTGAATTCCGAACTTCAATTTGGTGAACTATTATATTGTTTTAACGTCATCCGAGAAACTTCCCCACCATGACGTTTATTAAATAAAATTATTCTTGCCAAAATCGTTTCTGTTAAAGTATACCAAGCAAATTTGTTAATTTCATCTTGCATTAACAAATTCTCAGTTTTTCAATAGTGGCTACAATAAATTTATTAAGGCGAAGAAGCTCGGTGGTAATTGGTAATACATTTGAAGAGTTCATTTTCCTTCTCTGTATTCTTGTTAATGCATTAGAGGATATGCGAATAGACCATTCCATTTCTAAAAGCTCTAAAAATGATTTCAAAGATGTATCAAATGTTAGACCATGTATCCGAAGAGCCTGGCCTCTCAAAAAGATAACGCATTTTTTTAAGCTATGGCCTATTTTTAGAGCTAGCGAAGGTACTCCGTATTCCACTCTTTGCATATCATTCCAATTAGCGCCACACAATGTCCGTAGAGGTTTAATAAAATCTTTTAAATGATTGAATTTTAAATCAGAATTTAACTCTTCCAGTTGCAAAAGCAATCTTTGCGACTGTCTCATTAACTGTCGAATTAAGTCATTTTGACTATTCTCATGCTTTTCAAACAACAGTAATCCAAAGCCTATAATTAATTGGTCAGATTTACACACCCGAGACAATTCATCATTTTTTAAACTATCTAAGATATATTTTCTGAAATTTGTATCTACTCCACATAAAACAGAATTAACTATGTCATTACTATGTATTTTTAATGATTTCAAACTGCGGTTAACAGTTGTATCAGTCGAAGTACAACTATTTACATGTGCTCGTAAATGAGTCTTTAACACAAAACCTAGCCAGTTTGGACAGGGTCCGAATTGACTATAAGTATAGTGTAAGTCATTATCTGATGGTCGGCAAAGAATAAGTTCGCCATCTCCACTGGTCAACACTTCCACACTAAATTTAGAAATCCGTTTTTACGTGTAGCACTACCTTTTGGCATAGATAACAATTTAGCTACCTGTGTTTCATGTTTGTGCAATACCTGTTAATGCCTGGCGATTTTAAGAAATCTTTGACTGCAAAAAAAGCAACAGTGCCTTTTGTCGTACACTCGTTTACCATTTATTTTATTTTTTTGGTCGATATAAATATTCTAGAAGGGGCAGATATTGATGGGATTCTTTTGATTGTTGTAGTGCTAGTGCAAGTATTAATTTCTGTAGCATCCTGAGTAATGTTGCAGTTCGTACTGTAGTTGTTCAAGCGGTCCTTAAATTTTGATTTTCCTCTGACGGTAAATATTCACTACCGTTGTCAGAAAATGGTTCAGAAGGTGAACTTGAAAACATTCCTAGTGTAGAACTACTGATCTCTGTGCCTGACATAATTGTTGAATGTTAAGTTTTAATAGTATTTATTGTAAATAAATATAAACAGAAAAGATTTTACACACATGCATGTGATAAAGTTATGCTTGCTGTATTCACACAGTGTCTCAGTAGACGCCAACGGTTTACAAAAGTATACACTACTATCGATGAATAATTATATATCAACATTCCCCCTTAATTATTACATCGGATTAAAATTTGATATATTAGGACTTAAACTATATCGTCCTTCCTAAATTTACAATACTAATTTATTTTTAAACTATTGGAACACAGTAAATGTTGAAGGTTTTGTCAATATATCAGCTAATTGTAATTTACTAGGGCAGTAATGCACATTTATTAGACCCTCAGCAAATTTCTCACTTACAAAACGATACTTGATATCAATGTGTTTGCTACGACCATTTACAATTCCATTTGATATAATTTTGATCGTGCTCCGATTGTCTATAAACAAGTTTACAATAACATTTTTCCCTGTAAGTTCTTGTAGCAAGTATTTATGATATAACAGTTCTTTGCAACATTCCGTAGCTGCGATGAGTTCAGCCTCCGTTGTGGATAATGCTACAATAGGTTGTTTTCTTGATGGCCAGGCAATTGGTCCATCACAAAACATAATTATTAAACCACTAGTACTTTTACGATCGTCAATGTATCCAGTAAACTCAGAATCACTATAACTATTTAACATTAAAATACCATCACTGCTTTTATAGTATTTTATTCCTAAGTTTGTTGCACCCTTTAAATATCTCAAACTTCGTTTTAAATTCACTACATCTCCGCGATTTGGGTTTTTTACTGGTCTACTATTAAAATTCACTGCATGTCATATCGGGACTTGTTTTGTTTGTGAGATACAATAAACTTCCAATCACTTCTTTAAACGGGTAGACAGAATCTTCTTGATTTTGTCGTGATTCATTGTTTGGTAAAATTGGTGTCGTTACCGAATTTGCAGTTTCCATATTGTATTTTTGTAAAATTTTGTTTGCATACATTTCTTGAGTAAGTTTCAAACCATCTGGTTTTCTTTCAATTTCTATACCTAAAAATGTCTTCGGATCATCACAAATTATTGGTTCAAATTCTTGACATAGTGCTTGCAGTATTTCTTGAATCTCTGATTTGTCACCAATTATTATTCCATCGTCAACATATGTGGCTAGTATCACTGAGCGATTTTTATTTATAAATATACATTTTTCAGTTTTAAGTGGAATTAAGCCTTTACTTGTAAGGTACTTGGTAAATCGTTCGTTCCATTTTAAAGATGCTTGTTTTAAGCCATATAGAGCCTTGTTTAATTTACAAACTTTATTTTCGATTGCATATCCGTCAGGTAGGTTCATATAGATATCTTCTTCTATTTTACCATATAAAAATGCTGTTTTAACATCAAATTTTACGATGTGACTTCCATACTTCGCTGCTAATGCAAATGTCGTTCTTAACTCACTTAGATTCGTTACTGGTCTGTATGTCTCATTAAAATTTACTCCACGTTCTTGTTCACATCCTCTTATTATTAATCTTGCTTTATATCTTGCATTGTCTTTTATTTTGAATATCCATTTGCTCGATATTGGTTTCACACCATTAATTATTTCAGACTTATCCACGTAACTCCAAGTATTATTTTTGTCTAATGACGACTTCTCTTCTTCAATTGCTTTCAACCATTTCTCCTTATCATCTCCATTAATTGCTTCATCATATGTTAGCAAAATATACTCTTCGAATCGTTTTGGAATTCTTCTATTTCTTTCTGGTCGTTGAAATTCATTATTATGTTCATTCTTAACAATATTATCACTTTCTACCAAATCTTCAGTTTTATATTCATCTTGAATGTCAATTTCATCATCTATTGTTTCAACAAAATATTTCTTATCATTTTCTTCATTTTCTGGAGAAATTACTACATCTCTTGAAATAATTATTTTCTTGTTTTTGTCATCCCATAATCTGTAAACAAGGAGCATACCCAATAAAATATAAGGCTTACTCTATCGTCTAATTTTTTAACGGACTGAGAACTTTTGCATTAGCTCTGCATCCAAATATTTGTAGGTTCGTTAAATTTGGTCTTTTGTCCATTTTTCAACTGGTGTTAGGTCTATAGCTTCAGAGGGACTTCGTTCATTAATAGTTGCAGTTCGGACTGCTTTCACATTTCTTTTGATATCTTTCTCATTAACATAGTTCGCTCTCCATTACTGTTCTGTTAAATCTCTCAGCTTTCCCATTCAGTTGTAGTATAAGGTAAAATCTAAAGAGTTCCTCGTTTCTTGCACCATTCTTGCAAATGTTTATTATAATATTCGCCGCCATTATCGCATCTTATTTTTAGGTTCTGATATCATTTGTTACTTCGTTAATGTATTCTTTTAATATTTGCCTACTTCATTTTATGTCTTATTAATTGTACCATGGCAAAATTTGTATAATCGTCTAGGAAGCTAACGAAATATTTATTACCATCCCATGTGTGAGGTTCAATTGGGCCGCAAACATCAGTGTATGATTGCTAAAGGCTTTGTTGCTCTTTCTTTGTTATTAAAAGGGTTTCTCGTATGTTTGTTTGACGCAGATGTACAAAATATATCGTTTGTTTCATCATGATAGATTTTAATTCCATCTGCCAATTTTGCAAGTTTTTTATGTTGCCTGTATTAAATGACCTAATCTTTGATGCCATTTATAAATTGAATTTGTTTTTCTGCTGTTAATACCTCAGTTACGTTTTCAAGCTGTATGGTGTACAATCCATTTTATTTTGACCTTCAATAATTTTCTTTTCATCTTTAATAACTCTACTTTATTACCCTTAAATCTTACTTCACCTCAGCATCAATAATTACTTTAACAGACAGAAGGTTTTTGACGTTCAGAAACATACAGAACATCATTTAGTATACATTTATCAGATTCAACTTTCCTATTAAATTAGCATGCATTTTTTCATTTTGCTTAGCAACTTTAATTTCGACACTTGTTTGTTCAGTATGTTTTAGTAAACTTTTACTGTTTGTTAAATGTGTTGATGAACCGCTATCAACTATCCAATTCATGCAATCATCTGAATTGACGTGCAACTAAAATGATACTTTTGTATTGTCAGTGTTTTTAAAGTTTGTTTATTGTGAAACTAGCAGTCTTTTTCTTGATGATTATTTTCTTACATATTTTACAAATCAGACGACTATTTTTACTGTATTGTTTTGCTATGTGTCCAAATTCATTACATTGAAAACATTTAGTTTGATTGCTAGTACGCCACGCATCTAGTCGGATATCGGTTTTACAAAAACGTGCAATATGACCTACCTTATGACATTTATTGCAGGTTTTTTCTTTATTTTACTTATGTCTGCTTTGAATGCAACTTGTCCCATTTTTCATCGGATGCCTGTCTTGTTTCTTTTGCGATTAAACGTGATGTTAAATTGGTCAAAGTTCGATCTACAAGTGGTATAGATTCCATGCCGTACAGAAGTGTTTGAAATTTTCTGGTAACGTACTAAAATTTTGAGATTAGCATTTCATCGCTTACTTTTCGTCTAGACTGTTCAATCGATATCTTAAGTTTTCGAGTCTACTAATATGTAATGAAATATCAACAGTTTTTCATACGAGAAATTGAAAATTCTTGAACGAGTGCACATTTTGCTGTTCATTATGTTTTTGGAATGTCACACAATTTTGGTACATCTCTGCTGCACTGTTACAGTTCATTAGTGGGTTATTACTTTTTTCAACAGTTGTAATTATTAGTTTTGAGCCCTTGCATCCTTCCGTTACTTACATTTGTTTTCACCGGTATATCTTCTAGCTTCGATTCTCCTTTTAATATTTCATACAATCCCATCGACCTACAAAAGATTTTAATTTGAAAATTCCACGTTTCAAAGATTTCTGCATTATCTAATTTGTCGATGTTTTTAAGTTCATTCCATGATGATGCCATTTTACCGGTTATTTATTACTGTACTTATTTTACTTATTTTACTTATTTTACTTATTTTACTTATTTTACTTATTTTACTTATTTTACTTATTTTACTTATTTTACTTATTTTACTTATTTTACTTATTTTACTTATTTTACTTATTTTACTTATTTTACTTATTTTACTTATTTACTTATTTTACTTATTTTACTTATTTTACTTATTTTACTTATTTTACTTATTTTACTTATTTTATTATTTTACTTTTAATGGTTTACTATTTTTTCATAAAATGTTGAATGTTAAGTTTAAAAGTATTTATTGTAAATAAATATAAACAGAAAAGATTTTACACATAATATCTGTGTATTCAACGTCTAAGACAATTTAAAAATACACAACTTCGACAATAACAAAATGACAATCAACTATTGTATCTAGATACTTTCAAGACATTATCATTTATATTTGTATCTGTTGTATTTTTTTACCGAATTGTCCAAAGATGTTTTTATACAAAATTTGTCGTCAATTCCTTTCAACAGCATGATAAGTATGTGTTTAATGCTGTTGAATCAAATTTCCTTTGTGGTATTATAAAATCTAGTTTTCTTTAAACAAAATTCATAAAAAACTGCAAAATATAGTCTTTTATACGAAATTAATAATGATCGAGGATTTTGTAACAGTTATATTTTTTCATTTTAAGATTTATTTCTTCTAACCATAAGGCAAAAGAATCTGAAATTTAAAATTATAATATACTTGTTTTCAATTAATTATTTTGATTTACAAAATCAAGAATATTGATTTTATCACAATATTAATATTTCCTTATTTGTTGTATTATTTTTAATTCTTAAAAAATACTACAAAAATTTAAAGCAAATCCTCAACGCGAATTAAGTACGCATATGAATAAATATTTATCAAATCTAAATTTCATGATGCATTAAATGATAAAATAATTATACGTAACTTGTCTTGTATTGAGTACGGTTCAGTGCCGACAAAACTACAAAATATTTAGTAGTCAACATTTTTACGTTGAAAAATCAAGGTTTGCAGTACTGTAACATTATCTTTTTGTAGGCGGGAAAAGAGTGCTTCCTTAGAGAATTGAATTTATTTTACTTTTAAATAGTTCGAATAGATTGGGTAGTTGATATTCAACTTGAGTGCATTGTGCATTTTTCCATTTAAACGGAAAATATTTAATTACAAACCTTTCTTATGATTTGATGAAAATTTTCGTTTAACAAAAAAAAAACACGCCTGAAGGACAAAAAAATTTGCAAATCCTAAATTGGGTTCAAATTTGAGATATAATCTATTGTTTAAAGTCAAAATTTTATAAAAATTTTTAATTTATGATTAGTATTTCAAAAAATTTTTTTATTTAAAATCTAATTTCTTTTTAACTTCATAAAAAACTACAAAATATTTAGTAGTCAACATTTTTACGTTGAAAAATAAGGTTTGCAGTTGTAACATTATCTTTTTTAGGGGAAAAGATCTTCCTTAGAAATTGAATTTATTTTACTTTTAAATATTCGAATAGATTATAGTTGATTTCAACTTAGTGCATTGTGCATTTTTCATTTAAACAAAATATTTAATTACAAACCTTTCTTATTTTGATGAAAATTATTTTTAACAAAAAAAAAATTAAACAACAAAAATAAATGCAAATGCCTAACAGTTAGCGTGCGGTTAAAGTTTAATCATACACTGCATATTGTCTTAAAGTCAAATACTTTTATAAAAATTGTAAATAATTTATGATTATGTATTTCGTGAGCAAAAATATATATTATTTAAAATACGTAACTTGTCTTGTATTGAGTACGGTTCAGTGCCGACAAAACTACAAAATATTTAGTAGTCAACATTTTTACGTTGAAAAATCAAGGTTTGCAGTACTGTAACATTATCTTTTATGTAGGGGGAAAAGAGTCTTCCTTAGAGAATTGAATTTTTTTACTTTTAAATAGTTCGAATAGATTGGGAGTAGTTGATATTCAACTTGAGTGCATTGTGCATTTTCATTTAAACGGAAAATATTTAATTACAAACCTTTCTTATGATTTGATGAGAAATTCCATTCGTTTAACAAAAAAAAACACGCTCTGGAGGACAACAAAAAATAAATGCAAATGCCGTAACAGTTAGCGTGCGGTTGGCAAAGTTTGAGATCATACACTGCATATTGTCTTAAAGTCAAATACTTTTATAGAACACATATGTAATTTTATAATTTATGATTATGTATTTCGTGAGCAAAGAATATATATTATTTAAAAATACGTAACTTGTCTTGTATTGAGTACGATTCAGTGCCGACAAAAACTACAAAATATTTAGTAGTCAACATTTTTTACGTTGAAAAATCAAGGTTTGCAGTACTGTAACATTATCTTTGCTATGTAGGCGGGAAAAGAGTGCTTCCCTTAGAGAATTGAATTTATTTTACTTTTAAATAGTTCGAATAGATTGGGAGTAGTTGATATTGAACTTGAGTGCATTGTGCATTTTGCATTTAAACGGAAAATATTTAATTACAAACCTTTCTTATGATTTGATGAGAAATTCCATTCGTTTAACAAAAAAAAAACACGCTCTGAAGGACAACAAAAAATAAATGCAAATGCCGTAACAGTTAGCGTGCGGTTGGCAAAGTTTGAGATCATACACTGCATATTGTCTTAAAGTCAAATACTTTTATAGAACACATATGTAATTTTATAATTTATGATTATGTATTTCGTGAGCAAAGAATATATATTATTTAAAAATACGTAACTTGTCTTGTATTGAGTACGGTTCAGTGCCGACAAAAACTACAAAATATTTAGTAGTCAACATTTTTTACGTTGAAAAATCAAGGTTTGCAGTACTGTAACATTATCTTTGCTATGTAGGCGGGAAAAGAGTGCTTCCCTTAGAGAATTGAATTTATTTTACTTTGTCAAAAAAATTATTTTTAAAAAGTTATTTGGGAAATCTATATTTTTTTTAATATGGTTATTTTTCTTAAGAAATTATAACTTTTTAATCTTTAAAAAAAAGAAAAAAAAACATGTGAATTTTAAAATTTAATTTATTTATTCTTTTAAATAGTTCGAATAGATTGGGAGTAGTTGATATTCAACTTGAGTGCATTGTGCATTTTCCATTTAAACGGAAAATATTTAATTACAAACCTTTCTTATGATTTGATGAGAAATTCCATTCGTTTAACAAAAAACACGCTCTGAGGACAACAAAAATAAATGCAAATGCCGTAACAGTTAGCGTGCGGTTGGCAAAGTTTGAGATCATACACTGCATATTGTCTTAAAGTCAAATACTTTTATAGAACACATATGTAATTTTATAATTTATGATTATGTATTTCGTGAGCAAAGAATATATATTATTTAAAAATACGTAACTTGTCTTGAGTACGGTTCAGTGCCGACAAAAACTACAAAATATTTAGTAGTCAACATTTTTACGTTGAAAATCAAGGTTTGCAGTACTGTAACATTATCTTTGCTATGTAGGGAAAAAGTGCTTCTTAGAGAATTGAATTTATTTTACTTTTAAATAGTTCGAATAGATTGGGAGTAGTTGATATTCAACTTGAGTGCATTGTGCATTTTCCATTTAAACGGAAAATATTTAATTACAAACCTTTCTTATGATTTGATGAGAAATTCCATTCGTTTAACAAAAAAAAACACGCTCTGGAGGACAACAAAAAATAAATGCAAATGCCGTAACAGTTAGCGTGCGGTTGGCAAAGTTTGAGATCATACACTGCATATTGTCTTAAAGTCAAATACTTTTATAGAACACATATGTAATTTTATAATTTATGATTATGTATTTCGTGAGCAAAGAATATATATTATTTAAAAATACGTAACTTGTCTTGTATTGAGTACGGTTCAGTGCCGACAAAACTACAAAATATTTAGTAGTCAACATTTTTACGTTGAAAAATCAAGGTTTGCAGTACTGTAACATTATCTTTGCTGTTAGGTGGGAAAAGAGTCTTTCCTTAGAGAATTGAATTTATTTTACTTTTAAATAGTTCGAATAGATTGGGAGTAGTTGATATTCAACTTGAGTGCATTGTGCATTTTCCATTTAAACGGAAAATATTTAATTACAAACCTTTCTTATGATTTGATGAGAAATTCCATTCGTTTAACAAAAAAAAACACGCTCTGGAGGACAACAAAAAATAAATGCAAATGCCGTAACAGTTAGCGTGCGGTTGGCAAAGTTTGAGATCATACACTGCATATTGTCTTAAAGTCAAATACTTTTATAGAACACATATGTAATTTTATAATTTATGATTATGTATTTCGTGAGCAAAGAATATATATTATTTAAAAATACGTAACTTGTCTTGTATTGAGTACGGTTCAGTGCCGACAAAAACTACAAAATATTTAGTAGTCAACATTTTTTACGTTGAAAAATCAAGGTTTGCAGTACTGTAACATTATCTTTGCTGTGTAGGTGGGAAAAGAGTACTTTCCTTAGAGAATTGAATTTATTTTACTTTTAAATAGTTCGAATAGATTGGGAGTAGTTGATATTCAACTTGAGTGCATTGTGCATTTTCCATTTAAACGGAAAATATTTAATTACAAACCTTTCTTATGATTTGATGAGAAATTCCATTCGTTTAACAAAAAAAAACACGCTCTGGAGGACAACAAAAAATAAATGCAAATGCCGTAACAGTTAGCGTGCGGTTGGCAAAGTTTGAGATCATACACTGCATATTGTCTTAAAGTCAAATACTTTTATAGAACACATATGTAATTTTATAATTTATGATTATGTATTTCGTGAGCAAAGAATATATATTATTTAAAAATACGTAACTTGTCTTGTATTGAGTACGGTTCAGTGCCGACAAAAACTACAAAATATTTAGTAGTCAACATTTTTTACGTTGAAAAATCAAGGTTTGCAGTACTGTAACATTATCTTTGCTATGTAGGCGGGAAAAGAGTGCTTCCTTAGAGAATTGAATTTATTTTACTTTTAAATAGTTCGAATAGATTGGGAGTAGTTGATATTCAACTTGAGTGCATGTGCATTTTCATTTAAACGGAAAATATTTAATTACAAACCTTTCTTATGATTTGATGAGAAATTCCATTCGTTTAACAAAAAAACACGCTCTGGAGGACAACAAAAATAAATGCAAATGCCGTAACAGTTAGCGTGCGGTTGGCAAAGTTTGAGATCATACACTGCATATTGTCTTAAAGTCAAATACTTTTATAGAACACATATGTAATTTTATAATTTATGATTATGTATTTCGTGAGCAAAGAATATATATTATTTAAAAATACGTAACTTGTCTTGTATTGAGTACGGTTCAGTGCCGACAAAACTACAAAATATTTAGTAGTCAACATTTTTACGTTGAAAAATCAAGGTTTGCAGTACTGTAACATTATCTTTGCTATGTAGGCGGGAAAAGAGTGCTTCCTTAGAGAATTGAATTTATTTTACTTTTAAATAGTTCGAATAGATTGGGAGTAGTTGATTTTTTTTTTTTTTTTTTTTTTTTTTTTTTTTTTTTTTTTTTTTTTTTTTTTTTTTTTTTTTTTTTTTTTTTTTTTTTTTTTTTTTTTTTTTTTTTTTTTTTTTTTTTTTTTTTTTTTTTTTTTTTTTTTTTTTTTTTTTTTTTTTTTTTTTTTTTTTTTTTTTTTTTTTTTTTTTTTTTTTTTTTTTTTTTTTTTTTTTTTTTTTTTTTTTTTTTTTTTTTTTTTTTTTTTTTTTTTTTTTTTTTTTTTTTTTTTTTTTTTTTTTTTTTTTTTTTTTTTTTTTTTTTTTTTTTTTTTTTTTTTTTTTTTTTTTTTTTTTTTTTTTTTTTTTTTTTTTTTTTTTTTTTTTTTTTTTTTTTTTTTTTTTTTTTTTTTTTTTTTTTTTTTTTTTTTTTTTTTTTTTTTTTTTTTTTTTTTTTTTTTTTTTTTTTTTTTTTTTTTTTTTTTTTTTTTTTTTTTTTTTTTTTTTTTTTTTTTTTTTTTTTTTTTTTTTTTTTTTTTTTTTTTTTTTTTTTTTTTTTTTTTTTTTTTTTTTTTTTTTTTTTTTTTTTTTTTTTTTTTTTTTTTTTTTTTTTTTTTTTTTTTTTTTTTTTTTTTTTTTTTTTTTTTTTTTTTTTTTTTTTTTTTTTTTTTTTTTTTTTTTTTTATCAACTTATTTTGCATTGGGGAAAATTTCCTTAAAAGAATTTATTTTATTTTAAAATTTCAATGATTGGGAGATTATTTAACACATTGGAATTTAAAGGAAAATTTTAATTACCCTTTTTAGTTTGAGAAAATTCCATTGTTTAAAAAAAAAACCTTAAAACAAAAATAAATGAAATTAAATTATGGGTTGGAAATTTGGACAAATTATTTTTAAATCAAATTTTTATGAAACAATTAATTTTAAATTTAAATTATTTGTAGCAAAAATTTTTATTTAAAAATAGTCGTCTTGTAATACTTCAGTGCCGAAAAATCTTTTAGATAAATTTTTACTTAAAAATCAAGGTTTGAGTATTAAATTATTTTGAGTGGCAAAAGGTGCTTCCTTAAAAGAATTTATTTTATTTTAAAATTTCAATAATTGGGAGATTATTTAACACATTGGCAATTTAAAGGAAAATTTTAATTACCCTTTTTAGTTTGAGAAAATTCCATTGTTTAAAAAAAAACCTTGAGGACAACAAAAATAAATGCAAATGCCGTAACAGTTAGCGTGCGGTTGGCAAAGTTTGAGATCATACACTGCATATTGTCTTAAAGTCAAATACTTTTATAGAACACATATGTAATTTTATAATTTATGATTATGAATTTCGTGAGCACAGAATATATATTATTTAAAAATACGTAACTTGTCTTGTATTGAGTACGGTTCAGTGCCGACAAAAACTACAAAATATTTAGTAGTCAACATTTTTTACGTTGAAAAATCAAGGTTTGCAGTACTGTAACATTATCTTTGCTGTGTAGGTGGGAAAAGAGTACTTTCCTTAGAGAATTGAATTTATTTTACTTTTAAATAGTTCGAATAGATTGGGAGTAGTTGATATTCAACTTGAGTGCATTGTGCATTTTCCATTTAAACGGAAAATATTTAATTACAAACCTTTCTTATGATTTGATGAGAAATTCCATTCGTTTAACAAAAAAAAACACGCTCTGGAGGACAACAAAAAATAAATGCAAATGCCGTAACAGTTAGCGTGCGGTTGGCAAAGTTTGAGATCATACACTGCATATTGTCTTAAAGTCAAATACTTTTATAGAACACATATGTAATTTTATAATTTATGATTATGTATTTCGTGAGCAAAGAATATATATTATTTAAAAATACGTAACTTGTCTTGTATTGAGTACGGTTCAGTGCCGACAAAAACTACAAAATATTTAGTAGTCAACATTTTTTACGTTGAAAAATCAAGGTTTGCAGTACTGTAACATTATCTTTGCTATAGGTGGGAAAAGAGTCTTTCCTTAGAGAATTGAATTTATTTTACTTTTAAATAGTTCGAATAGATTGGGAGTAGTTGATATTCAACTTGAGTGCATTGGCATTTTCATTTAAACGGAAAATATTTAATTACAAACCTTTCTTATGATTTGATGAGAAATTCCATTCGTTTAACAAAAAAAAACACGCTCTGGAGGACAACAAAAAATAAATGCAAATGCCGTAACAGTTAGCGTGCGGTTGGCAAAGTTTGAGATCATACACTGCATATTGTCTTAAAGTCAAATACTTTTATAGAACACATATGTAATTTTATAATTTATGATTATGTATTTCGTGAGCAAAGAATATATATTATTTAAAAATACGTAACTTGTCTTGTATTGAGTACGGTTCAGTGCCGACAAAAACTACAAAATATTTAGTAGTCAACATTTTTTACGTTGAAAAATCAAGGTTTGCAGTACTGTAACATTATCTTTGCTATGTAGGCGGGAAAAGAGTGCTTCCCTTAGAGAACTGAATTTATTTTACTTTTAAATAGTTCGAATAGATTGGGAGTAGTTGATATTCAACTTGAGTGCATTGTGCATTTTCCATTTAAACGGAAAATATTTAATTACAAACCTTTCTTATGATTTGATGAGAAATTCCATTCGTTTAACAAAAAAAAACACGCTCTGGAGGACAACAAAAAATAAATGCAAATGCCGTAACAGTTAGCGTGCGGTTGGCAAAGTTTGAGATCATACACTGCATATTGTCTTAAAGTCAAATACTTTTATAGAACACATATGTAATTTTATAATTTATGATTATGTATTTCGTGAGCAAAGAATATATATTATTTAAAAATACGTAACTTGTCTTGTATTGAGTACGGTTCAGTGCCGACAAAAACTACAAAATATTTAGTAGTCAACATTTTTTACGTTGAAAAATCAAGGTTTGCAGTACTGTAACATTATCTTTGCTATGTAGGCGGGAAAAGAGTGCTTCCCTTAGAGAACTGAATTTATTTTACTTTTAAATAGTTCGAATAGATTGGGAGTAGTTGATATTCAACTTGAGTGCATTGTGCATTTTCCATTTAAACGGAAAATATTTAATTACAAACCTTTCTTATGATTTGATGAGAAATTCCATTCGTTTAACAAAAAAAAACACGCTCTGGAGGACAACAAAAAATAAATGCAAATGCCGTAACAGTTAGCGTGCGGTTGGCAAAGTTTGAGATCATACACTGCATATTGTCTTAAAGTCAAATACTTTTATAGAACACATATGTAATTTTATAATTTATGATTATGTATTTCGTGAGCAAAGAATATATATTATTTAAAAATACGTAACTTGTCTTGTATTGAGTACGGTTCAGTGCCGACAAAAACTACAAAATATTTAGTAGTCAACATTTTTACGTTGAAAATCAAGGTTTGCAGTACTGTAACATTATCTTTGCTTGTAGGTGGGAAAAGAGTCTTCCTTAGAGAATTGAATTTATTTTACTTTTAAATAGTTCGAATAGATTGGGAGTAGTTGATATTCAACTTGAGTGCATTGTGCATTTTCCATTTAAACGGAAAATATTTAATTACAAACCTTTCTTATGATTTGATGAGAAATTCCATTCGTTTAACAAAAAAACACGCTCTGAGGACAACAAAAATAAATGCAAATGCCGTAACAGTTAGCGTGCGGTTGGCAAAGTTTGAGATCATACACTGCATATTGTCTTAAAGTCAAATACTTTTATAGAACACATATGTAATTTTATAATTTATGATTATGTATTTCGTGAGCAAAGAATATATATTATTTAAAAATACGTAACTTGTCTTGTATTGAGTACGATTCAGTGCCGACAAAAACTACAAAATATTTAGTAGTCAACATTTTTTACGTTGAAAAATCAAGGTTTGCAGTACTGTAACATTATCTTTGCTATGTAGGGAAAAGAGTGCTTCCTTAGAGAATTGAATTTATTTATTTTTAAATAGTTCGAATAGATTGGGAGTAGTTGATATTCAACTTGAGTGCATTGTGCATTTTTCATTTAAACGGAAAATATTTAATTACAAACCTTGCTTATGATTTGATGAGAAATTCCATTCGTTTAACAAAAAAAAAAACACGCTCTGGAGGACAACAAAAAATAAATGCAAATGCCGTAACAGTTAGCGTGCGGTTGGCAAAGTTTGAGATCATACACTGCATATTGTCTTAAAGTCAAATACTTTTATAGAACACATATGTAATTTTATAATTTATGATTATGTATTTCGTGAGCAAAGAATATATATTATTTAAAAATACGTAACTTGTCTTGTATTGAGTACGGTTCAGTGCCGACAAAAACTACAAAATATTTAGTAGTCAACATTTTTTACGTTGAAAAATCAAGGTTTGCAGTACTGTAACATTATCTTTGCTGTGTAGGTGGGAAAAGAGTACTTTCCTTAGAGAATTGAATTTATTTTACTTTTAAATAGTTCGAATAGATTGGGAGTAGTTGATATTCAACTTGAGTGCATTGTGCATTTTCCATTTAAACGGAAAATATTTAATTACAAACCTTTCTTATGATTTGATGAGAAATTCCATTCGTTTAACAAAAAAAAACACGCTCTGGAGGACAACAAAAATAAATGCAAATGCCGTAACAGTTAGCGTGCGGTTGGCAAAGTTTGAGATCATACACTGCATATTGTCTTAAAGTCAAATACTTTTATAGAACACATATGTAATTTTATAATTTATGATTATGTATTTCGTGAGCAAAGAATATATATTATTTAAAAATTGGAACTGTATATCGAAATATTTACCTGAAACTATTTGAGCTGCATATAATCTTGTTATCGTTGTTTCTAACTTGTAAAATGTACGAGTACGTAATGGTAGTAGCATATGTCATTAGGCGCAAATGGTCAACTGTGTGGCGAGTCTGTAGGTATACTTACTGCCGAATACTGTAAGTTAGCTTGCGCCTGGGCCACGCAAAGAAACTTACTCTGTATAATGAGGTATTTTTTCAAACGTAATTAAAATGTTTTTTCGCGGACCTTTATTGAATCCCGTAACATCAGGATATAAGTGTTATTTCTAATCATCATTAATATCCTGATCTTTTTTTATCCCGATGTTACGGTATTCAATAACGGTAAAAAACCGATGTTGGTTTTCTCATCCTCATGGTTAATGTGAAATATAGTTATTTATTCACTACAGTTTTCAATATATTAATTCTAGTTTTATTCTATTGATGATAACCAAAAAAATGTTCTTTTATGTGTGCTGATGAAGGGAATTAAGAAACGATCATTTCGTATTTCCCGAAACGTACGTCAACAAAATATAAATTATTTATTTCAACAAGTTACGCCTTTGAGTTACCTAACTACTTTTGTCAAAACCGGATGTTGTTACCGTGAATCTACCTCAAACTAAAAGTTAAAATTTTCACAGTTCATGAAATACCAATTTTAATTTATGAAAAATTATCACATTACATAATAGTGTACCAGTTGCAATCTAATATAATGTAATAAAAATATTTGGTTTGCTTTCGTCCGGGAACACTAGTTCCTCAATCCTCAAAATTGTCCCAAAACTCATTGTTTCTGGACTAGGTCAATAAAACGTGAAAATGTTTAGATTGACGCCACTGACTTCTTAAACATGAACATTTGCTGATATATGTCTACATCTATAGAGCCGTTTGACACGTATATGTTCAATGCTGGCAACATAACTTAAAATAAGATGGCGTCACCAAGCAAATTTTTGAAAATATTTTTAATGAATTAATTAATTAATTAACCTTGAATGGGGAGTTTCGGCTTTTCTCAATGATATATATCTCTTGCAGATTTTTGTATAACTAATGCTAGTTTTATCTGAATCTTTTACAACGAAGTTACTCTCTGTTCCATTTTTGGTAGCTTTAATGTTAACAAGAAGTCTGTTGCCCAAATCAGTCACATCATTAATTGACAATTTGACTAATTCAAGTCCTCTACAAGCCCCTGCCACACCAAATATAAGTGCTACCTATAAAAAAATCATTTTTAAAAGTAGGTACAATGATTTTTGGACATACTCACTTTTGTCATTAAAAACGTGTCATCTGAAGCTTCCTTTAGAAACGTATCAATCTGTTCTATAGTTAGAACCTTTGACTTCTTCGCTTTGTAACCAAACTTTTTCCTTTTCAGAAGCATCGTCAATTTGTGGAATTTACTTATATTAACATTATGTTTAACGTTAAGCATAGTTTTTTACATTGAATACTGGGCCCACAATGCAGAAGCAGCAAATTTGTTTACCTTTTTATTAAAAAATACCAGCAAAGCATCTTCGTTAAAATTTGTAATTTTCTTTTCACAGCACCACTTTAAAAATATATCATACTCTTTATCGTAAATTTTACGAGATTTGGAAGACAGTACGTCTTCTAAAGCCTCTTCAGCGGCTTGTTCTAGATCAAATTCGTCGTACATATTTATTACCCTTTTGTAAAAATTTTTTCAAATATGGCTACCGCTGTTTACTAATTCCCATGCTAACCGACTGTTTTTTTTTCAAAGAGCAATTTTTCTAGATTTTATACAAATTTGTCACATTGACACGAACAAATTTTGAATTATTGTACATAAAAAATAAATACTTTGGAAGTGCAAAAAATAGCGTATATACTTCGGGACTAAAGTGCCTAAATCCCTTGAGTGGTTGTTGCCCTCGGGCTTCGCCCTCGAGGCAACAAACCCCACCCCCGGGATTAAATGCTGCACTTTGGTCCCTCTATATATAATATACTATTATATAAACCACAGCAACACTTGATAATATATTATGATTAAACAATAATAGTGTATGTTTGTAAATAAAATTAAAGAGAAACGCACAATTATTGGTGAACTGTAGCAAATTTACTTCTACATGTTTGTAAATTACAGCGGACATGTAGATCATAATGGGTATTGACAGTGTTGTAAATTTTTGAAAAAGTATCCAGGTATTATCAAGGAATTCAATGGATTATCTGATCTATACCTATACATTAAACTTAAAAATTATCTGGTCAAGTATACCAGCGAAATTTTTTTTAATTAGTTTTAAATTGGAAATGAATAAAAATATATTCCATTCATACAAAAAATTTAACCCTTAACTGCTGACATGGAGTCTATCAGACTCCGCCCATTGTACTTTGATCTGTAACGCCTACTCAAATGCATTTACAAGTGCTTGGCTCTCAGTACCTTCTTAACGACAGACACGAAGTCTGTGTTGAGTTCTTGAACAGAACACACGTGTTTTGGGAGAGAGTTTTCTCAGATTTTCGATACGCCTATTGGCGTGATCATATTAAAAGAACGTACGACTAGTATCGAGTACTAATCTTTATATTTCAGCGTCCACAATCTTCGCACCGGAAGTTTGTGGTTAAAACCGCACAGATCCGGTCTCGGAGAAGAGGCAGTCAAGATGTCGTCGGACGAAGAGATCGAGCACGAAGGAAGGCCTATGTTCCCAGACATGAGCGTAGAACTTTTCTACCTACAAGAATGGAGGAAGTCACGAGAAGACGTTCAAGAAAGAGACAAGCTAATAGAAGAATATCGCACAGAAATCTATAAACAAGACATGAAATCGAAGAGCTAAAGGCAATCATCGAAACCCTTAAGGCTCAACACGATGAAGTCGTAGCAAGACTCGACAAGATCACAAAACCGACAAAGAAAACCACGATCAAGACGTCCGAAGCTCGCGTAGATCAACGCGACAACGAAAAGCCTCCGCGCGCTAAAAAGAAGAGGCACAGCGGAAAGAAGAGAGGGAACGATGAAACTCCCGAAACATCAACAAAACCGACGGGGAAAACCGAAAAACTCCACGAGAAGATGGAAGTCTGCACAGCAGTTTCCCATCAAGAAAAAGATGAAGACGCCCTCTCCGAAGAGGGAGAATACAAGAACCTCACGAAGAAAGGCGGTGTTAAGCGACAACGGGTGGACGCCGAAGCACAAGACCAGGAAGTGCCCGCCCGAAAAGAAAGGATCTCACCACTAATCCTCCACCGACAGGAGCATTACTCCAAGACGATGAAGAAGCTAGCCTCGGTCGGAATCACTCCAAAGGCTACTCGAACATCCAACGACGGGATCAGAGCAACAACTGCACTGGACACCATCGGAGTGCAGTTCAACGTCTACGTTTTAGAAGAGGCAAAACCCCTAAAGATAGTCATTAAGGGCACCCCGCAAGACGACGAGATGCTAGAAACGGTAAAGAATGATCTCAAATCCATGGGGTTTGACGTCCAGAAGATTAGCCGGATGTTCGCCGAACGCGAACACCGGAAAACCGCCATGGCACTGGTCCACCTCGAGAGAAGCGAAAGGGACAAGGAGATCTTCAGCATCACGACCATCGGATACTTGAGGGTGCGAGTGGAGTCGCCTCACAAGAAGAACGGAATCGGTCAGTGCTACAACTGCCAGCGATACGGGCATACTACCAGCGGGTGCCACGCACAGTCCCGATGTGTGAAGTGTGCGGGGACGCACCACACCAGGGAATGCAAGAAGACCCGAGAGACGGGAGAGCCAAAGTGCTGCAACTGCACCGGGTTGCACACTGCAAATTACGGAGGATGCCCCGCCCATCCAAGAAACACCAAGAAAGGGAACTCCCCCAGAACAGCAGAAGTTAGAAAACCGGCAAGCATGACCGAAGCAGGGATAAGCTACGCCCAGATGGCAGCGGGCAACAAGAAACAGGCACCTGAAAAATCAGAAGACGAAGACTTCGCGCTCATCATGAAGATCGTGAAGGCACTCAAAGCCACGAAACAGATCAAAGGATAAACTCACAGATGAGAAGACGCAAACCGCCGCACCATTTAAGCGGCCGACCCAACCACCGACAGGGAACAACGACACCGAGGTGACCGGAAGCATAAAAGCCGAAGTTCATCTCAGGAAACGACAACAGAGGTATAGTATATTTAATGTATTTATTTCAGGTACAGAAAATCTACATATACCACCAGAAAAGCCAATAAGACGGAGGTATAGAGGGCTAGAGCCCGTAATACCGAGAACAAATAACGATGACCGATGACCGATACCTTCTTAACTTTCAGTTTAGTTTGACGCCTTAAAAAGACATTATTGTAAATTTTTCGGTTTCCGAGTTATAGTCGTTAAGGAGTCTGGGAGACTCCATGTCAGTGTGTGTGTAATATAGTTGAATATATGATCATGGCTAGTTCTTCACGATCCGTGAATATTTTATATCAAAATTTCAAGGAAATTTGTAATCAATGGTATGACGAGGCGAATAGTGACATATGTGATACTGAGAACGAAGACGAGAGTGTTATACTCAGTGAACATGACTCTTGTAGTGAACAAGAACTAAATTCTGAAGAGGACGATTCTGAAAACAATTTGGAAGAGGAATGTGCTTCAGGTAAAAATTTGGAAGCAACAAAAAAGGCTTATTTTTACGGAAAAAATCGATATAAACAACATAATATTATGCATTTGCCAGTGGCACGTCGTCCTGACCAAGATAATGCTTCCACCTATTTTCAAATGCTTTTTTCTCAGTATATGTGTGAGTTAGTCATAAAGTGGACCGACCAAAAACTAGAAAACATGAGAAATAAATATGAAAGAAAAAATAAACCAGAATTAGTAAATATAGATGAAGTGGAATTCAAAGCGTTTTTGGGATTATTGCTCTATACATCCATATTCAAATCGACTGATAAAGATATACGTAGTCTTTTCGCTGCAAATGGTAAAGGGAGAGATGTTTTCAGAGCAGTTATGTCATTGCAACGATTTTTGGCAATTCTAGCTGCTGTAGGATTTAACAATCCTGAAGACAGGGATAAAAGAAAAAAGATTCATGCTGGCGCCCCAATACATGAATTTTTCGAAATGTTTATTCGAAATACACAAAACTCTTATGTTCTTGGTGAATCTGGATGTGTAGATGAGATGCTTGTGGTATTTCGCGGTAGATGTTCATTTAAAATGTTTATACCTAATAAGCCTTGTAAATACGGCCTAAAAGTAATGTGTTTATGTGATGCGCGGACAAGTTATTTGTAAAACGCTTACCTCTATGTCGGAAAAGATTCAGATAGTTTCAATCTAGACAACAATGAAAAGAAACTTGGAAAGGCATCCCAAGCTGTCATACGTCTGACAAAACCCTTATATGGCTCCAACAGAAATATAACAGCCGATAATTGGTTTTCGTCCGCAGAGTTAGCAGAATACTTATTGAAGAAAAACCTAACTTATGTAGGAACGCTGAAGAAAAACAAAAGAGATATTCGTACACAATTTCTTCCTCAAAAACAAAGATCGGTAGCTGAAGCACTGTATGGTTTTACAAATGTAATGACCTTATTATCATATGTCCCGAAAAAAAATGAAACCGTTTTACTGATTTCTACCATGCACCACAGCAAAACCGAAGATCCTGATACTGGAAAACCTGAAATGATTGCTTGGTACAATCTTACAAAGGGTGGAGTAGATTCGATGGATGAGAAGTGTGCAAAATATAGTTGTAGTCGTCGAACAAAAAGATGGCCTTTAGTTATTTTTCAGAGTTATCGATATTTTCAGTGCCAATTCGTACATTACATATGCTCCTTTTCAAGGTAATCATGAGAGTAGATTTACATTTGTTGAGAAAGTTGCCGATGAGTTAGTAAAATCTCGTATGATTACACGGCTTAATGTTCCAAACCTAAACAAAGATGTACGAAATAGCATCCATCGAATTCAAGATATCCCCGTACCTGAGCAAATAGAAGATAAGTTGGAAATTCTTAAATATTGTTATATATGTCCTGCTAAATTAAAAAGAAAAACTGCTTACATGTGCTTTAGCTGTAAAAAACCAATATGCCTGCAATACTCTAGAAAATGTTGTCTACAATGCTGCAACTATGATAAATAGGTCAATATGGTTACTCAATTTTATATACTACACGAATTTTATTTTATAATACTAGAACTATATTTTTGTTTTTTTGAATTAGTTTCAACTTTGTTTATTACATGTTTGCACAACACAAACTAATTTCAGATACATTTTTGCTTAATTTTAATTGTATAAGAAATACCTTTTTTTAAATGTTTCATTGTAGATACCTTCCGTTTTTGCTAAAATGATTCAAAAAAATTATATTATTTGAATTTTTGTTGTAAACATGTTTCTTCTTAAGCAATAAACTTTGTTTTTTTTTATATGTGAACTCTTAATTTTTATAAAATTAAGGAAGAAATGGCTGTTCCCTTTGTGGAGTCCTCCAGACTCCATGTCAACGTTATAGTCATAAAACGAGATGCCAACAGTGAAGGGTTAATCTACTTCACAACAGGGTTACGAGATTTGTTGGAAGTAAAAAATAAGATAGTAACACAAAATTTATAAATTTTTATTTCTATGTATAATGGACAATGGTATAATGAAAGAAAATAAATAAAGAAACTACAGATTTGTTTGACTTTATTTAATTGATATACCTACTTCAAATTTAATGGTTTCTGGTGCCGCGCCGGTAAGTAATTATAAAATTGTTCACAAGATTTTTTTTTAAAGTTGTATTACATAATTAAAATATCTCGGACAGTTTTTATATTCATACACGAGGACATTCTCTTCATATTTGCAAAATACACAGGATTGGCATAATTGTAAAAATTAACCATTTGCTTTAAAGTACTATTTCTATGTTTCTCTTCTACGAGTATGACAATATTTACCCAGTATCAGCAAAACGATTTACAAAATTCCTTTGTTAGTTTTGACATTGTGTTACACGTCCAAACCGCACTAGGCGTCGTGTATGCTTACTAATGTAAGCGGGTTGCCAAGCCAGCTAACAGGGAGATGGGCGTGGTCGAAATAATAAGTAAAATGAATGATTAATACGCTCAAACACCTTACACCGATATTCAAACAGCTCAGTCCGGGAAAATATGTCTCTAGGCGCCACCACAATCGAAACTTTGCTAAAATAATTGTCTTAAGCTGGATGTTAGTTAACCCTACTTGATTGTGGAAAGTAGGATTGTGCTTACTCAGTAAACTCTCATACGAGGGTTCTAAAACAAACACTCGTCCCAAACAATTCAACTCAAACTCAAATATATTTAGTACTACCCAGGTTATTAAAAACTTTTTGAATACACCTCGTATACCAAAACTTCCAAAATAAAATTTATCACTCAATTTGAACTGCATTCACGTAACCAACAGTTATATTTTCTACGTATTAGTGAATAAAATATTCTTCATCAATGATTGGTAATTAATTTTTAAAATTCCTAACATGAACGATATCTTTTAAATTTAATTTGATTTTTATAATACTTCTGAATCGTATTGACATTTGTAAATATGTGTAAGTTCTCAAAACTCCAGCTTTTTGTTATACTTAATGAAATTTCAATTAACAGCTGATCCGTCACATTAGTGTACTGCGCTAATGAAACTAACATGAAAATTTTTGCAATCAACCTGGCAAATATAACCTTTCAGGTTGTTCATTAATCTTAAAAATCCAAAATATGCAAAGTTTACACTTAACTTGTCAAAAACTACTAGGTCACCAATTAAGTAATCGTCACAAATATGTCTCATACCTGGCTAAATAAACAACAAAATAAAAAGATAACGATAAATATATATTGTCCTGCATAAAATAATAAACAAATGACAAAGAAACAAACACAAATATATTTACATATACCACTACAACGTGGTTGAAAATCAAAACTACAAGTCGCTGTCAATATAACTTTCTGCAAAAATTCTTACTACTATACAACCCAAAACAACATATCTCGAGAACGATTATCCTTTCGCTTCTAAACTAATTAATAATTACCCAACATTACGCAAATGAACCAAACAAAAAGATAATCGTGCTTTACTAAATTTTCAAGGTACTTAAATGTAATTCTTACCTAAAATTGTCCATTTATCCTACGCTTTTCTTTCTTCTTTCTTCCCGTAAATCAATTATTTGTAGTCCATTTGTAATCCTTAAATTGCATGAAGGCACATAACCAGTGCTTCACAATTTCACAAACACTTATTCCTTTCTGTAATCACAAATAGTCCAATAACACATAATAATCTGTACACGTTTGGTTGCCTCTTAAAATTTCTAGCAACCTTTAGGAAAGTTTAGTCCTTCCTTACGCAAATAAACTTTTAATGTCACATAAAATTATCTTAACATTGGCTTAATTTACTACCAAAAATTTCGTTTACTTAAAGGTGGTCCCATAAATAATTTTAACTAAATATCGGTACAAGAACACGCGCCGCACTTAACACTCTGACGTAAGAACTGTTATCTTTTCCTATAAATCTGCTTATGCACTTTTTACTTTCTTGAAAATAAACAAACTAATTTTTATCTTCAATCTCAATTTTATTAATTGTTTTATTTATGAATGTCTTATACGATGCATCCCCTTTCGGGTTACGCAGTTGTTTACACAATGACTGCCTTCAATATTATTCACAAATATAACTCCAACTTAACCCATTCTAAGTCACACTACCCCTCGCGCGCTTCTCTCACCGACAACCAAAACTTAAGCTAACTCGCTAACTAACTAACTCGCCAATCTCTGACTTTCCTATTTATACCTTCAGCCATCCATCTTTAAACATGTCTTCCTTCCGCGCTATATTCTCCAATAGTATTCATTCAAAATTTCATAGTCCCGACTGTTACTACCATCTGTACAACCACGCTCATAACTACAATACATCGCCATATTTGTTTTTACTTACAAATTTTACAATTACTTCATGAAGAAACCATTTCTCGCCATCACATTCATTCATTAGCCACTCTGGAGCATTACACAACTTTCAACGCTTATCTCCCACATGCGCTCGATCTCCTTCCGCAACATTTGCAAAAATAAGTACCGTCTAAGGTCTCAAATCCCATATAAATACACGTATTCTCAAAAATTATTGCACAACATTACGAAAACTTTCTATAACTAACAAATAACATACCAAATCTTTCTCTACATATTTTCTAAAACATTCTACACTTATACACTCACATCTTCTGGCAAAGATCACTCATTTATCCTCAAACATTCCATTCCTTACGGTAGCAACACAGTAGCAAACATTATCGTCCCATCGACAAATTTTTATTCACATTTACATTCATCAGAATCTAATTATTCAAACACCAATGTCTCTATAACATTCAAATACACGTATCTACATACAGTAAAATATTTCTCCTAAATTTCCAGTGGCGTATCACCCACCCACATACATTATGCATATACACAAAAAAAATTTTTTTTTTTCGTTCAAACTCAACACACTCGCACTCAAAACACGTAATACACGTCATTACAACATCCTACATACAGGGTGCGTCAACGCAACCTGACAATTGATCGTAATTAATTCATTATATAACGGACTGGGGCCAGTCCCTTGAAAAGAGAACAAAACTGGTAAAAACGGACGCCCGGTAACCCTACTCGCAACAATGATCAAAAATTTAAAATTAAAATCGTTGCTAGTAACATTAATTACTACGACACCAAAACACCTACAGTAAGTACTCTAACTGTTTAACCAATATTTAATACAATACAAACCGTTTTATTTAAGTACTCTCTAATTTTATTTATAAAATTAAGAAGTTGCCTTTATGTACCTTGATGTTAGGGCTGCCATGCGTCCAGGATTCCCCGGATTTGTCCTAGTTTGAAGGAGTCCGGGGGCCGTCCGGCAGGGGTTTTTAAAAGTGTTTTGTTGTCAGGGGAAACCCAATTTTTTTAAAGATAAGCGATAAATTGAAATAAATCTTAATAAAAATTCATTCATAATAATCCGCTCCCGCGACGCTTGGTGTTCGCCCCGCCACCACTCACTCACTCAGTCGCACGCACGCAGGCAAGTGTTTCGCGCGTTGATACCACTTCAATATTGCGGCACAGCAATTTACGTAAGAATTCTGACTTTCCCTTTATCGCTTTTCAGATCAAAATGCCCAAGCGTAAATGCACGTTCAACAACGAATTGCAAAGCAAATATCCTATGTTGAAAAGAGAAAAATATGACTGGGAAGTACAGTGCACGATTTGTTCTACAAATATTTCCACTGCAAATAAAGGTGTTTCCGACATTAAAGAGCACCTTAACACACAAAAACACAAAGCTAATTCGAAAAGCCAAGCTAGTAGTTCAAACATCCAGCCATTCTTTGAAAAAACTAGACCTAGCTCAGAAGAAAATCTTATGCGAGCAGCCGAAGGCGCAATGGCTCACCACACAGTCAATCACCACATGTCATTCAATTCTTTGGATTGTAGTAATTCCCTTAACCAAGTAATGTTTTCGGAGTCAAATACGGCAAAAAACATGACATGTAATCGCACGAAAGCTACAGCTATTGTAAATAACGTGTTATGCCCTTTAACAATTGCCGAACTCAAAAGTGATCTAATAGATGTTGCATTCGTAAGTGTATCCACCGATGCTAGTAATCACGCCAGTACTAAATTATTCTCCATCATCATTCAGTATTTTGATAAACAAAAAAATGGTATCACATCAAAGCCCCTTGAAATCGAGTCTACTGAAAATGAGACATCTGACAAGATTATTATGAAATAACTTCGGGAGCATAATCTTCTATCGAAGTGTATAGCATTTTCTGGTGACAACTGCAACACAGACTTCGCCGGGAGCACTAGATCAAGGACAAGTAATGTCTTCTACAAACTGAAAAGTAAACTTAATCCAAATATTGTCGGCATGGGATGTTCTGACCATATACTTCATAACGCTGTGCACCATGGATGCGACCTACTTCCTATTGACGTAGAGACGATGATATTGAAAATATACAACTTTTTCTCAATTTATACAGTTCGCACAGAAGCTCTCAAGGAATCCTGTGCAGCTGCTGAATCCGAATACAAGCATCTTTTATTTCACTCCCGCAATCAAGAGGTTTTTGAAAATGTACGAGGTCTTGAAAAGTTATTTTGAAAGCTTGGATAGACCTCCCGTTTTGATCAAAAAGTTTTTTGAAGACCTACTATCAGAGGCATATATGTTTCTCATTCATTCAGTGATGTACGTTTTCTATGGAAAAATCGAAAAGTTGAAAAAAAGTGATAACTTCATTATCGAAACCAGAAACATATTGACGTCTCTGAATAAAACGTTTGAAGACAGAATGAAAGAAAACTGAAGGCACAAAGTATTTTGAACAAACAAGATGAAAACACGAAAAACGAGTTGAAAAAAAATTTTTCAGATTTTTACAGAGAAATGAAATCATACATACAAAAGTGGCAAAAACCAATGAAGGTCTTTAAAAAATTCAACTGGATGATGTTGCCAAACATCACTGAAAGTACTCCATGGTCTGATGTCGAAAAAACAGTCCTATTCCTCAAGGAAGTTAACATCGAAATCGATGACACGAACCTGATTGACGAATGGACAAACTTAAAAGCTTATAGCATGAACCTTACTGACGGCGATAAGCTTTTAAGCGCAAACCAGCTGTGGGTAAATTTTTTTAAAACACCTAACGCCCATTTATATTTTGAACTGCTTAAAATCGCACAGTATTATTTTTGTATACCAGCTCACAATGCGAACGTGGAGAGAGTGTTTTCGCTAGTCACGCAGCAATTTACGAAAGAAACTCGCTAAACATACACACGGTTTCTTCTCTGATCAAAATTAAGTATAATTTCAAGGACCTGAACTGTTCCAACTTTCACAAATTCTTGTTGGAAAAGAAAGATATTTTAGCGAAAATTGGGAAGACCAAAATAAGTGAAAAAAAAATTGATCTCGTTAACATTAAAAGTTTTAGCAGTTACTTAAGTACTTTTAATTTACAATCAACAAATAGTGACTGAAAATATCATTGGTGTAGTGTGTAGTTTATTCTAAAATTATAAAGTATTATAGTTAGTTATTAGTAGAGTGAGGATTTTATGCAAAATGCATATCGCTTATTTTTTATAGTTGAAGAATATCGTTTTGTTTTTAGACGAATTGCATTAAATGCAATCATTTGACATTAATTAATTTTTGCATATTTTGCATATTTCGCCAAATACTGCATATATTGCAATTTTATGCATATTTTGCCTTTTCATTCATAATTAACATATATTTCGCATTTTTTCTATATCTTCCAAATTCGCTTTAAAATGCATTATTCTAACTTATTTTAAATTTTGTTATTGTGTCTAACTAAGAAATGTATTTTTATATGAATAAGACAGGTTTAAAGAAAGATTATTACCTGCAGTTAAGTGCAACGTTAATACTTCCGGATTATGAAGTTTCAATGCCGCTATTTCGTAGTATTTGAAAATTCCAATGGTACCTAAGTAGATAGTTAAAGCATTGATTGAGGGAATTCCCGCAATCAAGGGCTAACGTTATTTGGACTTTTTCAAGGTAAGTGTTTAGTTAGTTGATCCTTCTTGAAAATAATTTGAGAGTAACGGACAAAATGAAAAATTTTAAACATTCTTTGGGCGAAGACGTAACTGAATGGTACGGCTTTGTTAAGTGAACTTCAAGATGCCGAAAGTTAAAAATAGTTTAGTTCAAGTATGGATAAAAAATATATCCGAGCTACGTCTGGATGATGAAAAAGTGTTTTGCATAGCCTGTGGAAAATATTAAGTACCATTACATATTTTTAATTGATTTCGGAAATTAAATCCTTATTAATTGATGTAGGTTATTGAATTCACCGTTTTATCAGTCTTTAAACGCAATTAGATACTTATTTTTAAAATTAATTTTTCCTTAGATCATGTGCGAAAGGAAATCTCAAGTTACACAGCACATTGAAACCTCTCTTCATAAAAGAAAATTAGAAACATTTAAGAAAACAAAAGTTTGTCAGACACCTTTGCGCCAGTCGTTGTTTCACGAAACGGCCAAAAGAAATGCACAAGAGGAATTTAATTTCGAATTGTGTAGTGCACTTGTTAAAGCCAATATTCCATTAAAGAAATTGCAAAATCCTAGTTTTAGGTCAGTTTTAGAAAAAAATAGTAAAAAGCAAGTGCCAGATGAAAGCACGCTTCGAAAAAGGAATATTAATGATTTATATCTTGAAACTATGGGGCATATAAAGAAAATTACAAAAATAAATATCTTTATTTTATAGTAGATGAAACTACAGATTGTTGCGGGCGATATGTTGCAAATTTAATGATTGGTTATTTAAGTGAGGCGCAGTCTAGTATATCATATTTAATCGCTTCCAAAGTTCTTGAGAAAACAAATCATGCAACAATAGTTCGCTTTATAAACGAAGCTTTCATGCAATTTTTATTCCTGATATTGTTGCAACAGATAAAATAGTTTTAATGCTGTCTGATGCAGCACCGTATATGGTAAAAGCTGGACAGCAATTAAAATTATTTTATGAAAATTTAATACATGTAACATGTCTCGCACATGGTATTAATAGAGTAGCAGAAACAATTCGTAATCAATTTCCGTTAGTAAATAGTTTAATAAGTAGTATAAAGAAAGTGTTTTTAAAAGCTCCGTTACGAATTCAATTGCACAAAGAAAAGTTACCTAATATTCCTCTACCACCAGAGCCTGTGATTACGCGTTGGGGTACTTAGTTAAATGCAGCTCTTTTTATGCAGATCATTTGGAAAAATAAAGGAGTTAGTTTTAGAAATTTCTGATAATTCAAGTACTTACGTTCAAAAAGCTCAATCCATTTTAAAGAAAACACAATTGCGCAATGAGCTGGCATTTATAAAAGCAAATTACTATATTGTAAGTTCAACCATTGCTAAATTAGAAACGGAAGCATTGTCATTAAATGAATCTATGCAAATAATTAATAAATGTCAACAGCTGATTTCTGCTGTTTCAGGAAATATTGGTAAAACTATTTCAAATAAATTAAATGAAATTTTACAAAAAAACAGTGGGTATCAGTTGTTACTAAAAGTTAATAATAAAGTTCTGAAACTTGAGGAAAATTCCGATGATCTTGTTATAAATTTAGATTTGGCCATATTAGCCGCATTAAAATATGCACCCATAACTTCTGTGGATGTAGAAAGAAGTTTTTATTTGTACAAAAACATACTATCGGACAAACGCCAAAATTTTCTGCCCGAAAACTTGGAAAAATATTTAGTTATAAATTGTTTTGCAAATAGTAATGAGAGGGTGTAATCTTTATAGATCTATAGTGTATAAGTAAATATGTAATTTTTAAATAACACATAATTTTAAAATAATGTTAAAATAATAATTGCTTTGTAAGTAGTAATGACAGGGTGTAGTTTTTATAAATGTATAGTGTATAAGTAAATATGTAGTTTTTAAATAACACATAATTTTGGATGTTAAAATAATAAGTTTGTATGCAATTTATCTTTTTCCTATTAAAAAATTACAAGCATATATACTTTTTTTATATATTAATGTTATAATTTGGAATTAACCCAGGTAAATAGAAGATACAATATTTATGCATATTTTGAATTAATAATGCATTTTTGATGCATATTTTAAGGTTTTTAAGTGCATATATATGCACATATTTCAGCATTTTATAGTGCATAAAATCCTCTCTCTAGTTATTAGGTTATTACTAATAATAATATTAGTAGTATTATATAATAATTTGATTGATGCCAAAAAGAAGACCATTTCTAATCAAGTTTGTTACCATATTACCTCAGAAAGAGTGTTTAAATTTATTAAAAATGTCTATTATTTGATGCGGTTACATACGTACCCAATTCGATTTTAATAACAAGCTGTATAAATGAATAAAAATTAAAAAATTATAACCATGTTTTTATTTTTGTTGCAAAAAATATTTTTTCAGTGGTGTCCATATTTCGCCCAAATGTCCGGGATTTTTGACGTGTTTATCCGGCGTCAGCAATTTAGGTGATGGCAGCCCTACTTGATGTAAGTATAATAATAAGTACATACATATAAACAAACTAATACCACAGATACCTTATCTGCGCTAATACTTTAAAAACAAACTTGGAAATTATGACAAAACAAAAAAGTCTGCATTTACAAATAGAAGAATTTTTGTATATATCATTCTTTTAATTTGCAACCAGTATAGTGTGCTTAGGCATCATTTATACCAGGGTTGTCCAACTGCAAGTGCTCCAAGGGCCGCTTTAAAAAAAAATGCGTTTTGAAGAGCCGCATTACAAAATACTTCGTATGCAACTTTATCAGTTAGTTTTAATAGGTATGGTATATAAAGAAAAAACGCGTTTGTATTATTATTTTAATTTATTCAAAAAAATATCTACTTGCAAAAAAAAATTAGTGAGAAATTTGAGGATGTTGATTTTCACTAACTAATGCATCAAGATTAACTTCAATATTTGTTGTTGATAAACGAAGCAACTGAGTAAGTGACTTACCAGAGAGGTAACATCTATATTTTGACTTTATAAATTTCATATTGGAAAAGCTGCTTTCGCAAAGATACGTGCTTCCCAGCATTGAGCCCAGTGTAAGCCCTAAGTTTCGCAAGTTGGGATATCATTCTTCTGGCAGCAACTTGAAAAAGTCCAATCCAGTTTCAGTTCTTCCTTGGTAAAAAGGATCTGATTGCAAGTCACACAATTCCAGTTGAAGTTCTGCTCTGCTTACATTCTCAACTGAAATTATAAGGGACTGGGTGAAAACTAAAATCTCTCTTTCTATTTGTTTAAAATCGCTAAATCGTTTATCAAATTCTTCTGCAACTGTGTCAATGTATTTTATGTGAGGTAAATTTGAAACTTCCTCAAAATCCTTTATTTCTTCAGAATGCTCTTTACAACTTAGAAAAAATGAAAAATCTTTTTTTTCTAATGAAGACTTGAAAAGCTTAATCTTATTCTTAAATCCATTTATGTGTCCAAATAAATTGGCAATATTCTGCTGTTTTCCTTGTAACTTCAAATTCAATTCGTTAAGGTGAGATGTCAGGTCTGTTAAAAATGCAAGGTCTGCTAAAAATTGTGCATCTACCATTTGATTTTCCAGTTCCCTAGTGTTGGACTTGCCTTCATCTTCGAGAAAAATAGTAATCTCCTTGCGTAGAGCGAAGAATCGTTGCAAACAATTTCCGGCGCTTAACCAACGAATATCGGTGTGAACTTAAAAATCACGAAACTTTGTGTGGGTCAAAGCCTCTAATAATATTAGTTATTTTAACAACCACTTTCATGACATTCATTTGACGTAAGGATTTTCCACATAGGGCCTCTTGGTGAATAATACAGTGTATCACAGGACAGTTGATGTTATTTTGTTTCAAGAGTCCTGCAAATCCAATTTCAGTTCCTATCATAGCTCTGGCTCCATCAGTAACAATACAGGAACAGTGATCGAATCCCCCGTAGTCTAATACGACCTTATTTACAGCTTCAAAAATATCTGTACCCTTGGTTGTACCATAGAGAGGAATAAGATCAAGCAACTCCTCTGCTACACTGAAGTCGTTTTGAATAGTTCGGATAAAAATTACAAGCTGGCTAATGTCGGACAGATCAGTGCTTTCATCCAGGCACAGCGAAAGATATTTACATCCTTCAACCATGTTATGCAGTTTTTTGTATACATATTGATTGACATAATCCACCCGTCTTGCAATTGTTTGATGCGACACTGAGACTGTTTCGAATTTTTCGGCAATTTTTGTTTCATTGAATTGTTTTGCCATTTTGATTGCACAATTTTTAATTAGCACTCCATCACTAAAAGGTTTCTTCGCTCTGACAATTTCCAACGCTACTTCGTAAGAAGCAGCAATACTGCGCTTATCAGTGTCAGATTTTTTAAAAAATGTTGTTTGTTTGATTGTTGATTGTTATAATCCGTAATGATAGCCTTTCTTGACTCCCCTGTATATTGATGAAATGTTTTCTCGTGTAACGTAGTGTAATGTCTTTTCATATTATATTCTTTGGGAACCGATAGTACTTGCATACAAATCATGCACTGAAATTTATTATTGTTGTTTGTGATTAAATAGTCTGATTCCCAACGGTCATTATAAACTCGATGTTCGTTCGTTATTTTTCTTTTCTGCGGAAGACATATTTCACCGAGTATTTCACTTAAACAGGCTTTAGAATTGGTGCGTACTACACAGTAGAACTCTGCCCGTCCCGCTTGACTCAACCTCTTTATATATAGCGCGTGGCTTCCCGAATATTCGAGAGTGATCGAGTAAGATCGGTCCGATTTCCAGTAACTTCGCTGCGACCTTCTATCCGTCGCCAGTGGCGTCACACGTTATTTTATTTGTATCTTATGATTAATGTAACAATTGTGCATATTTCGTATTTGAAGGTAATTTATATACATTGAGAAGCCCGCTCTGCGGGCCGCAAACAGTAACGTCGCGGGCCGCATGAGGCCCGCGGGCCTCGTGTTGGGCAGCACTGATTTATACGACTAATATCAACAATAAAATGTATTCTAAATAAATTAAACGTGTCAAAAACGTGATTAATTGGAGAATTGGCTGCAGTTAAGTGCGTTTAAATTTTTTTTACGGTTTTGGTGACAAAAGATGATAAAAGCCTCAAAACAGTTTATTATCTTACAAAGTAACTCTCTTGTACAATTAAATAACTGTATAAATCATAATCGTACATCATCATAATGTAAATAAACGAATAAAGTAACAATTGTAATGTGTAGGGTTACTAATCATTAACAAGTTTACGTACAATTAAAACTTCAAGTACAAAAATGCTTTTCTTGGCTACTCCATAGTTATGACCATGGTAAATGGTAAAATTCCAAGTAATCTTGCATGCAGATAAAAACCTAGGTTTTACAATAGTTAATAGTTTAAACATAATATATGAAATAAACGGCCTATTGCACTTGAACTGAAACTAAATTATGAAGATTTTTAACTTCCACTAAAAGCGTATTTAAACGTGTGGGCAAAGGGCAGCACAGCTAACGTGTACTCAGTCCTCCAATAGATTGTTGATAAACATACATGCGAAATCAGCATGCCTCATAACTTCGTAAAAATGCAAACACATTATTTAAGGCAATAAAAGTGACTACTCATCATTGACGCAATAAAGTTACTGATAAACTAGAATTCAATTTTAATTTAATGCAATGTTAAGCTTTTGCTATCACAATTTTCTAGGAACAGCATTCTTACTAAATATATTTTAAGTAACTAACTACATTGCAGATTTGCAAGAAATATCATACACAGTTAATTCCCCATTACCTATACAAAATGTTTACACAAACAAATATGTATCAGAATCTCCCACAACTACCTAAAATAGTTTACACACATTTTCTCATACTTTTATCAACTTTAACTCTAATAATCTCTGTAGCTTACAAGGAATACAATTATTACATTGTATACATATAGATCATATTATACACAATGCTACGTTATAAAATGCACAAGGCTGATTTTATGCAATTGTTAGCAGAAATTATCATTAAAAAACGCATTCAAGAAATACATAGTTAAGTACAGGATAGTATAATCTATTTTAATGCTGATAATTAAATTAAGTGTTGGAACATAACAAGTTTTACTTCGACATTATCATTAATTTGTAAATGGTACACGGTGATCAAATATTTCTTTAATTGGTTTGCAATGTTTCTACTTTACTAGGATGTTGTGTGTACATCACGCAGACTATCGACTCAAAGGGCAGGCAAAATAAAAAGATACATTCTGTTCACAACAAAAAAGGACAGTTAATTTTATTTAATCCTAGGGGAGGGTAGCGTGCGGTCTGCATGTGTAGACCTTTTTGTTCCATTTTGTATTATTACTTTCTGAAAAATATGTCCATTTATCCATACATTTTAATGTAAAGTAATATTAAGTTTTACCTTTTTAAATTTTTTGAAAAAGAAAAAAAGCCTTTTCGCGGCTTTATTTGCATCTGGTTAATTTAAAACAGTAATAAAACATCTTATTGTACTAAAATGTTAACAAAACGTATGTTTCTAATATTACAACAAAACAGCTAATATAAAAAGCATATACACGAACAAAATATTTAACAGCACCTAACTATAACAATTCAAACAAAATAATAATTTTAGTCCGTCAAACAAGGAATGCACATATCTGCCATGCATAATGATGGCGTATTAAGCAAGCTTTTCTAGAAAATTTGTTGCGGGCTCTGGGACAAATATGACATCGCCTAACATAGTTTTCTGGTTTTGGGTGATCAAGCGGAGGGGGAATATTCACCTTAAGTGGTTTAATAAGCTACCAAACAAATTTTTCAATAAAATCACTTCTAGAGATTTTTTTAGTGGATAATTTGCTTTATATACAAAAATGGCATTTGTACCAGATATATTCACGAGATCATAGAAGATAACCAGTAGCCAACGACGCGTGTTTCTTGCGACATTGTAATTTACACACAATTGATCCACCAAGTCTGACCTAACTTTAGTACGGTTAAAATCGGTTTATTTCTGTTTTTTTTTTTATTGCCGGCTCTGCATACAATAGCCGTATCATGATGCATTGTCGACACTAAAACTACTGTCTTATTTTTTTTTAGTACAATAAGAAACCACTGATATATCCTCTTGGAATCCAAAAAGTGAAGTCTTTATCCCTTTGCTTATTTGGCAAAAACTGGATAGGAATCTCACGTTTATTTTTTCTCAGCGTACCAATACATGTTAGTTTATTTTATAGTAATTTTTTTGTCAAAGGAGTACTGCTGAACCAATTATCGCCAATCATATTCCGATTAGTTCCGATAAGAAGTTTTAGCCTCGGTCAAAGCAAGTACCTTGACTCCATATCTCTCCGGCTTACTGGGAATGTACTGCTTGAATGGGCAGCGCCCTCTAAAAGCCTGTAACTGTCCGTCAACTGTGAGAAATTCACTAGCACCTTATTATGCCTTATGGGTGCTAATTTATATAATTCTTTTATTTCGTTTCGGGTTGTAACGTCAAATCTTAGACAACGGAGAAGGAATTGTAATCGTTTTTCGCTCATGCGAGATAACAAGATTCCACTCCGTTGAAGTTATCCCATATTTTACGAATATTTTTCCGAGAACTTCTCAATGCACCAATCAAGAATAAAATTCCTATCAAAGCTATTACTTATGTTTCGCTGGTAAGTCTAGCATCACGGTCCCTGACAAATCTATTTTTATTTGTTAGATATATATATATATATATATATATATATATATATATATATATATATATATATATATATATATAATATATATATATATATATATATATTATGAATAATAAAAATAAAATAATAATTTAATCTTTTATATGAATAAAAATTTGTAATGTTAAAATATAATAGGGGATAGAGTTCAATTAGATTTGTTGGAAAAATAAAATAAAAGTAATTTACACTTTGATATGAATTTAATTTTTTTATATATGAATTTAATTGCATTTAGAAGTACAAGTGAAATCATTAAATGGTTCTTTATTATGTAAATTCCACGTTATATAAATTAGCTTGTATGTGAAATAGACCTTATTAAAATTTGCACAATAACGCATGCGTAGCGTCTTAACTCTAATCAAATAGCAAACTGTCAAAATTGTTAAATGGAAAATTCTGAAAAATATGAACTTAAGAAATTTACATGAAATTCAAATGCAGAAAATTACACAAATAATGGATATAAATTTAAGGGTTATTATAAAATTGACTCACATGTGTATCGGCATATTTTCAAAAAGATATATTCATTCGGCTGGTTCCATCTGCAAATTTGGTAGTCTCCTTCCCGTATCTGATCGATGTTATTGATTTGTTGTTCCAATCGCTGCTGCATGTACTTCCAACTTTTATCAACGTACCTCGGTTTAATGGTTGCTTTTCTTGTGGTAATCGTTACTTAAACTTACTCAAATAACTTCAACCAAGCACTGAGTTATTTATTATAATATTTAAAAGTTGTATTAAAATGTTTAAATAATTTTCGGTTTAAAATTTATATTTAAGGTTGTAAATCTTTAATTTTAATTCACTTTTGTTTTTAGAACCCTATATGGAATATCGTTTATTATTATGTCGCACCAGGAAAATAAACATCAATTCAGAAAAATTGAATAATTCTTATTTACGACAAACATAATCAAAACAAAATACAACAACCGAATTTTAAAAACGTTAAACTTGAATCGTAACAAACTTTACTATTATGGAAAATTATCGGTAACCTAACTTTATTTATAATTGTAGGTTAAAAACAATTGTTTCTGAATTCTCGGCTCTTCACTAAACTCGTTTCAAAATTTCCGAAAGTAAACGTGACTTGAAACTTTCGTGTTAACACAAAACACAACACTTTGACCTTTGTTCTAAAAATAAAAACTTTGAAAAACAAATAGAAGAGAGAGACCGTTTCAGGATCAATTCCTTATATACTATCCTGTTAGCTAAAAAAATTTCAATTTTTTTCTTTCAATACAAAGTAACTAAGTCTGTGATTGGTTTAAATAAATTTGAAAACCTATCTAAAATATAAATTATGCTATAACTTTCTTAATATGCTTCTGATTTACATTTTGAAAACAGAATTCAAATCTGTGGATGATTCCGCATAAAATGATCTCACGTGACATATCTCTGTTCAAAAATGTACGATTTGGCTTATTCTAATCTAAATTTACTTATATCTAAAAAGTCCTACTTTCTACACTTAAACTAAATATATATTCGTTATCTGCACGAAAAATTGAATTAGACAACATTTATTTAAACTCAAATATCTTAAATTTAAAGGAAAACTCTTTTTCATATAGGATTTATGTAGTTAAGCCCATTTTCATAATTTTATGTTTAAATGACTTGTACAAAGTAAATTACTACAAGGAAATGAGGAAAACCTCCTATTAATTACACTAAGAATTTATTCTAAGCTCAACGTAATCTATAAACACTATAAATCTGCAAAAAACCTTAAAATTAAAACTTAACCTAACTTTATATAAATGTTCATATAATTTGCGTATCTAACGTTCAAATTATTTAAAATGTTACTCTAACAATTTATTAAAACTGTCTTCAACATCCCCAATGTTCGCTTTTATTGTAACGTTTAAAATTTTGTCACTTCAACAATCCATATTGTTAAACACATTTCTTTAAAAATTTTACACAAAATGTATTTGTATGTAAAATATCCATATGTTAAATAGTTGTTCATATCCAGTTTAATGTTTACTATGCACTACTTCTTCTGTTGCACTTTTATACACACTAAAATTGTGAGTATTATCTAAATCATATCCGTACCGTAAACCTTTCTTAAATTTTTAAATCTTTCCTGCATTTTACCTGACTTAAAACATGTTCTAAATATAATCATAAATCTAAACTGTGTGATAAACATCTGTAAAATACCCAAATGCCAAAATACTTTATGTAAACTGTAAATTTAATGAAATATTTTCTACGAACTTAATCGTACTTACAAATATAACTTCATCTAACCTTTCTGACATATTTCTTACATAGCACAATGCTTTTTATGATTGAACAAACTTGTGCAAATCTTATGAAGCATGTTTCATCAAATCAAATCAATTTCTTTCACTCGTTTACTAAAATACTTCAGTAGTATAGCTATGCCGATCCTGATCCACTTTTGTCACTAGATTTGTCACCAGATCTAGGAAAAAGTCACCAGAAAAGTTACTAAATTTCAAGGTCGGTAACATTGCCTATTTCAAGGGGTAGCTGAAGACCACAGGTGTGTAACTCTCTTCAACTTTATGTGATTGGTAAGCCTGCCTATTCGAGGTCCCCGCTTCAAGGTCATTATAGTCCTGAAGGTCATTGCCCTCAGTCTCAAGCAAGTCTATGCATGTTTCAAGGCCACGCCCTATTCTGAGAAATCAAGAACAAAGGGGGCCCATTGTTTAAAGTCTATGCTTTCAAGGCCACATGAGAGAACAAAGACGATCTATTGTTTTGGCTGAGTCATAGCTTCTGAAATTCTAGGAAATCAAGAACAAAGATGATGCATTGTTCAAGCCGACGGTTCAAAGTCTATGCTTTCAAGGCCACATGAACGAACAAATACTATCTATTGTTCCGTTATTCTAAAAATAGATTGTTATCTCAATTCTAGGAAATCAATAACAAAGGCGATGCATTGTCGACGGTTCAAAGTCTATTCTTACAAGGTCACATGAGAAATGAACAAAGACGATCCATTGTTTAGTTAGAAATAGATTGTTATCTCAATTCAAGGAAAGCAAGAACAAAGACGATGCATTGTCAATGCTTCAAAGTCTATGTTTACAAGGCCACATGAGAGAACAAAGACGATCCATTGTTTTGTAGGTTATCGTACACATCAGCTGTATCCTCAAAGTCATTACCCTCAGTCTCAAGCAAGTCTATGCATGTTTCAAAGCCACGCCCCCTCAAGTGGTCTAAACAGGTAGACGTTTCCTAAAACAAGTAGCCGTTTCCTAAAAACAGGTAGCCGTTTCCTAAAAACAGGGGGTCCGTTTCCCAAAACAGATAGCTGTTTCGCAACCGTTTCCCCCGAAAAAGGCGATCTATTGTTCAGGTCGAAAATAGATTCCACATCTCAATTCCAGGAAATCAAGAAGGGAGTCCATTGTTCAAAGTCTATGCTTATAATTTTCAAGGCAAAAGAACAAAGACGATTCATTGTTCCGCTATAATTTCTAAAAAATAGATTGTTATCTCAATTCTAAGAAATCAATAACAAAGACGATGCATAGTCAACGGTTCAAAGTCTACGCTTATAATTTTCAAAGGTTACATGAGAAATGAACAAAGACGATTCATTGTTCTGGTTGATTTATAAAAATAGATTGCTATCTAAATACACTTCGATTCTGAGAAATCAGTTTTCAAGAACAAAGACGATCCATTGTCAACGATTTAAAGTTTATGTTTACAAGGTCACACCTCTGAGAAATGAACAAAGACGATCCATTGTTCCGTTATTTTAAAAATAAATTGTTATCTCAATTCTAGGAAATCAAGAATAAAGGCGATCCATTGTCAACGCTTCAAAGTCTATGCTTACAATTTTCAAGGTAAAAGAACAAAAGCGATTCATTCTTCTGATCGAGTTATAAAAATAAATTGTTATCTCAATTCTAGGAAATCAAGAACAAAGACGATGCATTGTTCAACGGTTCAAAGTCTATGCTTACAATTTTCAAGGTAAAAGAACAAAGACGAGTCATTGTTTTGGCTGAGTCGTAGCTTATGAAATTCCGAGAAATCATGAATAAAGACGATGCATTGTTGAACGGTTCAAAGTCTATGCTTACAATTTTGAAGGTAAAAGGACAAAGACGATTCATTGTTGAGTCGTAGCTTATGAAAAGGTGATCTGATCTGAACTTATCCGACCTTACCCGATCTTATCTCTATATAAGTAGATAAAGAACAGTCCCACGTCAGTCGATACATTACAATCGTCACAACAACAAATTACCTAAAGTAAAAAGCAACTATTATTACTCACCAGTGTGTGCATCATATTTTTACAATCCTGACTAGAAGTTTTATTGTAAACCGAAGAGCAATTTGTTAAACGTAAAGAGTAACTATTATTGCTTAATCTGTCTGTGTATCATATTTTTACAATCGTGACTAGAACCGTTGTGAAGAGCAATTTGTTAAAAGTTCATTGTTAAGTGTGTGCTTCATATTGCTAGCTATGATATGCCAAGTAGTAGTGAGATGGTTAATTTAACAAAGCGCATTGTTCCCTTATTGAAAACAAAAAAGGAATTTGCCAGGCACATCCGTATAGTTAACACCGATATCAAGCTATTGCAAGATATAATTAAACATAAAATTTATTATGAGACCAATGAAAGCTTGCTTAAGCTTGAGAGCAATTTAGCATTGCTCAAGTGCTATCTGGTTAGATTGAGACGGTTAAAGAACGCTTCAGAGAAAGTTGGTAGTGGAATTGTCAATAAAAAAGGTATGCATAAATTACGTTGGTACCCCCTAGACTCATGTTTCAATGGTAGGCTGCTTACAGGAATTATAATCAATACGTCAAACATTAAGGACCCTTTGATATTTTTACTAAACACATATAATAGTTTTGCACGTAAGGTGAAATTAATGTTAAGGCAATCTATGCTAAAGGTAAATGTGGTCTTAGGCTGTAATTTCATGCAACCCCAAAATCATAGTATTGAGTTGAAGACTTTTGCCACAAAAATTGCGTTATTGATATTTCAACCAATATACGTGTCAGTACAATGAAAACGTGTATGATAAGTTACGAATAAAATTAGAGGAGTTTTCCGAAAGGATTCGTTGCAGTACATGAAGTCTTACATTTAAAAGTAAATATTAATAGCTATGTCCCATTTAGAGGCGGTTGTTCAACTATGTTAAAGCTCCACGCTTCATAGTAAAGCATGCTGTTGTTAATGTTAAAAATAACGATGAGTTTTGCTTCCTGTGGGCCGTTGTTTCGGCATTATATCCCGCGCAATATCATACGGAAAGGGTTCAAAGTTATCCTCATTTTCTAGACGTTTTGAATTTTGATTCAATTCACTTCCCCATTCAGCTGGATGATGTAATTAAATTTGAGAAACTAAACAACCTCGCAATTAATTTGTACTCTATAAATGGTAAAAAAGTTGCACCATTTGTATTGAGTAATCAGCAAAGCGATAAAGAACCCATACATCTTTTAATACTTTCTGATCAGGCCGCGGATGGTACTATATACCATTTCACATGGATTAAAAATATGTCAGCTTTATTTTCAAAACAGATATCAAAACATGGTCATAAGAACGTAATTTGTAACCGATGTTTGAATCATTTTTGGTCTGATGTAGCTTTAGAAAAGCATTTAACATATTGCAGTCAACTTAATCAATGCTCTACTAGGCTGCCTACCGAAGCGGAAATGAATTTACAGTTCAAAAATTTTGCATTCCAGGAAAAGGTGCCATTTGTCATTTATGCTGATTTAGAAAGTATTTTAGAGAAGTGTGCAAATGGTTTCGAAGGTAATACTCTATTTCACTCCAAACACACACCTTTCTTTATCTCGATTTAGGCTTTATAGAGGAAAGGATTGCATTCAATGGTTTGTTAACGAGCTTCAAAGTATTGCGCATTGGGCTACCGAAATAATCAATCAAATTATTCCAATGGGTACTTTAAGTCTCAGTCAGGTTGAGCAATTTGAAAGCACCACGATTTGTCACATTTGTCGGAAACCATTTACTAATTCTGATATAAAAGTTAGAGACCATAATAACCTTACGGGAGCATTTCGGAGGGCAGCGCACCAGGTATGTAACCTAAACTATACAGACTCCCACATTCTGCCAGTTGTGTTCCATAATTTATCAGGTTGTGATTCTCATTTCATCATTAGAGAATTGGCTAGTGTTCCCGGTTCGATTTCACTACTACCCATAAACAAGGTAATGGAAAGCACCAAAATTAAGTTTAGATTTATTGACTCTTTCAGATTTATGAGCAGTAGTATTGAAAAGTTGTCAGACTATTTGGAGGATAGTAAAAAAATTATTTCCCGCGCTAGTTGCAACAATGAGGAGGAATTTTCTCTAGTTGTTCGCAAAGGTGTGTTTCCTTATGAGTATATTGATACGTGGGATAAATTAAACGAGACCACGCTCCCGCCCAAAGAAGCATTTTTCAGTCATCTTAATAATGAGGGAATCAGTGATGAGTTTTGCGCATGCGGTTAACGTTTGGAACAAATTTAGTATTAAATCGTTAGGGGAGTACTCAGATTTGTATTTAAAAACAGACGTTCTACTTTTAGCAGATATTTTCGAGAACTTTCGGCAAACTTTTATAAGTACTTACGAGCTTGATCCTCTGCATTATTATACAGCTCCCGGTTTAGCATTCGATGCTATGCTTAAAATTACACAAGTAAAGTTAGAATTATTTACAGACATTGATATGCTAATGTTTATTGAAAGAGGGATTAGAGGTGGTGTAGCTCAATGTTCAAATCGGTATGCTAAAGCTAACAATAAGTACATGGGGGAAAAATTTGATCCCACCTCCGAAAGTGTGTATTTAATGTACTACGACGTGAATAATTTATATGGAGCCGCCATGTCAGAATTTCTACCATTTGGCGATTTTTCTTTTGTTGATGAAGCTAATTTTGAAAGTTTAGATTTAATGAACCATCCTGATGATTCGAAAATTGGTTATATAGTCGAGTGTGATTTAGACTATCCTATAGAATTACATGAGAGTCACAGTGATCTACCGCTGGCACCCGAACATATGGTTCCACCCACGCCTGATTTCAAAATGAAAAAATTACTGCTTACCCTGTATCCAAAACGTAATTATGTAATTCATTACAGAAATTTAAAAATACATTTAAAATATGGATTGAAGTTGGTAAAAGTACACCGTATATTACGTTTTAAACAGTCCCCGTGGTTAAAAAAATATATAGATTTAAATACAGCCATGCGTCAGCAATCTCAAAATGAATTCGATAAAAATTTCTATAAATTAATGATTAATAGTGTTTTCGGGAAGCTGATGGAAAATGTACGTAAGCATAAGGATATACGGCTAGTAACGAAATGGGAGGGTCGCTATGGTGCTCGTGCTTACATATCAAAACCAAATTTTCATAGTTGTACAATATTTGACAATGATATGCTCATCATTGAAATGAATAAGCTTGAAGTATATTTCTACCTTTAATGACACATAAAACTTATATTACAAAGAAGGAAAAAGGTGAATAACATTATCCTGTTATATGAAATGTATAAGTCAGCAAAAATTTTTGTGTGTATTTTAAAATAAATAAATATACTCTTTTTATCATATCAGATTAATTTTTTACTCAAAAATTTTGAATTTTTGTATATAGGCTGAATAAATAACAGCGCAAAGGATAGCAGTAAAATAAATTCAGAATTTAAAAAATTTCAAAACAAATAGTCTTGTGAAAATAGTACATAAAGGTTGAATATTACGTACATTTATATTTATATTTATTTATAAATCACTAATCCTTTACCCAAAAATTCCAATTTTTGGCATGTAGACTAAACAGATAACAGCGCAAAAGATAGCAATCCAAAAATTCTCGAAACTAAAAAAAATGTGAAAAAAAAAATTTCAATTATCATTAACAACAAAGTTTGTAGTTAGTATGTACAGAAAAGTTGAAACTTGCACAAATGAATAAATCATAACACTTTAGTCCTTTACCCAAAAATTCCAATTTTTTGCATGTATACTAAACAAAGAACAGCGCAACACATAGCAGTTTCAAATTCCAAAAATGTGAAAAGCTTACGTTTTTCACCACCAGAGGGCGAGTGACCTTGAACTGGTCCAGAATCGGCCTAGTATAACTACTATGTGTTTTTTTCTATGGTTTATATACAGTACCTATACTTTTTTGTGACATAATTACATGTGTTTTTTTTCTATGGTTTATATATAGTACCTATACTAATAAAAAGCTTCGATTTATGTGGTTTATTAATTAAGATAAATTCAATTTTAGTATAGTGAAAATTTGGAACGTTTATGCAGTGAGTTGGCTCCACGAATTACCTCGTTTGTATGTTGAACGTATTATGAGGGATCCTTAAGGTGTTATTGATCACACTTACGGAGTCCACTATGATACCAAAACTGACAAATGGACAATTGGTAATACCCCCATCACAATTAAAGGAAAGGATATGATCATCAATGGTGTCACGTATAAAGGGACTCCAGGTTTATATGATCTGTTTATTATGAATGAACCCGATTTAAATCTAGTGAATTCAAAGGATAGAAAGCAGTTACTTAAACCTAATACAATTGTGAGATACTTATAACAATACACAGCAGCGTCTTCTTTAAAATACTTGTAAAAGCGTTGAGGTAATATGCATTTAAACTCATCCTTCCCAAAATTTCATGTTTTACTACACTATTTTACATATTGCTAATACGCAGCTTCATCATTTTTGTTTTCACTATATAACACTCCAAATCGAGTTTTACTTCTTTTACTTCGTAAATGATATAATATCAATTGTAGAGGAATTGTATGTAGATGGATACATTGAAAGACCAAACATTAGTTTTCTGAACAATATAAATCAGAATGCATTGATGTCGACATATCATAACTAAATTGCCCCTTGATAAATTTGGTTAAAGGTTAACGAACCTTTATCGGTACACAATTTCGTAAAACTTTTAACAGTATTGTCTAAGCTAATTTTTCTGTCAAATAATGTATTAATAATTACTTCATTTGCACACTTTGAGTTTACACCAGCTAAAACACTCATCCGGAATATGTTGCAATATATTCAATATAAATGTATAGCTTTCTGGGGAGGGCAAAGAACGCTTCAGGTACTTTCTGTAGATTTGATCACTACTGCAGTTCTTCCTGCTCATTGTTTACTGAAAGTTGTACCCCCAGGGTCTAGTATCAGTGAAATCAAAATTGACTAAGCGTTTATCGTCATAAGGATCGAGTATGACTTTATTTTGTTTAATGGTAAACACATCATGTTTCTTTGATCTTATGAGATGTTGATAGCGCCTTATTACGCCACCATCAAACAGAACCTGTTTATAATCATTAATCGTGATCTGCCTCACGCTTGCTTGCGTAGAACCCTTTGGTTTTTTTACAACCTTTTCATCAACCGCGTAAGCTTACATTTTTGCACGAAGTCCTACAAATTCAACCGTAATTTTGCCATGATTTTCATCTTTCATTAAGCCGGGGACCTTTTTATTTACTAATGGGAGTCCAAAGATGTTGTCGGGACTATAATCAGATGTATCGAATTTATCAATGTCCTCTTTAATACATTCATAGATATCGGGAACCGAAAAGGCGTATATGAGACTATCCGTATCCGTGTACAAGAGCTTAGCACTATTATGGAACTTGGGTAGCATGTAACCGTAATGAAAATTATATAAAAAAGTTTTTGAAACGTCTAAAACACTGAATCCCGCATATATAGGTTTATTGAAATGTACTTCAAGCTTATTCATTTCAATGATGAGCATATCATTGTCAAATATTGTACAACTATGAAAATTTGGTTTTGATATGTAAGCACGAGCACCATAGCGACCCTCCCATTTCGTTACTAGCGGTATATCCTTATGCTTACGTACATTTTCCATCAGCTTCCCGAAAACACTATTAATCATTAATTTATAGAAATTTTTATCGAATTCATTTTGAGATTGCTGACGCATGGCTGTATTTAAATCTATATATTTTTTAACCACGGGACTGTTTAAAACGTAATATACGGTGTACTTTTACCAACTTCAATCCATATTTTAAATATACTTTTAAATTTCTGTAATGAATTACATAATTACGTTTTGGATACAGGGTAAGCAGTAATTTTTCATTTTGGAATCAGGCGTGGTGGAACCATATGTTCGGGTGCCAGCGGTAGATCACTGTGACTCTCATGTAATTCTATAGGATAGTCTAAATCACACTCGACTATATAACCAATTTTCGAATCATCAGGATGGTTCATTAAATCTAAACTTTCAAAATTAGCTTCATCAACAAAAGAAAAATCGCCAAATGGTAGAAATTCTGACATGGCGGCTCCATATAAATTATTCACGTCGTAGTACATTAAATACACACTTTCGGAGGTGGGATCAAATTTTTCCCCATGTACTTATTGTTAGCTTTAGCATACCGATTTGAACATTGAGCTACACCACCTCTAATCCTCTTTCAATAAACATTAGCATATCAATGTCTGTAAATAATTCTAACTTTACTTGTGTAATTTTAAGCATAGCATCGAATGCTAAACCGGGAGCTGTATAATAATGCAGAGGATCAAGCTCGTAAGTACTTATAAAAGTTTGCCGAAAGTTCTCGAAAATATCTGCTAAAAGTAGAACGTCTGTTTTTAAATACAAATCTGAGTACTCCCCTAACGATTTAATACTAAATTTGTTCCAAACGTTAACCGCATGCGCAAAACTCTCATCACTGATTCCCTCATTATTAAGATGACTGAAAAATGCTTCTTTGGGCGGGAGCGTGGTCTCGTTTAATTTATCCCACGTATCAATATACTCATAAGGAAACACACCTTTGCGAACTACTAGAGAAAATTCCTCCTCATTGTTGCAACTAGCGCGGGAAATAATTTTTTTACTATTCTCCAAATAGTCTGACAACTTTTCAATACTACTGCTCATAAATCTGAAAGAGTCAATAAATCTAAACTTAATTTTGGTGCTTTCCATTACCTTCGTGAAAGAGATATATTTTTCTTTGTTTATGAGTAGTAGTGAAATCGAACCGGGAACACTAGCCAATTCTCTAATGATGAAATGAGAATCATAACCTGATAAATTATGGAACACAACTCGCAGAATGTGGGAGTCTGTATAGTTTAGGTTACATACCTGGTGCGCTGCCCTCCGAAATGCTCCCGTAAGGTTATTATGGTCTCTAACTTTTATATCAGAATTAGTAAATGGTTTCCGACAAATGTGACAAATCGTGGTGCTTTCAAATTGCTCAACCTGACTGAGACTTAAAGTACCCATTGGAATAATTTGATTGATTATTTCGGTAGCCCAATGCGCAATACTTTGAAGCTCGTTAACAAACCATTGAATGCAATCCTTTCCTCTATAAAGCCTAAATCGAGATAAAGAAAGGTGTGTGTTTGGAGTGAAATAGAGTATTACCTTCGAAACCATTTGCACACTTCTCTAAAATACTTTCTAAATCAGCATAAATGACAAATGGCACCTTTTCCTGAATGCAAAATTTTGAACTGTAAATTCATTTCCGCTTCGGTAGGCAGCCTAGTAGAGCATTGATTAAGTTGACTGCAATATGTTAAATGCTTTTCTAAAGCTACATCAGACCAAAAATGATTCAAACATCGGTTACAAATTACGTTCTTATGACCATGTTTTGATATCTGTTTTGAAAATAAAGCTGACATATTTTTAATCCATGTGAAATGGTATATAGTACCATCCGCGGCCTGATCAGAAAGTATTAAAAGATTTATGGGTTCTTTATCGCTTTGTTGATTACTCAATACAAATGGTGCAACTTTTTACCATTTATAGAGTACAAATTAATTGCGAGGTTGTTTAGTTTCTCAAATTTAATTACATCATCCAGCTGAATGGGAAGTGAATTGAATCAAAATTCAAAACGTCTAGAAAATGAGGATAACTTTGAACCCTTTCCGTATGATATTGCGGGATATAATGCCGAAACAACGGCCCACAGGAAGCAAAACTCATCGTTATTTTTAACATTAACAACAGCATGCTTTACTAGACACGTATATTGGTTGAAATATCAATAACGCAATTTTTGTGGCAAAAGTCTTCAACTCAATACTATGATTTTGGGGTTGCATGAAATTACAGCCTAAGACCACATTTACCTTTAGCATAGATTGCCTTAACATTAATTTCACCTTACGTGCAAAACTATTATATGTGTTTAGTAAAAATATCAAAGGGTCCTTAATGTTTGACATATTGATTATAATTCCTGTAAGCAGCCTACCATTGAAACATGAGTCTAGGGGGTACCAACGTAATTTATGCATACCTTTTTTATTGACAATTCCACTACCAACTTTCTCTGAAGCGTTCTTTAACAGTCTCAATCTAACCAGATAGCACTTGAGCAATGCTAAATTGCTCTCAAGCTTAAGCAAGCTTTCATTGGTCTCATAATAAATTTTATGTTTAATTATATCTTGCAATAGCTTGATATCGGTGTTAACTATACGGATGTGCCTGGCAAATTCCTTTTTTGTTTTCAATAAGGGAACAATGCGCTTTGTTAAATTAACCATCTCACTACTACTTGGCATACTCATAGCTAGCAATATGAAGCACACACTTAACAATGAACTTTTAACAAATTGCTCTTCACAACGGTTCTAGTCACGATTGTAAAAATATGATGCACAGACAGATTAAGCAATAATAGTTACTCTTTACGTTTAACAAATTGCTCTCCGGTTTACAATAAAACTTCTAGTCACGATTGTAAAAATATGATGCACACACTGGTGAGTAATAATAGTTGCTTTTTACTTTAGGTAATTTGTTGTTGTGACGATTGTAATGTATCGACTGACGTGGGACTGTTCTTTATCTACTTATATAGAGATAAGATCGGGTAAGGTCGGATAAGTTCAGATCAGATCACCTTTTCATAAGCTACGACTCAACAATGAATCGTCTTTGTCCTTTTACCTTCAAAATTGTAAGCATAGACTTTGAACCGTTCAACAATGCATCGTCTTTGTTCTTGATTTCCTAGAATTGAGATAACAATTTATTTTTATAACTCGATCAGAAGAATGAATCGCTTTTGTTCTTTTACCTTGAAAATTGTAAGCATAGACTTTGAAGCGTTGACAATGGATCGCCTTTATTCTTGATTTCCTAGAATTGAGATAACAATTTATTTTTAAAATAACGGAACAATGGATCGTCTTTGTTCATTTCTCAGAGGTGTGACCTTGTAAACATAAACTTTAAATCGTTGACAATGGATCGTCTTTGTTCTTGAAAACTGATTTCTCAGAATCGAAGTGTATTTAGATAGCAATCTATTTTATAAATCAACCAGAACAATGAATCGTCTTTGTTCATTTCTCATGTAACCTTTGAAAATTATAAGCGTAGACTTTGAACCGTTGACTATGCATCGTCTTTGTTATTGATTTCTTAGAATTGAGATAACAATCTATTTTTAGAAATTATAGCGGAACAATGAATCGTCTTTGTTCTTTGCCTTGAAAATTATAAGCATAGACTTTGAACAATGGACTCCTTCTTGATTTCCTGAATTGAGATGTGGAATCTATTTTCGACCTGAACAATAGATCGCCTTTTTCGGGGGAAACGGTTGCGAAACAGCTATCTGTTTTGGGAAACGGACCCCCTGTTTTTAGGAAACGGCTACCTGTTTTTAGGAAACGGCTACTTGTTTTAGGAAACGGACCCCCTGTTTTAGGAAACGTCTACCTGTTTAGACCACTTGAGGGGGCGTGGCTTTGAAACATGCATAGACTTGCTTGAGACTGAGGGTAATGACTTTGAGGATACAGCTGATGTGTACGATAACCTACAAAACAATGGATCGTCTTTGTTCTCTCATGTGGCCTTGTAAACATAGACTTTGAAGCGTTGACAATGCATCGTTTTTGTTCTTGCTTTCCTTGAATTGAGATAACAATCTATTTCTAACTAAACAATGGATCGTCTTTGTTCATTTCTCATGTGACCTTGTAAGAATAGACTTTGAACCGTCGACAATGCATCGCCTTTGTTATTGATTTCCTAGAATTGAGATAACAATCTATTTTTAGAATAACGGAACAATAGATAGTCTTTGTTCTTTCATGTGGCCTTGAAAGCATAGACTTTGAACCGTCGGCTTGAACAGTGCATCATCTTTGTTCTTGATTTCCTAGAATTTCAGAAGCTATGACTCAGCCAAAACAATAGATCGTCTTTGTTCTCTCATGTGGCCTTGAAAGCATAGACTTTAAACAATGGGCCCCCTTTGTTCTTGATTTCTCAGAATAGGGCGTGGCCTTGAAACATGCATAGACTTGCTTGAGACTGAGGGCAATGACCTTCAGGACTATAATGACCTTGAAGCGGGGACCTCGAAGAGGCAGGCTTACCAACCACATAACCTTGAAGAGAGTTACACACCTGTGGTCTTCAGCTACCCCTTGAAATAGGCAATGTTACCGACCTTAAAATTTAGTAACTTTTCTGGTGACTTTTTCCTAGATCTGGTGACAAATCTAGTGACAAAAGTGGATCAGGATCGGCATAGCTATACTACTTACTTCAAATAAATGCAGTGTAAATATACTGTAATTGATATCAAATTGTCCAATATACGAAATACAAGCTTATACACTCAATTCCCTGTCTTAATCTTATATCTAACCATCTCAATATATACAGTGCTAGTTAAAAGTCCACTCAGCCCCTTGTATCTTTTGAACGGTTTTACATACACTAATGAAATTTGGAAGGTGAGTATAAACGGATATAAGCTTCTCAACTAGTCATGACAAGTGACGTAATAGTCATATATGACTTCACAGGGCCACAGTACCTTATGGCAAGTGACATCTCGTTTGAAAGGTATTAAAATTACCTATTCAGTAATACTAATTTTGTTTGGGTTTAGGTTGATTTTGATAGAAAAACTAATAAATACTAAAATTATAGTTTGGCATTTAATTAATCAAGATTGTAAAGTCTGCCTCTGGTTAATTGTCAAAAAAGTTGACGTTTTTTAATTCTCTCGTTGTTTTTACTTTGATAAGTTTTTATACCTTGACTATTCAGTTTAATTATTCTTTAACGCGACATAGACAAAATGGTACGTACGGTAGCCGACAAAGTAGCCGCTATCTTAATAATTGGTTAATGTGGAAACAATTTCCATGCAGCGGAACGTCTTTTTAATGAGAGATACCCCGATCGCCCTATATCGAGGACTTATTTGAGGGAACTTCCTCAGAAGTTTGAAGCAACCGGTAGTTTTCAAGATGTCAAACGATCTGGTCGACCAACAATTAGTGACGCCAAAAAAATCGACATAATTGCAGAAATGGTAGTACATCCTACTTCTTCTACAGCCTAAGTTGCGTCTATCTGTGAAGTCAGTCAAAGGACAGTACATAGAGTGTTGGCTAAAAACAAATTTCATCCATACAAATTAAAAATGGTGCACCAACTTTCAGATGATGACCCCGACCGAAGATTAGAATTCTGTGAAAATATGTCCAATCAAATTATCCAACACCCAGACTACATAAAATCAGTTTGTTTTAGTGACGAAAGTACTTTCTTCCTCAATGGAAACGTTAACACACAAAATGTGAGATATTGGAGTGACACAAATCCTCAAATCTTTCGTGAAAAACATACTCAATTTCCAGAAAAAGTAAATGTTTGGGCAGGTATTTTGGGAAACCACATAGTTGGACCTGTTTTGTCAATGCTAACTTAACCGGTGAAGTGTGTCTGGAGATGTTACAAAACGCAATTGAACCGTTAATTCCTGAAATTTTGGAAGATAATCTAGAAGAATTCGGGAACTTGGAAATAACGTTCCAACAAGATGGTGCTCCTGCACACTATTATGGTGCAGTAAGATGTTAATTGGATGAAGAATATCGTGGCAGATGGATTGGACGACGAGGTTCGATAGAATGACCAGCTCGGTCTCCAGACCTGACACCATTAGATTTTTTCTGTGGGGGTACTTAAAATCTAAGGTTTACGCTACAGCACCTGGCAGTATGCACATTTTGAAACAAAGAATTGTTGAAGAATTGTAGAGCAATTTCCGCAGACACATTTGAACTAGTACGACAAGAGTTTAGCAATAGGATGCATTACTGTCAGGAATTAAGTGGAGCACATTTCCAACATTTACTATAAGAATTGGTCCTTGAATGTTGATTAATTAAATGAAATCAAAATCAACCTAAACCCTAACAAAATTAGTATTACTGAATAGATAATTTTAATACCTTTTAAACAAGATGTCACTTGCCATAAGGTACTATTTAAAATTATTGGTCACTGTGGCCCTGTGACGTCATATATGACTATTACGTCACTTGTCGTGACCAGTTGAGAAGCTTATATCCGTTTATATTCACCCTCTAAATTTCATTAGTATAAGTAAAACCGTTCAAAAGATACAAGGGGGGAGGAGACTTTTGACTAGCACTGTATATATATATATATATATATATATATATATATATATATATATATATATTGTGGAACTAACTAGTATTTGAATAACGGGGGCGCTTACAAAGAGTTTTATACAGTCAATTTCAAGAGTGGTACTTCGGGCGTCACGTTTTGGTCCAGGAAAATGTTTTATAATATTATGAGCACGTGTATTTCCACAGTTTCTTCTCCATCTAGTTATTTGATTCTTGCCAATGTAGAATTTGTCATTATTATTATACTCGCTTTCTGTTGAGGTTACATCGTCATCTGATATGTATTCCGGTTCCGAATCTGTTTCGTGATCACTTCTTTCCACTATACTTTCATGTTCTTCTGTTTCATCTTCCTCATCTGTATCTAGTGACTCTCCTGATCGCGTAAAATTTCCTGAGACCATCTCTGCCAAACCTCTGGATCTCTACTAGCTTCTAGACCTCTTTTTTTTAATCAGACATATTTTTCTGAAACAAAATAATACATTGCCTAAATAGCACGTACAAGATTAGAAACACAGAAAACGTTTTTGGTAATTAAAACATTTTATGAGAAAAAATATAAATTACGGCATGCTAAGTATAGAGATAAAAATTACGTAGCTGAGAGAAACTAACGTAATAAGTCGCGAGGTCTACAATCGTAGACCAATCGTGTTTGAATCTGCATAACTGTCAGTAACCACCCGTTCTACTGCACTTTGAGTACTAAACTAATAGATGCAAAAGTAATAAACAGCTACTTGACGGCGTGTCCACATAAGTATTCCCTCCTCGCAACTACCGTTATTCACATTGCAGTGGTTTACGATTTTAGACCACGCGTCTAGCGGAGGGCAAGGTTATTGTTCAATTACTTCCTTGTTAAGAATGTCGTAACTAAAATAACCTACCTACCCCAACGTTAGCTGTGTGCTAGATACTGTCTAATTAGTAGTTAGATTGTAAGACGGCCTAAACTACACGTATACAATAATCCATAGCCAGAAATAAGATTCAGGGGCGCTGACCGAAAATTTGAGGGTGAAGAATTTTAAAGAATATATTTTTATTACTGCATGTCACATACATAAGGCGACCATTCATCCTGTACTACACGGGACAGTCCCTTTTTGAAACACATCATTTCGTATATGTAATTATTTTAATAAATCACGTACATGTTCCGTATTTATAAAGATGTCTCCTTTTTGTCCCGTTTCTGACGTTTCATTGCTTAGAAGGAATTAATCAATGCCTACAAAGTACGAAAATGTACAATTTACAATTTATTACAATTTACGAGACTGATCTAGCACTTTTGTCGACTTCAATAAATAGCGCGCGACTCCGTTTATGAGGCAGTATTAAGTATCAAATGTAGCGCGAAAATAGTTAGTTGGTTAAGGTTAAGTGTTAATAAATATCATAAATGTCATACCAGAACGTGATCCATAATCAGCCCTTTCGTTCTATGGACTGCACTAGCAAGCTAATAAAAGCTTGCTTCCATCAAAGACGTGCATATACTAAAGGCAGAAATGAAAATATGGGTAACATTTTACAAAACGAATCATTAAGCTCCATACAAAATGATCTTGGGACGATCAATTTTGCAACGAAAAACTAGCCTTACTGTAAGAACTTTAAAAGGACTTTTACTGACAAAATATAAGTTAGAAATAAATTGCCATAAATTTTGTAAGTATCTGCAAGATCTCCCAGACATTTTACAATGGAAAAATATAAAAATAATTAACGGTTTGCTCGCCATTTTATTAACTATGCACAATTAAAAACCGAAGTAAAACACAGAATTAAATAGATTTTTTTATTTTTTTTTACACTTAGATTATGACACGGGGCGCCTCAAAACTTACCATAGACAACCACTACATTTTTCACTTAGACTAGTGAAAATATAATTTTGTGTCCAATTCAAAAGAAATTTCTCCCTCTCCTTCACCTTACTGAGGACTAAGTCGTACCCCTCAGACTCTTCGGGTAATGCGTCCATATTCCGTATCATATATATATATATATATATATATATATATATATATATATATCAGGGTGAGTCAGTTTTGTAGATAAACTTTAACGGGAGATAGAACACATGTTTCTAAAAGAAAAGTCCCTATAAACATATGTCGTAGAAGGCTTCGTTTCGAGATACAGGGTGTTGAATATATTTTTTTCTCAAATTTTCATTATAACTCATAAACGAATGCTTAGATTTTTTCATGTTGGGGGATAATGTTTATTAATTAAGGGCATAAAACAAGCGATAAGAATGTTCACAAACTTGCACAGTGGCGGAGTGGAGGGGTGCTCAACCCCTTTAATAAACAGAACTTCTACGCCAATGACTATTTTTAAAAACTGTTATTTTCATTATCTACATACAGTTTAACAAAAATAATGTACCTTCTTCTGTTTCGAAATTCCTGTGCGTTTCCGAGTTATTTTGATTTTAGTGTTTGATGTGGTACTAAGTTAAGTAATGCTTTATGTGAATAATTGAATATAAAGTTTTAATAGAAAAGATATAATAAAACATTTAGAGCCATTTTAGTACCTAGCGATCGTTTCTTTAAAATTTCAAATACATTTTCATTTATAAATAGGTAGGTTATCGGTTTTTTTTTAGTATCCATTGTTATTATCCTCGTATAAAAAGAAATGCATAATTATTATTATTATGCGGTCAATACTTTCTGTATAATTATGTATGTATCAATTTCGCCATAAACATCTATGTAGTTTTTAAGTGAGATTCTAATAAGTTATAGACCGCTGCTCACTTGCTCTCATTAAAGAGCCGCCACTGTATCAAGCCATACTCAAATACAAGACTTTTGTAAATTGAAATCTGTTTAGTACACTAATTTTAACAATCCTCATTTATTATTGTAACAATACTTAATTAATAATTGTGAAATCAATAAGAATTCTTAGCAATAACGATTTATAAATAAATAACAATAACACTAGTATAATAAAATTAGACACTCTGTTCAAAATGTAAACCGTTCTTTTCAATACACATTTCACAGCGACGTACAATAGAACGTCTTAAGTTAACTAAATGATGCACCCTTATTTTATTGCAACAAAATATGATACTCCTTGGAAAACAAGTAAGTATTAAATTTTATATTTTGAAACGACAGTTTGACTTTTTACAAACACTTGCTTCATCTTGAATAATTTCACTGTTATTAATTATTGTTTTTAAGTTCAAAAAGTTATTTCATTTGATTTGCCAGCTTTTAATTAGTGTAACATGCCGTTTACATTTACAAATAGCGAACAAGCCGACATTCATTTTATTTATGGGTTCGCAAATGGGAATTCAAGGTACGCAGCTAGGGAGTATCGGAGAAGATTTCCAAATAGACGATAACCTCATCATTCCGTTTTTGTGAGTATCCATCGTCGATTTGTTAACCAGGGTTTGAAAATGTAGATGGGGCCGACAGGACAGCCGTGGACGAGACAGAATTGGAGAGGGTATATTGCGTGAATTTAATATGAACCCCACGACAAGTACTCGACGTACTGCTGTTGCTCTTGGTATTTCCCAAAGTAAAGTTTCCCGGGTTTTAAAACGGGATCACAGACGCTCATATAATTTTCAACCTGTTCATGGTTTATGTCCAGGTGACGCCGAACGAAGACTTAATTATTGTAGGTGGGTTCTTAACTCCATTCAAAATAATAGAGATTTCTTATCCAACATACTGTGAACTGATGAATCCTGTTTTACTCGTCGTGGTATCGTAAACTTTCCCAATCTGCATATATGAGCACATGACAACCCACATGCCATTCGACCAAGAAGTTTTCAACATGAATTTAGTACAAATGTCTGGGTTGAAATTTACGGCAACCACGTGTTTGGACCTTATTCCTTGCCACACCGTGTAAATTCAGAAAATTCCCTACAATTTTTAGAAGAAGAACATGTTAATATGTGGGAAGACATTCCTTTGAATTTAAGAGGCATTCTTGGTGTCAGCTTGATGGATATCCGGCCCATTATGGCAGAAATGTAAGAAATTGGCTAAACAATAACTACCCGGGGAGGTGGATAGGTCGTGGAAGTCCAGTGTCGTGACCTCCTAGATCCCCCGATTTAACGCCACTTGACTTTTTTGTATGAGGATTCCTGAAGGAAAAAGTGTGTACCACTCCGGTTAATACACTTGAAGAACTTCACAATCGCATCAGAGATGCTTGCAATGAAATAAGGGTGAATCAAATAATTAACTTAAGACGTTCTATTGTACGTCGCTGTGAAATGTGTATTGAAAAGAACGGTTTACATTTTGAACAGAGTGTCTAATTTTATTATACTAGTGTTACTGTTATTTAGTTATAAATCGTTATTGCTAAGAATTCTTATTAATTTCACAATCATTAATTACGTATTGTTACAATAATAAATAAGGATTGTTCAAATTAGTGTACTAAACAGATTTCAATTTAGAAAAGTCTTGTATTTGAGTATGGCTTGATACAGTGGCGGCTCTTTAATGAGAGCAAGTGAGCAGCGGTCTATAACTTATTAGAATGTCACTTAAACACTACATACCTGTTTATGGCGAAATTGATACATACATAATTATACAGAAAGTATTGACCGCATAACAATAATAATTATGCATTTCTTTTTATACGAGGATAATAACAATGGATACTAAAAAAAAACCGATAACCTACCTATTTATAAATGAAAATGTATTTGAAATTTTAAAGAAACAATCGTTAGGTACTAAAATGGCTCTAAATGTTTTACTATATCTTTTTTATTAAAAACTTTATATTCAATTATTCACATAAAGCACATTACTTAACTTAGTACCACATCAAACACTAAAAATCAAAATAACTCGGAAACGCACAGGAATTTCGAAATAGAAGAAGGTACATTATTTTTGTTAAACTGTATGTAGATAATGAAAATAACAGTTTTTTTAAAAAATAGTCATTGGCGTAGAAGTTCTGTTTATGAAAGCCACTGTGCAAGTTTGTGAACATTCTTATCGCTTGTTTTATGCTCCTTAATTAATATACATTATCCCCCCCAACATGAAAAAAATCTAAGCATTCGTTTATGAGTTGTAATGAAAATTTGAGAAAAAAAATTATATTCAACACCCTGTATCTCGGAAACGAAGCCTTCTACGACATATGTTTATAGGAACTTTTCTTTTTAGAAACATGTGTTCTATCTCCTGTTAAAGTTTATCTACAAAAACTGACTCACCCTGTATATATATATATATATATATGTATATATATTTATATATGTATATATATATATATATATATACACATATGCATAAATTACCAAGAGGGTCCATATTTGGCGGGACAGTACACATTTTGTGAGATCTTTACCGTCGCCGCCCAATCCTATAAATGTCTAGCGATAATTCCACGTACAGATTCCGACAAATATTAACGTGTCTCTAACATGAAGGTTCAATTTTCTGTCTGACATAAATCAATATGTAGTTTCTCGGCATTTCCCATTTTCATTATGAAAAAATTGTACGTTGAAAGGTCGTGTGTTGTCCCACAGCAGATATTTAAAGTTCAGAAAAGCAATCTACAATGCACAGTATCTTAAGAAATTTAAATGTATTTGTGTAACTTTTTCTACATTAATAATTACTTTTACCACCGAATTTATGATTATAATAGTATATTATGTTATTAGGAGTAAAAGTGATACTTTATGTGGCGAAGCTGAATGTTTATTTTGCCGAACGAAGTGAGGCAAATAATTCAGCTGAGCTACATAAAGTCACTTTACTCGAATAACATATACGTTTTATCCGCAAACGTAAAAATAATTGGTAAAGATCGAAAGGAAGGATCAAACATAATTAGCAGGTAAAAGAATAAGATAATCAAGACGCTTTGCAAGTAATGAAACCACAGCAACGCACATTTAATAAGCACATTTGGTAAAAGTAAAAATGCCTAGGCACAAAAGTGCAACTTTTACTGCATGTTTGAAAATTAAAACTTTTACCTTTGACATTGAGTCATAAAAGTGTCACTTTTGTGACGTTTGCGGATAGAATAAATTTAATTTTCCAGGTATATCGGACTTTTATTTTAAAATAAAACTCTCAATATATTTTACGCCAATATATTTCGTGCTTGATTAACACCTCATCAGGAAAACTGACAGCAACATTTATAAGTACAAGTTATTAAATAAGTATAAAATAACTAACAATATTTAAGGGTATAAAACCAAAAAGTAGAAGCCAACACTAGAAACAATTTTCATGTCACTAATGAAAGAATTACAATAAAAGTAACTAGATGTGATAATGAACTTAATACCTGAACATTTATCAATAAAACTAGAATTTGAATATAAAAGTTAAACTTAAGAATTAACGATATTAATAGTATAAAATTAATGCTACTAAATAAATCTGTTATTTTTTTCTATATTGTTCAGTTTTGAAATAAAATTTTTTAAATTTATTTTTACTATAGACTAAGCCTAACCCTTCGTCACGAGTGATCCGTATGACATTAGTGTCTTTCTTTTATAACTTAACACATATGTTAGGTACCTTTAACCGTAAGAACAATGTTTAAGAAGATTTTAATCACAAATAATAAACAAACAGCAACCGAAAGCGTAATTAAAATCACCTAAAAATAAGAAAGATGTAAAAGGGCACGGAGGAAGTGTGGAACTGTATGACCTAATAGCCCTAGAATCACTTTTACATACCTTAATTTAGCCACAGAGTACAGCTACTAAAAATATAAAATAACGTAACTACAATTAAAACTATAAAGGGTTTCAGATTTCATCTCATATAAAGTGCAGGGTTGTATCCACCATTGGAAAGCATATAATATTCGATGTAACAAAGCGAGTTGGATACACTGATTATAGATTTAATTTTGTCATAATTAAATGTATCTTGAAATTAAAATTCATTTTCTTTTCTTAATGATATTGACATCTCATACACAAAGACGTTGAACAATTCCAAAACTATATAAAGTATAAAATTTACACACTGTTTTCGCCATATATGCTTGTGAGGACATGTGGTAATAAACTCAGTCACGTATACTAGCGGGGACAGTCCCCATACAATTGTTCAGAGTGTAATTGTAAACAAAGGAGTGTAGCCACTTAATGTTTATAGCGTTGTACAGCTAAGGACCTGAAGTATCTCATAGTATTGGCGGTTTCAATGTCCCCACAACTTATGTAAATAGCACGGCCCCACAGCTTACGCAAGACGCGTATGTGTGTGTACGTGTGTGCGCGTGTGTGCATGTATGTGCGTTGTGTGCGTGTATGTGCGTCCGGGTGCGTGTGTGCGCGTCCGTGCGCGTGTGTGCGCATACCAGCGCGTGCGTGCGCGTGCGTGCGTGTGTGTGTGTGAACGTGTGTGCGTGTGTGTGCGTGTGCGTGTGTGTGCGTGTGTGTGCGTGTGTGTGCGTGTGTGTGCGTGTGTGTGCGTGTGTGCGTGTGTGCGTGTGTGTGTGTGTGTGTGCGCGTGTATGCGCGTGTGTGCGTGTGTGTGTACATGTGTGTGCGTGTGTGCGGGTGTGTGTGTGTGTGTGTGTGTGTGTGTGTGTGTGTGTGTGTGTGTGTGTGTGTGATGTACGTTAGTATCTACAATAACTCAAGAACGAAAATACGTACGTACTTAAAATTTTCTTTTAAGCTTGTTTTCATTTGGCTTAGAGGGGTTTTGTTAGGTTCAGGTTTTGGTTTTTATCAAATATTTCTAAGACAGCTGCATATTTCAAAGATATAAAAATATCTAGATATAGATCTTAAACATGTCGATTAATTATATTCTATGCAATTTTTTGATACGACGAGTAATTCATCGGCAAAAGGTTTCTAAGGTGAAATTTGGATAATTTGGACGACTTATGAAATCGGATAATTGCTGGGTGTAACTCAATTAGAAACGCCTCTGGTGTGTTTGATAGAGTTCGGCAGTCAATGATGAGAAGGTTAAATGCTTGTATCGTAGCTGGAGGGAGTCATTTTGAACATGTATTGTAGATTGAGTAACTTTACATGTACTTTTCTGGTAATAAAATGTTGTTACTGTCGCAAATTTATTTTATTAACCCTGTATTTTCAAAACAAAGGGGATTTTAAAAAATCATCATAAGATAAAATATTCTTATAGTAGGCCAAGAAATAACCTCTTGAATTTTTGCCGCATGTTTACCTAACACCCTGTATTTGGAACATCTTACTTTAAAAAAAAAGAAAACAAGTTATACAATATCACCGCTACCTAACAAAATCATTAAACTTACTTCATTACCTTGTTGTCACAAAACTCTAATCATTACCTGTCAAACCCTCATCTACATTAGGCGTCATAACATCTAATTTTACATCTTCTAAACCTAAAGAGTGTCCAACATGTTGCATAATATTTTGTGATTTTTTAAGAAAACTTGAGTTCCTTCACAATATACGACCTAGGCGAAGCATGTATATTTACTACCTCACCTGGAACCCATTGCTTATCTTTTCTGATAACTATATTATCACCTTGTTTGAACTCTTGTCTAGTTTTGCACTACGATCATATTTAGATTCTATTGAAGTATTAATTTTATTTCTTTGTTTCTGTACTTCTACTACACATGGCTTTAGCAACAATTTACTTGACATTAGACCTGTTCTCAATAATCTACTATTTAGCAGTTGTGATGGTGCTAAATGTAATCCACATAGTGGATAAACATTTGTTTATATATATATATATATATATATATATATATATATATATATACTGCTTTTTTCTGCTAGCCCATTGTTTTTGGAATACCTCGGACTTGAAAATACAAGTTCCATATCATACACCTCACAAAACTTTTTGTTCTTGTAACTATTGCGAGGCAGATTATCGGGCACAGTTATTTGCGTAACACCATGTTCTTAAAAAATTTCTTTAAATGATAAATAATTAGTTTTAATTATTTTTAACTCTATCCATTTGCTAAAATAATCTACAAGAACTAAATAAGAGTGTTACCAAAGTCTAGTATATATGGGTACTTTTTGAAATAGCAGTGATGGTCTTTGATGTGGAATCAACGGTTCTTTTACATTATTATTTGAGAATTTTTCATACTTACTAGACTTTGATATTATTTTCTCAATATCATTTGCTAACTTGGCCAATAGACAACTTTACGAGCCATTGCTTTGGTTTTTTTGACTTCCAAATGCGCTTTATGTAACAGTTGTAAATTGTTTACTGTTAAACTTTCAGGAACTACTATTCTCTCATTTAAAAATATTACACCCTGCTTTGCATATTCTCTGTTCTTGTAATACTGTTGTAAGTTGGGAGATACACATTCTTTGCTGGCCAACCATTTACACGAAACTCTTTTATTTGACCTATTGTTGGATCTTTATTCGTTTTGCTTACTATGTCTTCAAACCTTTTTTTTTGGTATAGGCAATTCCAACTTAAGACAGTGCACCGTTTTCAACATCTAAACATCATCTTTGACACTTTCCCTTATAAGAGACCTTGACAGTGTCAGCAATGTACCGGGAGGCCAGATAAGAATGCAAAGCGCTGTTTCTCGGAAGCTATTCGTCGTAGAGAGTTGCAGTAAAGAATGTTATTAATAAAGTCGCCAAAAAAGACAGTGGAAAATATTTTCAAATTTGCAAGATGACCGCCAGGGGGTGTAACCGCCATCCTACACTTTTAAAGTGAATTTTTGCTGAAATCCACCTAGTAAATTTACTAAATAATTATATGCTTTTTAAAGATCAGCTTTATTCGAGAAATTTTTGTTTGATGTATCTATTAAAATAAAGTAGTGAGGGGTGATTCAGTGATTTTTAAATAAACAGCTGTAACTCCTAAAGATTGAACAGATTGTAATAAACTTAGTCTCGTTGGAAAGAGCATCTATTGGTCCATCAAATCCATCTTACAAGTAATATGTCTAATTTTTAATGATGTCGCTAGAACGCGTTCTTTGATATAATATCAGAGAATTGCAAAATTCTTTAAAAAATTAAATGCAACAATAGTTAGTGAAAACCGCATCTCGATATCTTATTCCTACCCTAAATTATCGAAGAAAGAAAATTTAGTTATTATAAAATTTGAAAAAGTTACAGGTATTTATTCTTATTTATTTGTCTTTTTTCAAGATTCAATGAGAAATTTCATTATTTTAACATTTTTAAATAATAAAACAAACATAAATTACACTGTCCGTCAAATTTTAATATTTGTTTACAATTTGATTTTAGGTATTTGTTTTTTGTCAATGGCCTACTCACAATTTCTGCCTATTCTGCACTTGTACACTCTATGCATTGATTATTATTCTCCCACATGTTTTTTTTAATTGTTGAAATTATAAAAACCTTTATTATTTAAAAATTATAAAATGATGAAATATTTCATTGAATCTTGAAAAAAGACAAATAAATAAGAATAAATACCGGTGCAATATCGACTTTTTTAAATTTTATAATAACTAAATTTTCTTTCTTCCATATTTGAGGTTATGAATAAGATATCGAGGTGCGGTTTTCACTAACCTATTTAGGGATGATTTGATCTCATTTTTATGAAAAAAAGTCATATTGTTGCATTTAATTTTTTAGAGAATTTTGCAATTTTCTGATATTATATCAAAGAACGCGTTCTAGCGACATCACTAAAAATTAGACATATTACTTGTAAGATGGATTTGATGGGGCAATAGATGCTCTTTCCAACGAGACTAAGTTTATTAAAATCTGTTCAGTCGTTTAGGAGTTACCGCTGTTTATTTTAAAAAATCACTGAATCACCCCCCACCACTTTATTTTAATAGATACATAAAAAAAGCATATAATTATTAAGTAAATTTACTAGGTGGATTTCAGCAAAAATTCACTTTAAAAGTTTAGGATGGCGGTTACGCCGCCTGGCGGTCATCTTGTAAATTTGAAAATATTTTCCACGGTCTTTTTTTTACCACTTTAGTAATAACATTTTTTACTGCAACTCTCTACGACGAATAGCTTCCGAGAAACAGCACTTTGTATTTTTATCTGGCCACCCACATAAATAAAAAGTTAACCTCGAGTAGGATTTGAACCTACGACACCATAACAAAACTTATAATAATTTAACATCACTCAAGTTGCATTGGTATGTGTGAATGCTTGCGATATTGCAGGCTCACATTCCATTAATATAAGTAATTTGACTGTAATCTCATTATACATTTACATCAGTTCTATATCAAGACAAAATTTATATCGATTGGTGCTTGCATCTCGATAGCTCAGTTGGTTAGAGCGCTACTCTAGCAAAGTAGATGATGTAGGTTCAAATCCTACTCGAGGTAAGCTTTTTATTTTTATATTTAATAAAATTAACAATAATTTTTAATTACATATTTACTTTTGAACTTATTCGTTCATAACAAACTTATAATTATTGTATGGTATGTTATACTTCAAAATTTTTTATTTTAGACGTTGTAATCTAGACGTCAGCTTACTTATACTGAATAGCTAGTAATGGATTATGATCAAAATGTGTCACTACGTTTTTTCCATATACAAACTGATGAAACCTATTTAACGTATAACACCCACCTAATACTCCTCTATCTGTGCATATCTACCTTCAGTATCACTTAACCTTCTTTAACAGAATGCTACTGGACACCCATTTTGCAATAGGCAATTCCCCATACCATCCTTACTTGCATCACATTGAATTACTGTTGGAAGTTTTGGATTGAAAATTATTAATTTAGTTATTGCTGCTATAACTTTTTTTAATTTGTGTAAACACATATTATGACTTTCAGCGTTGATTGAGGAATTTAGTCAATGCTTTCAGTCCACATATACATCTTTTTTTATAAGGTTTCTTGAGGGTGCTATTATACTAGCTAAATTCGGTATATATTTTATTAAATAATTTGTCATCCCTAAAATTTTGAGCAATTCTTTTTTATTTTTAGATGCTTCTATGGCCAAAACAATATTTACATAACTGGGATCTGGTTTAACATCTTCACCATCAAACAATTGTCTCAAATATTTAACTTCCATAATCTTGTATTGAAGTTTATTTGCATTACACTTTACATTATACTGTTTTGCTTTTTTGATTACTTCAGCCATTATTAAATCATGTTCATTCTTATTCACTCCTGCAACTACTAAATCATCGAAATACATACCAATGCTTAGTTTTCCAAATATTTGTTCATTAACCTTCTGAAATCCCTCCAGACTACATGAAAGACCAAATTGAAGTCTCAAGAACCTATACTTGCCAAACGGACACAATGTTGCTCTTTCTGCACTTAGGGGTACCTGATAGGAACCGTTTTTCATATCAAGCACGGTGAAAATCTTTTTACCTTGCAACTTTATTGCAATCATGGTACCAATGACCTTGTTAGCACGCTCCACTGGGTTGGCTTGGGGTGTATACGGTGGTGTTAAACGGTGTGTAATGCCAAGTTCTTTTAGGGCCTCCGTAAACAACCGGCTGGTATATTGCGGACCGTTGTCTGTGAATAGTTTGTGTGGACATCCATATCGATAAACGATTTGTTCCCGGAAAACCTGGAGAATCGCGGCACTGGTGGCGTGGCGAAGAGGCTTCAATTCCACCCATTTTGTCAAACAGTCTTGGAATACCAATACGAACGTGTGCCCTTTCTTGGTCCGAGGTAAAGGTCCTTTTAGATTAGTGCTAATAATTTGCCACGGTGGGCCGGTCTTGGAGAAATACATTTCCCCGATTGGTTTCTGCGAAGAGGCTTGAAACTGAAGGCAGGTATTACATCTTTTGATGTGTTTTATCACATCTCCTTTTATCCCAGGCCAATAGTGATGTCTGTATATTCTGGAGAGTGTTTTGGCGATACCTAGGTAGCCGGCGGTGGTGGCGACGTGACATTCCCTCAGGATGGCTTTTCTCTGAGTTTTGGGGACGCACATCTTACAACTCCCATGTACTTTTTATATAGAAAGTTATTTTGTATTTTGGATAGGGGATAATCGACTGGACTCTGCTGGACTCGTTGGAGGAGATTCTGGTACCAGAAACAGTCTTGAGTCTCCTGGGCGGTCCATTGCAGGAGAGAGAGGCTGGTGTAGAGGGGACTGATTTATGTGAATGGGAAAGTTCATCGGCTACGTTGTTTAACGTTCCTTTCCGATAGTCGATAGAAAAATCGTATAGCTGCAATTCTAGGATCCAGCGGGCCAGGCGTGATGTGGGCTTCTCAAGAGATCGCAGCCACTTCAAACTCTTGTGATCGGTGAGTACAATAAACTTGTAACCCTCGAGATAACCTTTGAGTTTCAAGATGGCCCACACTACTGCCAGACATTCCTTTTCGATAGTGAAGTAGTTGCGTTCGGCGGGGTGAGTGCTCGGATTATGTAGGCGATCACCTTCCTTCCTGCCCTTGTCTCTGAGTTAGGACCGCTCCTAGTCCTGTGTCGCTGGTATCCGTTTGGAGTATGAGTGTCTTCGAAAAGGCTGGGCAGACTAACACTGGCGTAGATATGAGCGCTTGTTTGATTTGTTCAAAAGCACGCTGTTGCTTTGCCGTCAACGGAAATTGGTGATACTTCGTCAAAAGTTGAGTTAATGGTTGACTGAGCTGGGCGAACTGGGAGATACATTTCCGGTACCAAGAAGACACCCAGAATTTGACGTAGTTGTTTCGTGGTACGTGGGCGGGGGAGAAGTTGGTAATGGATTCTACCTTGTCTGGATCAGGCTGGATTCCCTCGGATGTCACTACATGTCCCAGATATTTCAATGATGTCCTGCAGAACTGGCATATATCTGCTTGCAACTGTAGTATATTTTCCCGAAGTCGCCTAAAAACTTCCCGTAAGTTTTATAAATGTTTGGTAAACGTCTTTTCTAACACAATAATGTCATCTAGGTAGAAAAAGGCTTTGCCGGCCCAATGACGCTGTCCAGTAGACGTTGAAAGGTGGCTGGCGCGGAATGTAATCCGAAGGGCAGTACTTTAAATTGGTAAAGACTGCGTCCTGGCACCGTAAAATCGGTTACAGGCTTACTACTTTCCTCAAGGGGAACTTGCCAATACCCTTGTTTCAAGTCTAAGGTGCTGAAATAAATGGCTTTACGCAAGTTTTACTGAAT
>JARFJB010000145.1:3035000-3060000 GCA_036346205.1 Vesta saturnalis | reverse complement strand
AAGCATCCGAAGTGACATATGGCTGTGTGTGGAGTATTTTGGAATCACTACTGCAGAGTAATATTCATTACACGAGCACCGACATATTCCATATGGAGGTAACGTGTGTATCACCGCCAACAAGGAAAGGAAGGCAGCGAGTGTACGACAACTACAATGATGAATCCACTATGCGACGTGGACTAATTACTATACGCAATGAAGATAACTTGAAAGAAAAAGAAAATAAGATTACTGTACAACCAAGGACATTTTAACGTTATAAAATCTTTAACATCAGCGTTTTGTTGTAGCTATTACTGTGAAAAGTGTCATATCCCGTACAATACTTTAAACAGGCATGGATGTAAAGCTACATGCCCCTGCTGTAGAAGAACTCCAGTTTGTGAAAAATTACGTGAAGAAGTTTATTGCCCGACTGCGGTAGAAGCTTTCGTTCGTACATATGTCTTTTGAACCATATAGAAGAAAAACGGGGTGTGTCTATATGTTTAACAATACACAAATGCAATGTTTGTTTAGAAACACTTAATTTTGTGGGGAGGTATTTTGTAAACAATGCAACGATCATAAACCGGAAAACCATTCTTGTTTTATTAGACCAGTAAATCCTTATAGAGAGAATGATGACGTTTTGTTTTTGTTTTATGATTTAGAAACTCGTCAAGAACAATATCATCCTGAAAAACCCGAAGTAAAGCTTCAGGAGGCGAATCTTTGTGTATTTCAGCAAGTGCGCCCTACGTGCTACACACTACCATCTTCTCTAGTCATACGTCCCCGATGTGGTGTTAGACAACAAATATTACAAGGTGAATACTGTATCAACAAAATCTTTAATTACTTGCTGGAAGTAAGAGAATTGTTCAAAAAGGTTGTTGTAATAGCCCACAATGGTCAAGGGTTTGATCACCAGTTTATCTTAAACCACACACTAACAAACACACACCTTAAACCGGAGATTATGAGGGTGTCTAAAATACTAATGATGAAATTTATTGATAGTCTTAACTACTTCCCTATGCCACCCTCAGCTCTATCAAAGGCGTATGGATTAACGACGGTTGTAAGAAAATGTTATTTCCCCATCTATTTAACGTTAAATCAAACTTCGAGTATGTAGGACCGCTACCTCATATTGATTATTACTCCCCCAACTCCATGAAACCCGAAGAAAGAGCTGAAGTTTTAAAATGGTGTGGAGAAATATAATCGCAGGGTTATATATTTAAAATGTCGGGAGAGTTAGTAGAATATTGTCGGTCCGATGTAGATATTTTAAAACATGCTTGCATATACTTTAGAAGGCTGTTTTTGAAGGAGTGTTTGGTTGATCCGTTTATCGAGTCCATTACGATAGCCTCAGCTTGCAATCTAGTGTATCGACGACAATTTTTACAACCCGATACAATTGGAATTATCCCCAAAGCTTGTTACCGAAGACAGACAAACAATCTATAAGTGCTATACAATGGCTGGTATGGGAAGAGGACCTTAGGGGTATTTCTATTCAACACGCTGGTAAGCAGAGAGAGTATGTGAAGTATGGTTTGAGAGTAGAGGGTTATTGCGAATCATCAAACGAAGTTTTCGAGTTTTACGGGTGTTACTATCACGGTTGTCCTATATGCTTTAGAACACAACGTCATGCACCGCTGTTTGACAATCTCCACGATACGATAGACCAGAGGTATGAAAATACTAAATCAAGTATTCCGTCTTAAAAATTTAGGATATAACATCACTGAAATATGGGAATGCAAATTTTTACTAGAATTAAAAACAAATCAAAAAATTTTTACTAGAATTAAAAACAAATCAAAAAATGTTATACTTAAAACACCACCTCTCCTTCTTCAGTTCTGAGATATCTAATAATACGATCACGGAGAATATCACTAGTCCCGGTAGCATCGAGACGATATTTTCCTGCTTCCTCTATTAAATTCTCCTTCTTGAGTATGTACACCCATCCCACTCGAATGTTCTTTTCTTCTGACTGACTGGTACTCATTCTTTCTGTTTTCACGTTCCGGACTGGTTGAAGATGCTAAAACTAACATTATGCTGGTTGGGTTGTAGAAATGCTGGATGCTGTTTAAGTTCTGGATTTTATAAACACAGTTATCTTTAAGTTTGCTGTAAGAAAATTGTTAATCACTTCCCATTTGAAATTTGTGAACACTTTAAGTTTTATGTTTTCCTGTAAGAAAGTGGTTAATCGCTAATTATTGGCCCAGTATAAACACTTTTGGGTTTCCTGTAAAATAATGGTTAAACACTAAATATTATGATGATATATACAATTATCTTATATAAAAATTGGGGTAAAAATAATAAGTTATATATTATATTTATCGTCGTATTATATAATTAAAGACCTTATATCTCATTTATCAGGGGTTAGGGTTCAAATAAAACTTATTGGTAAAAGCATAATATGATGTTGAATTATGCATGCTTGCATAAAATTTAAATATTGTATTTATTTTAATTCCCGGCTGCTCTATTTTTATAAGTGTATGTTAATTTCCTGCAACACTAATTTATGCAGTATTTTGAAATTAAGTATAAATTTCGTCCGATATAAGTAATTGTATTCCAAGTCATGCGCATATAATAACACATAGACGGTATTGACACTTACGCTTGACTGCAACAAAATTCTGTACTGATCTTGCTTTAAAATAACGGTAGGTATGTTTATTTTCACAATTACTACTGAATTAAGATATAATAGAATATATATATATATAATATATATATATATATATATATATATATATATATATATATATATATATATATATAGTTAAATTTAATGCTAACAAAACTCAGTGTTGCCTTATGTCCGCCAAAAAGATCGATCATTTCCTGTTAGTTGTAAGTATGAATGGCTCAGTTCTTAAGTTTTCAGACTGTATTACTTTGTTGGGTATGACTGTACCTTCAAATCTCTCATGGGTTGACCATCTTCTGTCAACTACCAAAACAGCTGCTCGTAAAATAGGCTTTTTGTACAGATCTAAGTAGTACTTTACCTCTCGACAACCCCTTCTGCTGCACAAGGCCCAAATTCGTCCTCATCTGGAATATAATTCTCACCTCTGGTTAGTGCTCCTAATACGCTCTCGATATCGTTGATCGTATTCAAAAGAGAGCGATTAGGCTTATAAATGACCCGTCCTTAACTTCTCACATACAGTCCCTTGAGCATAGAAGGATGGTTTCAGTTCTTTCTTTGTATTATCGTTATTACAACGGCTATTGTGCTGCTGAATTATATTCTTTGATACCATCTCGGCTATCTTTGCGAGAAACACTCGGTTCGCTCATTCACATCATCAGTATGCAGTACAAATCTCCACTTGTCGTACCAAACGGGCGCAATCCACATTTTCTACACGGCTTCTAAACTCTGGAATGATTTCCTAGTTCCTGTTTTCCTCTCACTTATGATATGAGAACATTTAATGATAATAGATGCCTATGAACAGCTGTTCATAGGCATCTATTGGCAATTAATTATCGCTCTATCCATCCTCCTAAGTGTTCCTGAGTGCTTTAGCACGATAGGCCTAATTTAGCCTGTTCAGGTCCACAATCATAAAATATATATATATATATATATATATATACAGTAATACCCCGATACCCCGGACTTACGTGGTAGGTGGGTCCGAGCGATTGCCGTGTAAGTCGAATTCGCGTAAGTCGGGGTTCAACTTTGCATATAAATACATATAAAGTATGTTTAATCTGGACCAGAGTCTAAAGAAAACAATAATTTAGAAGAAAAATGTTTAATAAAATGTAAGGTAATAAATTAATTTACATTGTTATAAATAAAGTAACCTAAACCGAAGTTATTTTGATGTCGAAGGCTTCATACATTCTAACAATGTTGCCTGACGAGTTTTTCTTCTTCTCACGCAAAATTTCCTCGTAGCATACCAGTAAATTTTTTATTCCCCGTTTTGTAGTAGAAACGCGTTCTTCATTAGAATCTATTTTTTCTCAAATTTGTAACCCCTTTTCAATTGAATTGAGGCCTTCTGTTAAGTTTGCAATTGTCATTTGATTTTCCGATTCAACTGGGTCTAGCGAATCAGTTTGTTCAATGTCTTACTCATGCTTACGCATTTCTATAAGCTCGTCAATTGTTAGCTCTTGATTGTGTGAATCTAGCAATTCTTGAACATCATCATCATCGACCTCTAAATTTAATTGTTTGACGATATCGACCACTTCTTCTATTATGCTATCGATTTGTTCAGGATCTGAAACTGATTCTCCTTGGGTTTCAGTGGTGAAAAAGAATGGACACAGTTTTTTCCAGACGCCATTCAAAGTTTTTTGTGAAACCTCATTCCAAGATTGTGCAATAATTCTTACAGCATCTAAAACATTGAATTGCTTCCAAAAGTCTTTAACAGAAAGCTCATTGTTTTGTCTCATAGCTTCATGTAGATGTGCAAATGATCGCCTTGTGTAGTAAGCTTTAAATGTTTTAATGACTCCCTGGTCCATTGGTTGAAGCAAGCTGGTAGTGTTTGGTGGCAAAAATACAACTTCCACTCGTGGATCGAAATTAATTATAGTTGTGGGAGGATGACCTGGTGCATTGTCAATTAGTAGCATCACTTTAAATGGGATTTCTTTTAATTGACAGTAACGTTCGACTTCAGGAATAAAATGATGGCCAAACCAGTCTTCAAAAAGAGAAGCTGTCACCCAAGCTTTCGCATTAGACTTCCAAATGACAGGCAAACCAGCTTTGGATTTATTTTTTAAGGCTCTTGGATTTTCTGAGCAATAAACTAAGAGAGGTTTCAATTTACAATCTCCAGCTGCATTCGCACCAACCATCACTGTCAATCGATCCTTGGCGGCTTTAAAACCTGGAAAAGTTTTCTCTTCACGCGCAATAAAAGTTCTTTTAGGCATTTTCTTCCAAAAAAGACCGGTTTCGTCTATCATTGTTTTGAGTTTTTCTGGATAGAGAGATGCAGCTTCTTTACCAGCGCTTGCCGCTTCTCCACTCTCTGCGATGCTATGCCAATTACAACGACTCTTAAATCGGCTGAACCAGCCGTTACTAGCTTTAAACACTTCACTTTTACCCGCCTCCCCAGCGTCTTCTTTTAGTTTTTCAAAAATCTGCTTTGCTTGAAAGCACACTGTATTTTGATCAACAGGACAATTTTTCACTCTTACTTGATTATCACACCATGACTGTAACAATGTTTCCATCTGTGCGATAATACCGTGACGCTTACGGATGATACTTGAATTCAAAGATTGAGAGTCTTTCACAGCATTCATAATTTTTTCTTTACCTTTTATAACGGTGCGGACTGTTGATTCCGGTAGGTCAAATTTCTTTGCCAATTCACAAATTTTAATTTTTGCTACAAAGTCTTTAATTATATTCAGTTTACACTCCAAAGACAGTGTTTTTCTTTTCTTGTTAGGCTCAAATGACTCATTTTTTGTTCTTTTACATGACATAATTAGAGATTATAAGTAAAACGCACTGCGCACTTAAAACAATTCCACGCGGAACACGTTCAAACCTGTCGCAAACTGAACACTGAGAGGGCGGAGCGAGAGAGCCGATACGCGCAATAATCAAAATGAAAACCGCGTATCTCCGAATTCGCGTAAGTATTTATATATATATATATATATATATATATATATATATATATATATATATATATATATATATATATATATATATATATATATATATATATCCTTATCCACAAATTCCTTATTATCCTTTACATTTAAGCACATATATAACACATGAATTTATATGGCTTTAATATCCTTGACTAACCTCACATTTAGCAATACAATAAACACTTAATATAAGAAGGACTATAACTTACATTTTTATTTTCATGTTCATTATGTGTACCGATCCTCCAGTAATAGCATTCCATTTCTTCTTATAATTACGCAGGATGTACGTAACTATTTCCCACGATGTTTGGATACCAGGATAGTATAATGTACAATCTTCCTCAGTTCCAATATTTCCTTAACCCAGTATGAATTTGGATTTGAATTGTCAAGATACTTTATTGCTTGTTTAAATAATCACAGCACTTAATTTTGGAATATCATCATAACAAAATGATATTCTATCCAAAGGTAATAGTTTTAAATGTGATGCCACTTTGTATTATTTAGTTTAATTTTTCGTATTGAAAAATTTCATTAATTTTCGGTAATTAATTCTTAATAGATAAAACACAGTAATATTTCGCAACAACCAAAATTTTTCTTTATTATTTTTTTTTAATATTCGAATGCAATTTTAATGTTTTATAATAAAATCTGTTTAATTAACAGACGCGTTTTTAACACTTTTACAAACACATTTAATTTTTATTTTCAAACGAACTTTATGATTTTGTTCGGATTGGAAAATTGTCACCTCTTCGATTAACCGATTTTAATTAAATTCGCGACCTGCCTTTCATATTTTTTTTTATTTTTAGGCAGTTTGCGCTTTGATAATTTGTTCAAGAGAGCGAAAATTTTGCAATGCACTTGTATTTATATAGCAACCTGCAATTATCCATAGCAACCATATTAAATTTGATTATGTTTTGCCCTTATGTATTTGCTAATTTTTCTATTCTTGCTGAAATGTTTTTATGCGTGAACCGATCTTAAAAATAATTACAGATTCATGTTCTACACAACATTTTTAGTTATAGACACCTCACATGACCTATTTTCTTTCTATTTTCTCTTTTCTTCCAAAACTGTGACTAATCAAAAAATTTACAACTTAAATTAAACAAAACTAAATTATTTTGCATTCTAGAAAAAAACTTATGCCAGAAATGGAATCAGCGGCTTAAAAACTATAAGATACCACTTATCGCCAGTCTAAATCAATGTTCGCTCAGATTTCAACTTAACCTCCAATTATGGCTTTTTTCACAAAATTCCCTTTTACAAGTAAGTTTACCTCATTAACTTTATTGTTTATCACTTTTCTAACTTGTAAGTTGTACAAATCCTTTACATATTTATGAAAATTGGATATCGATGCCATATCTATCTCTTTATTTACTTAATTTCATTACAATTTACATTATCTTTGTTTTAGGGTAGAAGATACCTGTGGTAATTGCTGAATTATGCTGGTATACTTTATTACAAGCATATTTTATTAAAATACTGAAGCTACACATTCCGATAAATGTTTCGGACATCAACATAAAGAATCTAGTGCAACGTTTTACTGTGGTCATGTATATTTATGTTATAAACTGAACTTATGATGCTCATGATTTGCTCTAGAATTACATATATCTCTGAATTTAAGTAATATTATGAAATTTTACCTTATAACATGAATTATTCACTTTATGCATTAACGTGTGTGTACGATATCTATGTTTGAACTGCGTTTCATAACATTTATGGTTTACTTCACAATTATATATACCTATCACCATTCTACAGCCTATTTTAATTCATCTCAATATTTTGAACTCTGTAAACACTTTTAGTTTTGAGTGGTCTTGCACTAGAATTGTTGACATTTATGTTAACACTTTTAGTTTGTGATTATTCTATAGCAGGGCTATTAATTATTCAGTAGCACTCAATTTAATGTGAATCCGTTGTATGAATTATGATTAATTTTACTTGTTCTGTAAAAGAAGGCTTAATTTCAATTCGAATTTGTTATTACAACAAAATTGGTTTCATACCAGTCGTTCTGAAAAGATGGATTAGTTATTATTGTTTTATTGGTTTCTGTCAGAGAGCATTATTTATTTTACACAATAATAATCAGGATAGATTCTGAAAGTAAGAAATGAATGTTTACACAATTATTTGGGGCAGTTGCTGAAGGTAAAAATGTAATTATTGCTATATCTGGAATGTAACCGTTTCTCTGGTTAATCGTAATGTCTGGATTATAAATCGGACAATGTATTATAATTATTTGTGTCCTATTAAAGAAAGATTAATATTCACCTGATAGTGTTCGGGCCCTCACGTTGTTTGGTGCCAGTTTGTGACGTTTGTCGACAAAACAAATTTCTGATAGCTCTTTTAGAGTGTTGAGACCTTCAGAACCGTGGTCAAATCGCTACACTATTTTGTGGATAAATAATATTTAGAACACATTTAGGTTAAACGAGTTTTATTGAACAATAATGATGTAAAATAAAATTAATACTAATTATGAATAATAAATAAACAATAAAGGACTCCCGGTAAATAATAAAAAAAGAAAATAATATATGATTCTAGAGACTCTTCCGGATCGGGACGGCACTGTCCAGTTTACACCCTTTTTTTAAATTCTGTTTCTCGTTTGTGGCGGAGTAATGAATTTATAGGAGAGATCTTGAGGGACACACTACGTGATAATACGAGGTGGTACCTCCGGCAAATCACGTACAACGTGCCTGTGACAAATTTATATCCCAAGCTCGGTGCTACAAACAGCCAAGCTTGTTTGATATAAATGTGCTTCCGATAATGTAGTTCGAAGTAGTGGAGCGGATTTATGAATTTCTGGGGAATTTTGGGGATGGTTTTGTGGTGATACATGGGGTAGATTTTGTGGTGAGGGGGAAATGGTAAAGATGGTTGTGAAGGCTGGTGGCTGGTCAGGTGGGTGTGTCATATGAAGTAAATTTGAATATAAATAGGTGAGAATGGTATAAATAACTAAATGTAGGGGTACTGTACAATTAAGGGGTAGGTTTATATCTGGTCTGGTAAATAAGTGCAAAATAAGTCTGGCTTGTACAAAGTAAGAATACTCTTATTAGTTGGGCTGGGAATCTGGTATATATATATATATATATATATATATATATATATATATATATATATATATATATTTTTTTTTTCTAAAATGTAACAAATACACTAATTTCTCGAAGTATTGAAGTAAGGTATAGGGAACCCTAATACATTTCGAACTATTGTCAAAAGACTATTCCATTCCCATAAAAATTTCTTGGGCGTTGTATTTAAAATAACAAAGATATTTAACTTTGAAGTTTGTTAACTTTACGCGTTATTCTTTGTATTTTATAAATTATGATTTGAAACAATAAACAACAGAATACGTACTTCCAAATATCCTTATTACGATGACCTAGATTAGATTGTCTCATCTTTTCTGAATCGAAAAATACTTGAATTTTTTGACAACCCAACATTTTCAAAAAATGTTAAATATTTCGGAAACTGTAAGGTTTAGGTATAGGGAACTCTAATGAAAGTCTACTTTATTTTTACACCTTATTTCAAAAAAAAATTAAAAAGGAGGGTATTCCATTTAAAATAATATAACTTTGATAAGTAACAAGTTTGTAGATCACCTTGTATAAATCAAACTAATTTTAGATTGTAGTCCTAGAAGGCTTACATATTCTCGCCCAAACAGATTTTGAAAAAATTCAGTCGTTTGGGTGCTAGAGACCGACGCGTTGGTGGTGGCCACCATGTATATATATATATATATATATATATATATATATATATATATATATATATATATATATACAAGATAACAACTGATAACATTTTTAAATAATGTAATAGAACAGTTGTGGAAACAATTTGGAAATAAGGATTGATATAATTTATTTCAAGAAATGGAAAATTTGTAAGGATTCAGACAGGATCATTACACAGTACATACGTTGCACTCCTTTTAGATGATTGTCTGGTTCAAAACTTCCAGTGGGTTACCATCAGGAAGCCCATACATGTGTAAAATGGATCATCTTTTTTAATTCTATTGTTAATTTTAATGACTACGTGACAACCAGATACGTTTTTAATTCTTGATAATACCCAATTTCACGAAACATTGTAAATGAATCAATTTTATTTTTTTATGTGAAAACTGTACGTCAAACGAAAAAAAATCAAGATTCCAGATTTACTCAGAAAGAAATGTGGATTTCAGAAATAACTTTTAAATTAACTTGCAATTATTACTTTGGGTACAGTAAAGTTTACAACTTACGAATTACTTTGATGTGCTACTGCTTTCTACAGTATTCTGAAGAAAACTAATATATACTTCCAAAGTGCTCTAATTACTTTCGCTAGTTGCTGGGTTATACTTACTAGATCGAGTTGGGTATATGCACACCAGTCACAATATTCGACGGTAATGTAAAGGAGCCATCCACACGTCTAATAACATAAAATTAAAAAAAAATTATTGTTTGTCCATAATAACAACATAATGATCTTTTTCCTCCGTAAAATCGCACCATATATAAACATGTTCAATATCGCGACATGAAATAGCGTTTCCCGATGTAAGTGCACCATAAATAATAATTTTCAATATGACGTCACAAAATGGTATTTATTAAAATAAAATTAAAAAATTTAATGTTTTTCCGTTATAAGAATATAACGAACCTTTTTCTCAGCAAACTTTCGCAGTAAATAAAAATTATCAGTATGGCGACACAAAATCACATTTGTAAACATAAAATCAAAACATTCTGTGTTGATTCTTGATAACAATATAATGTTTCTTTTTCCCGATAAAATCGCACCATGATTAAAAACTTTCAAGATGGCGTTTAATAATATAAAATTAAAAAATTCTGTATTTGGCCATCATAACAGTATCATTCTTTATGCCGACAAAATCCTATCATAAACAACAACTTTCAACGTGGAGACACAAAATGGCGTCTAATAACATAAAATCAAAAAGTCAGTGTTTTCTTATCATAATATACTGATTATTTTTCCCGCCAATACTCCACCATAGATAAAGTTTTCAATATTTTGATCCAAATGGCGTCAAATAATATAAAATCAAAGAATTTGGTATTTTCCCGTCAAAACAATGTAATGATTCTTTTTCTCCACGAAATTGCACATAAATAAGAATTTTAAATATGGCAGCGTTAAACGGCGTTTAATAACGTAAAATTCAGTGTTTGCCTAATATAACAGTGCCCTTTTTTCGAACAAATCAAGAATGAGTATATTACAAACCGCGCACGGAAAAGGATCATTACAGCCCAGCATTGGCTAACAGATCGAAAAGAGAGCTCGAGGTGAGTTAAAACGCAAGGCAGTAATGAAGCCTTCCTGCAAGGTTTATATACTATTTCATTCGCAATCATCCAAAGTAAAAAATAACAATTTATTAAACATTCTGAATAATAAATATCCTGATGTAACAAATATAAAGCAAAGTAAGCTGAGCGTGAAAATAAATACATACATTTATAACTGTCAAATTGTAAAAAAGTTTTAACTATGAAAATAAAAAAAAATAAAAATATTCTTAGTTCTTTTTTTTAGTTAGTTAATTTTTGGAATATGTTGTACGTCCCTTGATGAATAAATAATATCAAATAACACATAATTTAATTAATTGTAATGTTTATGAGGTTCATCATAGTTAGGCAACCCTCATCACAGATACATAATAATTATTCCGGGTTAGTTTCAATTATTCTCGGCTAGTTTCAGTAATAATCTACTGCCCAGCTGTTGTCAAGTTATGACAATGACAGATTACAGTGTAATAGCGAATAAAATTGTTCAAACATTGGTTTGAGTTGGATGTTTATTATGTGTTATGTTGTGTATTCCTAAAATACATTCGTAGCGATTTTTTTAATGAGGTAAAACACATTCTTGATAGTCCTCTATATCTTTGTCATTTGTCAATTCACTCTCGAATCAAGCGAAATTGAGAAATTGCTCGAGAAAGCTTTTCCTATTTTTTCATTGATTGATTCTCGATTGAATTATTATGACAAACATATTTAGTATTAAAAATGCATTTATCCGATGTTAATGTTAATACTGAAGCTTCTTATTTCCGGAAGCCTCCAATTAATAAATGACGTCATCCATTGCTGAATTACATAAGACAACAACTTTTTTTAAAAGGAAACTTATTAAACAAATTAATCTACTCTTCAAATTCTCCACTCATTTTATATTCAACTTAACAAGTTATCGTCAGTGGCGTAACACAAAATTCCCACATTTTATGTGTACATTATAAGAAATTGTATACATTCTAATGAACTGCTCCACATAAGTTAAGGATATATCTGAAAATCTGCACAATTTTTTTATTTTCAAATTTTTGTCATATTTGACACTTTATTAAACTTGCTAGTTATCATAGCTATGCCATACGGATAAATGTAGCATTATATTGCAAGTAGATGGCTGTGGAGAGCTCTTCTCTTTCTAACCCGTTCTAATGAATCAACTGTTTGTTTGGTTTACTTGTCAATTTGTTCACTTATTACGCAAATTTGTTATCAAAATTTTGTGCGTTGTGTTCTTAATGTCTAGACGTAAATTAACACCTGATGAAACAAATAAAGCAATTGCTTTGCTACAGGGTGGTCAACGACAAGGTTACGTAGCAACTTTTTTTCAAGTTAGCCAAAGTGTCATTTCTAGACTTTTTAACCGTTTTCAAGAAACTGGATCTGTTGAAGAAAGACCTAGAATTTGGCGCCCATCAATAACCACCTCTGCTGAAGACCGATATGCCACCATTTCTGTACGCCGAGGACCTTTGAGAACATGTCGAATGTTGAGTAGGAGGCTCGCAGAAACCACAGGAACGTTAATATCAGCTGAAACTGTCAGAAGACGTTTATGGGATGCCAATTTACGTTCTAGACTACGTTTTAGGTATGGACTCTCGAACATAGGCGACAATTTATTGGAATGGACCAGAGAACGTGTCAATTGGACGGAAGACTGGAATTTGGTACTGTTCACTGATGAATCGATATATGGTCGTTTTTCGGATAGTCGTGGAACGCGTGTCTGGGCACAACCTTTGGTAGAAAGACGTCAGCGATCAGTACAAGAAATTCACTCTTTCAGAAAAGGCACCGTTTGTGTGTGGGGAGGCATTTGTTATGATGGCCGTACCGACTTGCTGGTTATTCCGGGAAACATGAATTCAGAAGTATACCTGAATCAGGTGATCAATCACATTGTGCCGGAGTTTCATGCTGCTGTGGGTCCTGGTTTCCTTTGTTTGGAAGATAACGCTCGTCCACACCGATCCATGGCAGTATGTGTGCGATTGAAACCATTGGAATTCCTCATTTAGCTTTACCTGCTCTATCGCGTGATTTAAATCAGGTATAGCATGCTTGGGATCAGTTGCGGAGAGCTTTGGATCATCATAATCCCCAACCACAAACAATGGAACAACTGAGAAATTTACTTCCACAACTCTGGTAACAGATTCCACAAGAAAACTTTAATAATCTTATAACCAACATGCAAAGACGTTACCAAACCCACGGAGGACATATTCGTTATTACTGAAAGGGAAATTTGTTCCTTTTCTTTGTTTTTTGATTAATTGGAAATTAAGTTACTAGTCACTTTCACCTAATTTTCATTTTTTCTTGTCTTTCTGTTTAAAAAAAAAAAATTTTTTTATTTGTAAACTTTTTTATAATAAAAAACAAGCATTTAAAAACTAAATAGCTTAAAATCGTCTAAAAAATGTTTTTTTCTTTTGAAAAATCAAAGTTTCATAATATCCCTAACTTATGTGGCGCAGCATATTTATATTATTCCAACGTTATTTAAAGACTTAATCGTTTCCCCGTTTGCAGCAGTAAATACTTTTGTCGTCGACTAGCATTAGAATGCATTGGTTATTAGTGTCAAAACCGTTAATAATTTTTCACTTTGTGGCATTCGTGCTGTAATGTTGTGCCAAGAAGTCGTCTTGACAAAATACAAACAAAGAAATTGAACAAATTCTTTATTTACATTAATACTACAGTTAGAATATGATCTGTAATTAATGTAATATTAAAGAAATTATTGTGTACTGATGATAATATTAATGGTGCGATTGGAATTTTCGGTAATTGAAATTGCTTGAACTGCTTGAAGATGTTAATATAGATATTTCTCTGTTACTCATTTGTTGTACGCTACTAGATACTAAGGTTTTGGCAATTTTATTCTTGTTTTCGATGGAGTCTGCCACGTACCCTTCGCAACAGCATCGTTTTTCCAATCCCCATGCCATTTGAAAGTTCTAATGTCAGCTACACTGTCTGTCAAGATTGTGAGAGAAGTTCTACGGAATGAATGTCCTGTATATTGATCGTATATTGATGCCATCTTAAAAAGTCGATTGCATAACCTTCTATACTTACATATGTATATGTAGGTTGGAAGGTAAAAATTAAAACAAATTGCACCTCGCATACGTTCATAACGAAGATAGGCAACATTGTAAAAACAAAAACAGTAATCTATGTCAGAATGACGTTTAAAGCTTTATTTCAGATAGACATGTTAACTTAAAAAAAATTTTCAAAGCCTATAAAAGCCTATAAAATATCATTAATACATTTTAACCATTTGCATTCATATTTAATTATTTCTTAGAGTTACCTTGCATTATATTAAGAAATTTTATAAATAAAAGTTATGTAAAATTGAATTTTCTTTAAAAAGTATGTCTGCACTTTATCTAATAAAATGAATCGTTATTCAGATATTTAAAAAAATTGAACTAACACTTAAACTATACCTTAGGAATTTTTTGGCCGCTAAATTACGCATCGTATCAAAAAATTGCATAGAACACGTGATAGACGTCTCATTATTTTAATTGAAGAATATGTATACTAATTTTTGAGTCAATTGATCCATAGAATAAAAAGTTTCACAAAAAAATTCAACCCCCATTTCACCCTCTTAGGAGTGGAATTTCGAAAAACCCTTTCTTATTGGATACCTACACTTCACAAAGAATACACCCTCCAAATTTCATGTCTCTAGGACCAACGGTTTAGAGTTAATATATCAGTTAGAACTTCCAACTACACCCGGCCGCACGCCACTGTAAAAAATTTTTGACTGTCGGAGAAGACATCCGAGAGTTTTTCGATCGATTTGATAATTTGGACGCGGGGCGCCGTTTTGGTCAGAAAATCCTTTTTTGAACTTTTTTGGCACTTAAGGGCCGAATTTCGAAACTTATTCGACGCTTAGGTCACGAAAGGAAGGTCCTGTCAAAATTTGAAGTAGATCGTCGAGCCGTTTCGGCTGTGCGATGATTATTAGTGAGTGAGTGATTTTCGCTTATATATATATATATATATATATATATATATATATACATACATATATAGGTAATGGGAATAATAGGAAACTCCTGCCATAATCCCTTGCATTATAAACTATATAGTGTTGAAATAAAAACTTTGTAACCTTCCTTGGCAAAAGAAGAGTAAAATACAATACTGTCAAATAAAACTTGAAATGCTACTTTGTGTAATTATATTACTAATAAACAGAATTTTGTATCCAATTAGACAACCTATCAAACCTAATTTTTAGATTAAGGTAATATGACAACGTTAGTGTTAGATTTGCTTGTAGGTTATTGGCATTTCTCGTCACTAGAATTTTGTCCAACTAAAGGAGTTTCATCTTACGTAAGTTATATTTAACGTGTCCAAGCTTATATTGTCACGGGATCTACAGTTTTATTTCCTACTCGAGACAGGAGTTTTGATTTTTCTCCGTTTTAGAAAAACGGCTATCATTAAATTAACTTTACTTAACGTTCCATATACTTATCGCTTACCAATTTTGGGAAAACTGTGATTTTAAGAAAAATATTCAATTTGAACAAGAACTAAAACACGGAAACCTCTTACTTTGAGTAACACAAATTTATATCTACTATATATATATATATATATATATATATATATATATATATATATATATATATATATATATATATAACATACACACACACACACAGGGTTAGGAAAAAGTACCGGAACGCTTAAATATTTACAAAATCGATAAAGTTACGATTACAGAATTCAGTATTTGGGAGTTTTGGGGCGTGGAGGATTGGTAAATGATATCGACACTGTTGCCAGACTTCCTAATTTTGCGCTACACGTAGTCATTTTGTTTTTTTAAATAGAATGCTCTATTTATTTTTATTGCAATCAATTGGGAGTCTCAAACTTATTAAGATCTCAAATTTTCAAAATTTTATCTCTACTAGTTGCCGAGATAAGACAACACCGCGTTTTCAGTAACAAGTACTGAAACGTTTAAATATCTGCAAAACCGCTAAAGTTATGATTACAAAATTCGGCATTTGGGGATTCCTAGGCATGCGGAATTGGAAAATGATATCGGCACTGTTGCCAGATTTACCAGTCTTGCGCTACACATAGTCTTTTTTTATCTTAAATGGAATTTCCCATTTATTTTTATTCAAATAAATGACTTGAGTTATGAAGGTTATTTTTTTATTTGTGATTGGCCACTTTCCCTTGTGCTTTAACTAATAACAATAATGCTAAGGTAAGAAGGAGATTAGAAGCCAATGGACTAAAACAACAATAACTTAATTAATTAATTAACAATAGAATTAATAATTAACGACACTAACTTTTAAATAAATGCTCAAAGTAGGCTCCATTATTTGCCAGACAGTATCCAAGTCGATCATAAAATTCTCGCAATGTGTTGCTCAACATATCCTGTGTCATAAGTACAATTTCGATGCGGATTCTTTCGCAGAGTTCGTTCAAATTTTCTGGTCGATTTCTGTAGACGCGGTTCTTCAAATGACCCCACAAGAAGAAGTCCAGTGGAGTCATATCAGGGAATCGAGGTGGCCATTCTAATGCTCCACGTCTTCCAATCAGCCTGCCTGGAACTTGGTTGTTTAGAAATTGCATGGCTTCTCTTGAATAATGGGGCGGAGCACCATCATGTTGGTACCAGATTTCACCTACATTTCTATTTTGTTGAATGGCAGGAACTATACTTTCTCTAAGGAGCTCCAAATACTTTCGCCCTATTAATGTACCTTCTGTGAAAAAAAGGTCCGACAATATTGTTTCCCAATATTCCCGTCCAGACGTTAACTTTCTCAGAATATTGGGTATGAAGCTCTTCCATCCAATGGGGGTTATCTCTAGACTAAATTCGGCAATTGTGCCTATTAACTTGGCCGTTCAAGCAAAAAGTAGCTTCGTCACTGAATACAATTTTGTGCGCAAAATAAAGATCTTGGTTGATATTTTCCATCATGATTTCGGCGAATTCATTGCGGCGGTCAGGATCATCCTCTAAAAGCTCTTAAGTGTAATGGATCTTGTACGGTTTTAATTTATTTTCCTTCAAAATAGTCCTTACAGATTTTTGACTGGTTTCGGTATTTATAGCTAACTGGTTGGTGCTTACTTTTGGATTTTCCTCTATTTGTAATAAAACGTTCTTGGGCATCCGGTTTTAGTTAAACATTTTATGGACCCTGTTTCCTCGTAACGTCGACAAGTTCTGTGTACGGTAGACTTTTTAATGGGTTTATTAGGATAACGATCATTAAACAAGCTTCTTGATATCTCCTGATAGAACAAAATCCATAATCAAATTGTAATTTTGTAATCGATGCAATATTCAGCGGCTTAACTGACAATGATGTGTTTAATTTGTCATTGTTGTAACATGGCGACGGCTAGAGTGTTGAAAACAATTGAAGCAGTGCTTACTTATTCTTAGGGTATTCATATTTTCGGGCATCTCCGATAAATTTAATGCATGCTCATTCTAAAATAAGTATCTATCCCATAACATTTCTCACTAGTATCTAATAATATAAACAGAATTTTGAGAATTTGGGATCTTCCATTTAAGATAACAAAAAGACTAAGTATTGAGATCTTAATAAGTTTGAGACGTCCAATTGATTGCAATAAAAATAAATAGAGCATTCTATTTCAGAAAGCAAAATGACTACCGGTATCGCAAAACTGGGAAATCTGGCAACAGTGCCGGTGTCATTTCCCAATTCCGCGCGCCCCGAAACCCCCAAATGCCGAATTTTGTAATCGTGACTTTCGCGATTTTGTAGACATTTAAGCGTTCCGGTACTTTTTCCTATATATATATATATATATATATATATATATATATATATATATATATATATATATATCACGGTGTTTAGGAAAAGGATACTTATTATGTATTTTTCAAACATCAAAAATCCATTTAACTTAAATGAACCCCCTGTATAATGTTTATTTATGATAAATAACTTTTCATTTTCTATCAAGAACTATGATATGTCTAAAATTAACGATTAAAAAGGTATTAAGATTTTTCTCTAAAGTTCTTATGGTTTATTGTTTGTTTACATTCTAGTAGGTAATGATTTTTGAATTGCAGTTGTTAAATATGTGGGAGATGAAAACTTGATTAAAAATAAAACTAAAACCAAGACGTACATGAGTATGGAAAAAAAAAAAATGCTGCAATAAACACTCAAAATGGTGGCCATTTTCTTCTATGCATAAACGCACTCGTTTTTCAAAAGATCTCCTAACGTTTCACAGCATATTTGGTATTACAGTAGCAAACTCATCCTTTTTTCAAATCTTCAGGTCATCAGCAGTAGTACGTAGTGTAGTGTTATAAACTAAATTATTTAATGTAACCCTAAAAAAAGAAATCCACGGTGGTTAATTCAGGAGATCTAGGTGAAAATTCATGTGGGCCTCCCCTTCCAATCCATTTATTGAAGAATTGTCTATCCAAATAAGTCCTTACATTATGACCAAAATGTGGAGGAGCACCGTCTAGCTGTAACCACATTTTGTTTCTAATATCTAAAGAAACTTCATCTAGAATACTGGAAAATTCTTGTTCTAAAAACCGTAAAAATTTTACGCCGTTGAAGTTTCCATCAAAAAAAATATGGACCAATTACATGGTCTCCTACAATTCCCCCAAATACATTGAGGGTCCGCCGATTTTGGCGGTCAACAGTGCGATACAGGTGACGGCTTTGAGTATAATAGTAATGAAAGTTATGTCGGTTTACCAAGCCGTGGTTGTGGAAGGTTGATTGGTCCTTAAATAAAACAAAATAAGTCATCTTCTTCCCTAACTTTTTCAAAACTTCTTATACACTCTTTCTTCTTGAGAATACTGTTTAATTTTTTTAGTCTTAAAGGATGATAGCACTATTGAAAATAAAGGAAGGATTTTGACAGTATTTGACCGAACACTAAGGTTAAGGACAGTCACTAACTAGGTGAATCAAACATTAACTACTAGAATGTAAACAAAAAAAATTTCATAGAAATTTTAGAGAAAAATCTTAATCACTCTTTAATCGTTAATTTTAGGCATATGCCGCACTCATAGTTTTTGATAGAAAATGAAAAGTTATTTCACATAAATAAAAATTATACAGGGGACCAATTTAAGTTAAATGGGTTTTTGATGTTTGAAAAATACAAACTAAGAATCCTTTTCCTAAACACCGTGTACTAAATATCTAAATCCTATACAGTACAAATGGAAGCCTTAACATTTGTGTTACTTAAAGTAAGAGGTTTCCATGTTTTTAGTTCTTGTTTAAATTGAATATTTTTCTTAAAATCGCAATTTTCTCAAGTTATATAAAATGCAGGGCGCTGTGTTTAAAAAAACCTTACATTGATATGTATCAATTTTCTGAACCACCTTGTACAATTGAAAATAATTTAAAAAAAAGTGGGTATTATCAATTTACATATGTCACCAAAAAATGAAGCTGATATCTCCTACCATTTAGGCACAAGTGACCGAGAGAATAGTCGTGAGTCACCCTGTACATACCACACGAAGGTCTACAGCATTAAGTAGTAGTATTAAGCTCTGTAATTAGCAATATTAATTCCTAAATTACTACAGTCTTTAAAGTAGTTTTGTTATGTGTCTAATAAATATTGCAATTTATTCATTCACCTTGCAACAATGCATGATGTGCCAAGGTGTTGTGTTTGTGAGCTTCCCAAGCGAACGCAGTATTTTGGTGTTGATATCTGCAAGGTATACTGCGTGCATGCTATCAAAAAACCGTTCAAAATCAATAAGAGCTGCGCATGTCATCATGTTAGCCACATATTTGCATACCAATGGCACGAGAACAAGAACACCATTCTTACTTAATATGCACAGTATCAACATTTTGGGAACTGCAACAAATTTATTTTGTCCTATATACAAATATCAGTTACTGATAAGCGTTTATGGCGAAATATTTATGATACACTTATTAATAATGTAAAACCTATTATCTGGTATATGTACATCATCTTACTTCTTTCAATTATATCCATGTTGTATTCTAACAATGTATCAAGTTTGGCGTTATACACTATTAAAAGGAATATATGAATTAAAGAACATAGGCAAACGTTCTTGCATTACTGTCAACATTATTTCAAATAATGAAGTAATAAGTGATAAAAGAAGTTATGTATCCAAGCGAACTCGTCCTGTGAGTGCTGGTAAGTTTTTTAATATTAAGCTTTATTTATAACTATATCAATGTTAACTACTAATTAGACTTTTTATCTGTTTGAGTGATTATAAAAGTTTAAAATGCGTCTTTTTTTATAAACTGTGATAAGATAGACATTTTTCTGTAATTAATAAAATTATAACTGCAGAATAAATTATTTAAAATTTCGGTGTGGTACCTCACAAGACCTTTTTACCTTCAAAGTGGTGTTAACAGAAATTTAAAAAAAGAAATTTTTAGGATGAGTTATGTGATACGTTTATAATAAAAATAGGAATTGTTGACTAAACAAGAATAAGGATTTACGCCAGAAAGACGTTTAATCCTTCATGTCCGATACAAACTTGAAGAAAAATTCCAAAACTGTTAGCGTGTCAAAAGTGTAAAAACAGTTAATCCGTTTTAAATCTTATTTAATTAATTAAAATCATTTTTAAAGCTTGCTTTTGTTCGTATCTAGAAATTTTATAATGAAAATTACGTAAAATTGAATTATCTTTAAAAAAAAATCTACAGACTATGTATAAAGTTGATCGTTACTCAGATTTTAGAAAAAATTTGAATGAATACTACATTATAATTTAGGAATAACGCATCAAAAAAGTTGTGTAGAGTATGGGATTAATTTGTAATTTTTAATTCTATACGTTGGTATTTGTATATTTTTGAAATTGTGGCATATGATAAAAATAGTGTAGTGCGCCTAGTAGATTTCTCCCAAAATCTAATCTGGTCGGGGAGAAATGAAACCAAACATAAATAAATTTCATACGTTTCGGAGTTTTGGTGGACACTAGAATATATCCACATACACACAGGCATCCTACTTGCATTCAACCTACTTCTTGCGTTTTGCGGCACTATAATACATACAGAACAGTATATCTATATGCCTTAAATACAAATAATGCCATTAAATTAGTTTGTATATTTAAGTTGTGCCTCTCATAAAATGAAACATTTTTGACCTGAAATTCATAGAAAAATTATGTAACATTGGGGACCAATTGGCTCACAAAGAATTTAATGGGATTGATAATTTTGATAAAGTTATTAAATTATACACTATACTTATATGTAAAACATAATAACACAGAGTTATCCACTAATTAAGCTTCTTTTGGCCTTATTAAGAGCCTTTTGACGACCTAACCTTCAGGTTAGGGGCGATGGATACCCCTGCGGTGTGGTCTAGTGGCCATTTTGGTTGAGTTAAGGGGGGTTAAGATTATATAACGCCCTTAGGGCTTTATTAAAGCGGGGCTAAAACTAGACTACGCCCATTTCATCTTCCTGATTTAATGTACGTGCGACCCCCCTATGGCTTCTGATTAGTCTTAAGCCTCACCACCCAATCTCCGTGCTCTGATTGGAGAATTAAGTCTCTGCATCGTGATTGGTTATGGTGCGAAATTTAAATTTCTATTCTAATAAGTAGGGCACTAATGCTAACTTATAAGACAGGTTTAGGTCTTCTGAACTAGTTTTAGGGCTGCGACCCTGTTGCCATGGCTCCTTGGCTGGAAATATGTTTGTTGGCCATCGCACATTGTTATGATCCCTTGGAGGGAAATTTGAATTTGTATTCTATTAAGGGGGCCTAATGCTAACTTATAAGACAGGTATAGGGGATTTACAACTTGCTCTCGGGGCTTCACCCGATATCCGTGATCGGAACTTGTTCGTGGGCCTGCACCCATTGTTGTTATCCCCTTGGCGGGAAATTTGAATTTGTATTCTAATAAGGAGTCCTAATGCTAACTTGTAAGGTAGGTGAAGGGCTTCGCAACTTGCTCTCGGGGCTTCGCCCCTAATCCTTGCCTCTTTGGCGGAAAATTGAATTTGAATTTGAATTTGTATTCTAATTTTACCTGTAAGACGGGTATAGGTCTTCGTAACTTGCTCTCGGGCCTTCGCCCCTTTGTCCTGGCCCCAGAGCTCAAAATTTGAGTTAGTTAGTGACGCCATTTAGCTGTGTATACACTAATGAATGTTTTCTGTAATAGAAGTGGCTCCACCTAGCGGTATATTTTATAACTACACACAGATCACTGTAATGGTTATGGGGGAAATTTGAAAGGTATAAAACGTCTACACCAGATTTCGGGGCTTATCCCACTGTTACGCAACAACTTATTATGGTTTTAATTATGAGGCATATTGGAATTTATAAATAGAAAGATAAAGGGTTTGAATATGAGACTTAAAATTATTTTTCGTAGTGTTTTGCATAATTACATTAGGTATATTTGATTTTGTTATTTTTAAAGTTGACGTTAAAATGATTTGATAACTGCATCTTTATTTGTAATCTACTTTCCCTATCCATTAGATGGAAGTCTAATAACGTCGATGTGATTAAATTCACATATACTGAATACCTATCTACTTCCCCAACTATTAGTTTGAAAGCGAATAACTGCGAGATGATTAAATATACGGAAATTACTTACTACTTGAGGTCAGCCTGAAGACACTCACATATTTTAGACATAACTTTACTAATTAGCTGATTACACAAGCCGGTACTCTCTAGAACTTTCATCTCAAAATGTGCTGTAATGTTTCAGATTGCATCTTACAAAAAATGCCCTGTAATAAAAGCAGCTTGAGATTTTGTTCGATTGTTCCGGGATACTGCCAAGAATATTATTAAAATATATAAATGCCGTAGGGTGGCTTGTTCTATTTAGAATTTTAAACTTATTAAGACCTATTCTGTTTTAAAAGATATTATACCTTTTGTGTTACATAATGTATGCGTAGCAGAAACATTTGTTGCGGACGGTCTAACTGTCAATACCGCAAATTTTTCAAAATTAACATGAATCTTGTAAAAACAAACTGCTGTAGATGGCTTAAGATTTTTGAATGCCTGAAGTCGAATACTATCAAGACTTATAAACACATATAAATGAGAATCCCCCAATCTGCACTATACGAATTTTTATTTTGTCAAAGTTGTTTACAACATCTTTAACAATTTTTACAAATATTACTACTGACGAAGATAGCTGTAAGTGTTATCGAAACGTTTAGATTTTATAATTTAAATACACCATTAAAAAACCCCAAAAAAGATGTCTTTTATTATGAGTGTTAATGGTGAAAGTTTACATTTTCATAGTACTGATTTCATTTCGTAAAACAGCTGTAGGACGCTGTTTTATCATTAGACAACCATAATAACAATAATATCTCTCAAATTAACGTGTACACTATTGTCGATTGCATACAGTGATAACAACAAGTTTTACAGTTAAATCAGTATAAATGCCTGTACAACAACAAATATAACCAACCTTGAAATCAGGTCTCTAGCATTTAAATAAAGTAAATAAAATGAGGGGTAAGGGTTAAAACAAAAACCAGGACTTATCAGGGTTGTTGTCGATAATCGTTTTGGAAGAACACCTTGACAAAGTGAACAGCTGCTTACAATCACAATACGCACTTTAGGCGTCTTGGTCATAACAGAATAACGTATAATCTTCCAGCAATCGTTAATATAAAGTAATAATTTTCTGAATTTGCCCAGTTATGTAACCACAATAACAACCCTTTACTGTTCAAGTACATCTAATGTATTTGGAAAAAATAACAACCCTACATTACTGAAATCTTTATGAACGTGAAATGGATTCGGATTACATGATGTTCACGTTCTTTACGCGTTACAAACAATCTCTCCAATTACATTACACTTATTTTTAAAAGCAGACTTGTTTGCTTGTGACGTCATCTAGTGGTTTATTTTTAAACTGGTGTATGTTTTCTGTAATGGAAGCTCCAAAAATTATTAATATAAGATAGTGAACAACTTTCGCTATTCAATTTCTTCTACCTGAGGTATACTATCCCACGCTTCTAAAATCTGTTGTTGAAGGGCATTTACATTGTTCGGGAGTGGCTGTAGATCATTTATTCTCCGTCCTACCATTTCCCATAATTGTTCGATTGGTGATAAGTCTGGCGAACGAGAAGGCCATGGAAGCAGATCAATATTAGCAGTATTTAGAAAGTCCATAGCAACCCTTGCGGTATGCGGTCGGGCATTATCTTGCTGAAAAATTGCATTTTCTATTTCTTGCAGATATGGCAGTAATACTGGTTCAAAAACTTGTTAATGTACCGATTTGCATGTAATATTCCCTCAATAACTGCTAGAGGAGATCTGTTTAAATGGCATCACACCTTAAGTAAGAACAGTAAGTCGTTGTAAAGAAAAGTGCAAATTGCGTCTTTGTCCAAGACGTCTTCTAACCAATCTGCGACCATCGTGAGGCCATAAAAAAATCGAGACTCGTCACTAAAGATGACTTGATTCCATTGCATATTCGAATGCAACCTCTCATTACACCAATGCCGCCGTGCAGTACGATGGCCTGGAGTTGGAGGTAAACAAATCAATGGTCGGTATGATCTGAACCCAAAAGATCGAATCCATTGATACGTCGATCGTAAGGAAATTTGATGATCAGTTAATCCTCTCCATTTGACAAAATTGTTTACAACATCTTTAACAATTTTTAACAAACATTACTACTGGCGAAGATAACTGTAAGTGTTATCGAAACGTTTAGATTGCATAATTTAAAGTACACCATTAAA